>VRYO01002772.1:17531569-17576519 GCA_009812075.1 Sialia sialis
TACTTTGTCACTTACACTGGAGCAAAATGCAATGGCTTTCAGTGCAGGCACTTTCCTCAGCCTCAGTGAGATGGTGAAGAGAAAAGGAGAGCAAGGAAGAGAACTTCCACAGGGTGAAGGACCCTGAGACAGCTCTGTCTCAAGTTTTGCCTCAGCCCCTGAGATGTTTCTTCCTCTTCCAGTCCATCACTTCTCATCTCACCTCCCTCTCTGTTCAACATCCTCCTTGCAGCATTGCCAGGACCCTCCTCCAAACAACTATCTCCTTGAGCAATGTCCCCAGCTCTGTCCCCATTTCCTTCCTTTGCATCCTCAAGTTCTCAGGGTCCTGCAAGTTCCCCAAGCACTGCAGGCCAGGAGGCTGCCCAGTGAGGGCAGGCAGTCAGCAGGAGCAGCACAAAGCAACCATGAGCACTCCCTGGAGCTTTGTAGACACTCGCCAGCACTCCCACTCACTCTCCTGGTCGATAAACTGCCCTGTGCCAGCACCTCCGTACAGAGAGGCACTGAGCAGGTTCCCTGTGATGCAGCTGCTCATCCTGGCCATCCTCTGCCTGCTGGGCTTCTGCTGCCTCTGGAGCGTAGAGGCACAGCAATACAAGTCCATCCTCACCGTGCCAAATGGGGGTCCCTGGGGCTCCTGGGGTACAGGCAATTCTGCCCCAGTGGCCAAGACAAGGGATTTGAAGGTAAGCCTTGACTTCTTCAGGACGGGGAACAAAACCTGCTGGAGACAGTGATATTTTGTTCCAGTTGTAGCAGGGCTGGCCACCACACGAGGCCCTATCACAGCAGTTTGTATTGTATCTGCATCATGCAGGCTTCTCAGCAAAAAATTTCTAGTGCAGAGTGTCTCTCCAGGCTCCCTGCCAGTGATTGCTTAGCAGAGGGGTTTCTTGGGTAAGAAAATACCTGCCTTGGTACAGCAGAGCCTATTCCTTGGGACAAGTCCCACCTGCCAACACCCCAGCTCTGGGTGTCACAGCACATGGTGAGAGGGTGGGCATGGCCTGGGACAGCAGCCATTAAGCATTCCTGTTCCCAGAGCACCTGCTCCACCACTTGGAGAAACATAGAGGTGGGCAACAGCCAAATGGGCTTCCTGAGAAACATCATGGAGCTGCCTCACAGCCCTGCTCAGCTGCACTAATGTTCTTGCACCATCCCCAAAGCGTCCTGCCATACCTCATTGCATGGCTTGCTTCCTCCCCTCTTTTACAAGGGTGACCTCTCCCTTTTTCTTCCCTCTTATAAGGTCCAGCATTTCCAGGGATTTTGGCTGTTTGGTGATGCCACAGCTCTGAACGTCCTCCATCTGGTCTGCTCGGGACAGCTCGTCATCGAGTCCTCCATGAAGGGGTGAGCAGCTTTCCCTTCCTCATCCTCCCTCAGGCCAGCAGCTTCTGCAGGGCTCGAAGGGAAACAAGTTCAATGGCTTCTCCACAGGCAGCCACAGCCCTGGGGAAGGCAGTTCAGCATCCCACCTGAGGAGGTGGGTGAGCTCCCCTTGGCCACAAAGTGTGAACGTTTCAGGGTAAGGGTCTGGTCCCAGGAAAAGGAGTAGTGCTTTGGAAAATGAAGGAAAGAACAGGAATTACCGATCTTAAAGCTATACTTTCTCCTTTTCCTCAAATGCTTACTTTGAAAAGTACATTGAGAAACAGGGACATAGGAAGCAGGTGAAAATGCCAAGAGGTTCCACAAGAGCAGGGCAGGCTGGAGCTGCTGGTGGCTGGGCATCCAGGGGAGTGGGGAGAAGGAGAGTGAAACAGGCACTCCTAGAAACCTGCCACCCCCATGTACATCCCTTGCAGAGGCTGGACAAGCCTTGATGAGTTGTTTTCTCCTCTGGCAGGTGGGGGAACTGGACAGAGGCCCAGCTGTGCTCCAGCAGGTCCAGCTGGTTTCGTTCTCGCTGCGTGTGGAAAGGTGGCAGTACCTGCATGACAACACTGCAGTCAACGTGAGATTTGCCTGCTCCAACGTGACGGTCCTGGAGGGATGGGGATTTTAAGGGGGTTACTTCAGCCCATGGAGCAGCAACTACACCTCTGGGGCCATCTGTGGGCTCCAAAGAAAGGTGGAGAAACTCCAGGGAAAGTGGGATGACCCAGCTCTCAATGATGTGAGAGTCTTCTGCTGTGAGTAAACCCGACTCACCTCCCCATGCCAGCATCTACAAAGCTGCGCAGCATTAAACCTTGAATCTGTCCTTGTACAAAGGGGAGTGGACTTATTTCATCTTTTATCTTTTTTATCTTTTATCTTTTTTTATCTTTTATCTTATTTTGTCAAGGGTAGCCCAATCCCATGACTACAGCACTTCATAAGAAGAGTCTGTGTAATTACAGTAATTTCATGCCTATAAGGCACACCAGGTGGCACTTTCGGGTGGCCGGCAAGTTCCCATACTTTGTCCATATATAAGGCACACCAGCGTATAAGGCACACTTCCAGGTTCCAATCACAATTTCAGTCAAAAAGGTGCTCCTTATACGCGTGAAATTGCTGTATTGTGATTAAGCTTTGTAACAAATTTGTAACCTACAAAATTCCTGTGAGGAAGCATAGGGGATTCCCACACTTGTTGGTAAAGCAGGAGGTGGGACTATAAGAGCTGAGCAATGAAGTTAAAAAGGGATCATCTGCCCTGGCAGAAACTGTGTTTTCAAAGGAGAGGAAGGTTCTTCATCCCATTTCCATTATAGTGCTTAGGATGTGCAAGGATCAGGATCACCATCAGACATCCATCCACTTATCCACAAATAAGTTCAAATATACCATGCATTTTGTTTGCCCCGCTCCATGGCTCTCCTTCCAGCCATCTCAGCACAGCATCTCAATGTCTGTGCAAAAGAGGCACCCCGAGGATTTTTGTTTCAAAGACTGCAGTAATTCACATCTATTGCAGTCACAAATATACCACTACATAAGTATTTTTCCTGAACCCACTACCATCCTCTTCAGCATCCAACCTCCTGCCGAGCTCCTCTCGGGAGTTCGTATTTTGTGCCACTCCCTGGGGCTGTAAGCAATACCTTGAGTGTGAGGACTGCAGCCATAACAAGTATGGGGCAGGGATTAGCCGCAAACCCAGGTCTCACAGGGCATTATGCGGGAACAGGTTGGTTGGAGAGCGTTATGGTGCACAGGGGCAGGAAGGACTCAAGGAGGAAAGGAGCAAACAGCAGGATTAGGAGAGCTCCATAGAGAATTGCAAAGATTTCAGCAAACACTTTCCTCAGTCTCAGGAGTGCAAGGAGGAGGCAGGAATCTGAAGAAGACATAGGAGGGAAGGAGAATATTCACAGCTCTGTAAAGTTCATAGACTTTTCCCATAATCATGTATTTTAAAATCTGTTTGCTACAGAATTCTCTCTGGTAAGTAAGTCTTGCTTAGGAAGACTGTGAATGGTCTCCAGTACTACCTGTGAGTCAAAAATTTCTGTGCACACATCTGAACATACAGGCAATGTTATCTTTGCTTAATCCCTACTGGCATTCCAGATGTTCCAGAGGTTTCTGAAGCACTGACAGCATGTGCCCTTATGCATCCAAAGGGACTGCTTGTTACTTGGCATGCAGCCAGGAAAAGCCTTACAATAGGTACATTTACAAGCATATTTAACCCTTTCTGGCAAGTTTTTGAAAACAAGGGTTTGAAAGTCCTAGCAGTTATATATTTTAATTAGTTTCCACATGCTTTTCTTATTCCATACTGGTAAGCCCCACAGAGCCACTTATTATATGAGGAGACTACTAGATTTAAAATCAAAAGAGAAACACTGAATATGTGATCTGGCAACAGGGTCACACATCCTCATGGATGATTTCCAATTTTAAGAGATAAAGGCACTCCAGAAACAGCTTCATTTTTGTTACAGGAATCTTTCTCTACAATTAGATATAATAGGAAAATGCATAACTTAGCTTTTCTTATGGAAAAAAGGTTCCCCTAGGGCACTTTGAAATACACTGAGACAAAATAATGGAATTCTTGTCATGAATGTCTCAAGGGTTTTTATATTATCTTTGCATTAGTCTATCACTTTCATTTTACTCATTATTCATTCACTTAAGCAAGTTGCTCTACAAAGCACTTTTCATGGCATTAAACATGAAAGAGTTTCTGTCAACAGGGAGGTTCCTGCAAGAAAACTGGTCTTCAAAGTCATTTCATGGTCTTCCCACTCAGGTCTTAGCCCTCCCCATCATAACAAAAACGTTTGATTGGGCTGAATCCAAATGCCATGGCAGATCCTCTTGAATAACAAACATCCCAGTTTCCAGGCAGAGGATATCTAATAGTGAAGTGCTGGAAGAGATATCCCTGTCCATTTCTCCTTCAAATTCATTACTTGATTAGTATCAGATTTTTTTACTGTTATGTTACTGCTCTACAGCAGTGAATGTCAGGGTTTGTCACAGTCCACCGCTCATGTCAAGCACTCCCCTCCTGTGCACTCACAACAGCATGTGAACACTCTTCTGTCAGGAAAACCTGAATGGAATACCACATGGAAATCCAAGGGTCTTCAATAATCATCATTCTTCTTGTGCAATTGCTCACCCTGATGCACCAGCAAGAGCTGGTTGAGATGTTTAATCTTAGGTCCCCCACCGCATAGGTTTTGTCTTTAGCATCTGTGGTGAAAAACATCCAGCAGCACCCTCTTTCCCCCCATGCACTAGGCAGAACATGCACAGTGCTCAAAATCAAAAGATATTCACAGCCACACTTCCCCAAAAGACACAGGTGATGTGCAGCAACAGCTGTTACTGAAGTAACACCAGTTATTCACCTATGGATGGGTTTGAGCATCTGGGGGTAGGGACCAGCAATAAAATAATACCCAGAGCTCACCTTGTACACATTTTGTTGAGTATGGGGAGGGATGGTGGTCTTGTTCTGCCCAAAATAACAGCTTTCCTCCTCAGGAAGTCCTAGTTACTTGTTGCTTGTCCAGTCTGATTCAGCTTGAGAAGTGCCAATGGAGTTTCACTACAGTAACAAAGTGTATGTCCTCAAGCCAAAATCTTCGGTAAGGGAGCAGGTAGTAAATGCAATTCAATGATGCAATTTGCACTCCAGTGAGTGAAATACAAGCCATGAAGGTCTCGCCACAGCTTAGACATGCACCCAACAGGAGCATTCCTGTGATGATACTGGCATGCTGTCCTTAAGCAGACAGCTTCTATCAGAGGGACTCTGTCTCACTTTCACTGTCTGTTCTGGTGACAGACTTCATATGTAAAATCCACAGGAATGCAGCAGGGCTTCTGTGGCTTTTGGCATTGGGCAACCAGGGAGCAGAGGGAACGTCCGTGATCGAATCTTTGCTGCAACTCCAGCACACACATTAGCAGGCATCCTCTTCACATGCTAGGCGAGGTGACAGTGCCCTTCTTAGAAGCCACAGTCCTGTCCCCCAGCTGTCACAACACCTGTGACACCTTTCCTAGAGAGAGAGAATAAATATGAGTAAAGAAATAGAGCAGGATGAACACCACCTTGGAAATCTTCCTGATATTTCTCCCAAGAGCACTGTAGGAAGACACAGAATGTTTTGATCTTCCCCCCTTCTCATTCCAAGGTTTGGTTCCCCTGGTGCATTAGCAGGCTTTGGACATGACCGTCACATGACACAGCCAAAATAATGGATACTAAACCTGGGAAATTACAGTATTCAAAGCTTTGGAAAGTGTTCATGTCAGACATGAACTCACCACTAGGCACTGAGCATTTCAAACAAGCTACCTCTGTAACAAAGGTCAGCCCCAAAAGTCTCCTGGGAAGTTTGTTTCCTCCCTAAAAGAAGCAAGGGTTGGACTCCACTCTAAACTGCACTGTGAGATGTTGCAGCTTAGAAGATCTCTGGTGCTTATCAGCATTCTCATCCTCTGAGACCACCATATTCCCTTCAAAAAACTGCCGTTTGAACTTGACTCCACATTGAATAAATGTCCCCAAAGTTCAGAACACTTCCAAATCAGCTTATTTCCTCTAGAATATCTTTAATGAAGTACTTATTTATATTTTCCTTGAAGTAGAAATACTGTATCTGATTTTATCTCTTATTTTTTATTTTAAGGAGATTTGGTTTTGCTTCCACCAGTGTGTCTTTGACCTGTAATAAAATCTGTACTGAAGCAATGGCTAATTCTGAACAAGTAACTATTCCAGTAATTCCAAGGAAGAGTACAAACAACTACATCCCTCTGACCTTTCTGTGCCCCTTTTCAGTAACAAACATGTACTTGGAGCAAAAGAACAAAATTTCTTGTGCTGTGGCTCTGCAGAGCCATAGCAGAGTGCTGCCTATAATCACAAAATTAGAAGGAAGGGCAATGAATTGCTAAAGCACATGTTTCCAGGGGAAAATTCAGATAGAAAGCATATTTAGGTGACCTAGCAGTTTATTAAATGAGATTATAATGGACACTTTGCTCTTTAACAAGTATCATTTCAGGACAAATTGAAAAGTCCATTAGTAAAAGATGGGTTGTAATCTCTATCATGCAAACCCGTGTCAGGCATCATTTCTTTGGTATTAATATTTCCCTTTTTTTTCCTTTTCTATCTGTCAATATTTTATATCTTCTCTTTGATTTTCCAGCCAAACCTCAACCTCAGCCATGACTTCAGACACACAATTTCCAACACTTATTGCTGTATTGGAGATTTCCTGCTTCTGCTCAGCTTCACCACAGTCTTTGCAGGGACATTTCCATGGAGAGGAGCCCTCTTCCTTGCGCAGGATTCAGCAGTTTCTTCAGTAGGAATAAGCTTTCCAGTGCTGCTGTGCAGCTTTCCAGTGCTGCTCTGCCCAGGAAAGAGAAGTGGGGACACCACACTGCACACACCACTTTGCAATATCTACAGCATCTTAATAGTAGGGGGGAAAAATCACCTCTCATTCTTCTTCTCTCTGGAATTATTTTGAACTGTATTAAAAAAAAAAAAAAAAGAAAATTGATTCTCATGGTGCTTTCAAGTCTCACATCTGGTTTTACAAGAACAAGACACCAAGGAGGTGCAATAATTTCATCATCTTGCTAATATCTGTGTCTTGGTTGTACTACATCTACCAAAGTCTCATTATGCAGGTATTTTTTGCCATTTCATCACAATGGCCTGTCAAAAAACAACTACTGTCTAAGCACCCAATTGCCCTTCTTCTCTAAATATTGCTTGTCTGCTTATACAGCTTCATCTAAATGTACCTCTGTCATCTGTAATAAGGTAATAGGCCTAAAAAGTACTTAGTGTCATCTTGCGTCTTCCACTTAGGTACAGAATCCGTTTTAGACATAAACTGATGCCTTTATTGCAGGTATTTCCTTCTGCTCCTTGTAGCAGTTTCAGATACCAGGTCCCAGTAACTGCAACGGGGAGAAAGAACATAAAACTGTTCCAGTGTTATTGTAATTTTCTTGGGCTGACAAGTCATAAAATCACAGAATACCAGGGTGGAAAGGGACCTCAAGGATCAGCTTGTTCAACCTTTCTTGGCAAAATCAGGTTGTAGACAAGATGGCCCAGCACACAGTCCAACTTAAAATCTGTAGTTGGGCGGGGAGCATTTGTCCTGATATTGTCAGTTTTCCCCACCTTCTTTTATTTGGGCTCTAAGCTGTTTGGGCCGAGCATATTCTTATTATGAACATAGGGTGTCTACTGTAAGAGTACATCTAGACACTGTAACAAAGGGTTTGCCTCCTTCCCCAAGGCTTTTCATGCAAACTCAGATAATGCCAAGAGGAAGAAATGTGTCTCAGGAGAACCTGCCTTTGACTAAGGAATCTCAATTTTTTTAATACTTTTTAAAATTACAGGTAATTTTTCTAAGAAAATTAGGCAACATCTTGAAGGTTGAATATTACAGTAATTTCACGAATATAAGCCGCACCTTTTTCATTGAAGAATCCAGCCTACCCCAGTGGTGCGGCTTATATTCAGTTGCGGCTTATCTATGGACAAATCCCAGCGAAATGCCAACGCGGAAGTGAGAGCCGGCCAAGCAGAGTGGCAAGTGGGAGCCGCCGGGAGCATGAGACTGCCCGGAACGGGGGCTGCGCAAGGGCGGCCCGGCCCCTGTGCCACCGGGAGCCGGTGGGAACGGGGGATGGCTGGGAACGGGGGCTGCGCAAGGGTGGGCCAGCCCCTGCCGCTGGGAAGCCGGGCTGTGTGGGGCCAGGCCGGAGCGCCCCACCCCCTCTGCCGTGTGAGTTTAAAAAAAAAAAAAAAAAAATGCGCAGCTTATATTCGGGTGCGGCTTATATATGGACAAATCCCGTGGTCTTCCCAGCTACCCAGAAGTGCGGCTTATATTCAGGTGCAGTTTATAATCGTGAAACTACTGTAAGTTGATGCAAATATCAATAAGTGAGTTGGAAATCTCTCAAAAAACACAAGATTTATAATGGTAGAAAGAGACAAAGACCACAAAATTGGCTGCAGTGCAGCCCTTACAGAGTCATATGTCTCCAGCATTAATTTTCATACAAAGTGAGTAATATACTTTTAATCAGGCCCAAAAGCTACAAAAACCTGAGTCACTCCTTTGCACTGGAGAAATAAATTTTGTTAGGGGTCAGATTGCGCTGAAGTTCCTCAATAGAAAAATGTAATTTATAAATAAGCACAAGACCTTGTTAGGTGGTGTTGTCCTGAATTGCACAGAAAAAGCAAGTCAAGAGCCAGCATTGTCCTTGGACTTGCCAGGAAATCTTTATTGCTGAGCTGCAGCCCATGTGCTGGGCAACCCATACCAGCTTGGTTTAAAGGCTGGTGGAAAAGCCATCTCCAGTTCCTCAGTTTGAATGTGTTTCAGTTATTTCTTTCTGTATCCTCAACTTGAGCATCTAAAGAAACTTCTTTTAGCACAGTTTCACAAAGAATGATTGGCCAAATGAAGGTTTTTCAAAAGAAAATCAGATTTGATTAAAAGAAGCTGGACCAAATCCCCTGCCAGGGAAAGGCAGACTTTTTTGTACCTAACCACAGTGTTAAAATCACTAATTAATGGAGAAAATGTATTTCAGAGACACTATGATCTGCAGGTCCAGATTAATTAGGATAACACTTTAATTATTCAGTGGTAATACATACCACCTTTGAAATCAAAATCATCAAAAGTGGGTGCTTGCAAGCTCAGCAACTACCCCAAACACATTTCTTTCTGCTTGTACTAAGGCAGCAAAAAATAATGCAATTCCAGTTTTCCCTGCAAGGCCTAAAGCCTCCTCAGTTAGGCAGACTGATTCCCAGAAGCACACCCTGAAGAGGAGAGAGGACTCTACAGGATATTTCTCCCCCACATTAGAAGAGATGACTCAGACTTCCTGAAAACTTTTGTCTCTCCTAATCTTCATATCGATTGGGGTGAAAATAAGAGCCAAAGTATTTGCTCTCAGCTTCTCTCAACTGTTCTTCCCATGTTTTGTTTTCCTTGTTATTTTCAGAAAACATTTTCTCCAAGCACCCTCAGCAACCTCACCCAGCATATTTTCAGGGCCATTCAGAGCTCCTCCTTCGTCCCCTCTGATCAACTTTGCCATCATGCCTAGAGCAGCTTTCCCTTTTGTGCCTTGTCTCTCTTTTAGGATCAGCTTCTCTTCAGGCTGGCTGGACCTCCTAGCGCAGAATTATTATCACCACCATTTGCCATTAATCAGGGCTCTGCCACAGGTAGGAGCAGACATTGGCAGACTGCAGGCAGTCAGGAAAACAAGGTTATTTTATTAGCAAACTTCAGATAAAAGCTGGACATCAGTCAACTCGATAACTACAATTCCTCCTGGCTTCCAAATTACAGAGTGAAACAGCATCATTTTCAAGTCTGGGTCCAGCAGCACTGTGGGAAGTGCATGATGATGGAATATGTTCCTGGAAGTGGTCATTTTCTTTATGTGGCTCTGCCTGTACCACCACATAAATCACCAATTTCTCCCTGAAATTTGAAGTTTTCTTACTTCACTTTCTTGGCAGGTACAGCAGTTTTCTCTGAATTTTCTAGTTCTTTTCTCTTCAGCTCTGAGTCAGTAGGTGCTGGAGCTGAGGATGGTGGAGGCATCCATCACTGGAAACCCCACTGCAAACATTTTTCCCTCAGCCTAATTCCATGCTTGTGCTCAAACAAGCCATGGAGCAAAGTCATTATGAAAGTCAGGCCAGTGAGATGTGTTGTCGTAAAACTGAGACCCCCACATAGGAAATTTGTAATTAAGGAATAAACAGAGGCAATGAGTCATTACATTTGGTGCTGTGGGAGTTTTAGGAAAGCATGTTTTCAGTTAACTCATGGAAATCAGACACGACCTCTACACAGCTTTTTTTCTTTTACTGTTAGCAGTCGTAGGAAGCTGGACACAGATTTTTCCAGTCACTGGCATTTAGATGTCTCATACACAGATGCTGACAACTGGACCTCCTCAGTTCTTCTCCAGATGCTGGCACTTGGACCTCACAGCTCTCACGAACAGCACAGGAAGATTACAAAGAATGGTTTGAGGAAAGGATTTAATACAAAGATAGGACAGGAATGCTGGACAGGCACAGGGTTCAGTATGCTCAGCTATTTATATCCCTTTTTTTTCGTTGCCTCATGCTTCTCATCCACTTACCCTGATTCCTTTCCTTCCTCTAAACTTCCTGTAATAAATTTTATGCAATCCTACAAATCTCTTCTGAAATCCCACAATAAGCTTCACATAGACCCAAAATCCCCATCAAATTCTGAACACACTTGCAATAATAATGTTTTTGCCTCTCTATCAGTGACAAATCTGAGGATGATGCCTTCAAGGCTGCGCCTGAGTAATTTTTTTTACTCACATTTATCAGCAACTAAAGTTATTTTGTATTAACTGGCTTGTGTTGGCTTGAGTTCCCAATGTCTGTCTCACCAAGGGAGGAGATATAATTTGTAGATATAAAGCTTTTGAAACAGGTAGTTAAGATTTGTTGTGTACGCATCAACCTATCTCCAGATCAAATCTGAAGGACTTGAAAATACACAAGAATCATACATAATACAAGTATCACAGCTGTAGCATAACTGGAAAATGTATCTTTTTGTACCTCAGTTTCCCATCTCTAAATAACAGGCTGAGAGTCTTTCCTTTCCCATACATTATGATGTATTTGGGACAGAAACTCCTCTCGTTCTGTATAATCACAGTATTTCTTGTCTCAGTGTATTATTTTCTCTGTTCTTCAAGTAACTTCTGCTTCAGCAAAGAAATAGCTATTAGACAATAAACTCATCATTCTTAGAGAAAACTGAGTTAGAGGTCTGAAATCGATATTACCAGGAACGAGCAAAATCAGAAATACCCTGCATATCATTCCCAAAGACTGGAGCCATTCCACCAGAACAAAGTTATGAAACTGAACACAAAACAACAAAACACAAAGATATTGAAAATTTCTTCTGGTGCAATTGCAATCACAGTGGCTGTCAAGATTCACAAAACAACAGTGTGATCTTCTCAAGCTTAGGGAAATATCTGTGCTACTCTTTGCTCGGGGAGCTTTGGAGGACAGATACCACATTGTAGGCTGTTTAGTCTGGAGCCAGGGACTCTTCTCAGCCCCTCAAGCAATAGTTTTAAAAAAAAAAAGAGAGATCTTTTTGCAAATATAAGCTGTCATGAATTCATAATCAAACTCTTGATCTTCACAAGATCTTTATGTTATTTTTGCTAAATTTTCTATTTCCTGATGCTCTTGCAGTACATCCAGGAATATGAGCCTCAAGGAACTCCAGATCCTCCAAAGATACATATCCTATCTGAAATAACAAGTTCACGGTCAGCATAAAAGTTCAGAGCTCCACACCAGCAACTCCTCTTTGCTGTGTTCAGCATGGCTACAGAGAGCAGAGTTATTGTGCCCCTGGGGTTTCTGATGACTTGACTGCAAGTGCCATGCTACCCACAATGGTGTGCAGCAAGAGATCTCACCTCTTCAAGGGCCTGTACCAGGGAAAGCAAATTAAACCCAAAAACAAACCAAACACCCGAAGTCATTAAATAAAATGGTTCATAAAAGTCAGCAAAAATTAAACACAGGGGCTTACCCATTCAGAGGGAGGTGCTGCTGATGTGACCTAGGGGAATTCATACCACCATTTGTGCAAGAAGAACTGGGGAACTGGAACCCAGCAGACACAACTGGCATGTTTAAATTTGACTGAACTGGGGAAAGGGGGTGAAAAAAATCATGTTCTTTTAATTAAGGGCAGGGAGACAAGGAAAAGAGGCATCTGACTGCTTCTGTCCAATCTACATCCTTCATTATTTTCTGTCACCTATGCTATTTTAACCTCTTCTTTTAATGTGAAAGGCAGCAAAACTACACTTCAGAAGCACAATGCTTCATCTCATCCTGAGCAGAATGTTTTAAAGAGGATCTTCATCTTGACTGTGGACTTGAATACAAACTCAAAGTCATTCCCATTCTGCCAAAATAACCTCCTTGCTGTTCTTCATATTTTCAGGATTGTGCTAAAGCTGTAAAAACCATATTTCCTATATCAAACAACCACATGACATTTAACAGCATCGTACTGATCATCTGGATCACAGTGCTCTACAAGTCCAAAGATGTGAATGGAATAGTGGAACGTGACAACATTTCCAGGGTTTCATTATCCTTGTAGGTTGATTATGGAAGTATCATATGTGAGTTACAGAATCATAAAAATTCCAAATATATCATATCTACTGCTTTCTCTGTATTCTCTGTATTTCTCTGTATCATTCTCTGTATTTCTCTGCCATTCAAACAAAAAAGAGTCTCAAGGAATTTTCAAAATCCTTTCAGTTGTTTTTTTTTATTACCCATATACATCAACCATTAGACGTTTACTTGATTTTTTCCCGGTTCCAAGGTATGGGTTAGAAGAGTGCAAATCCCTGAGTTCTCTTTAGTCTGATTTTAGAAAAACATTTTTCTTCTGCAAGTCCTCTGAGACATTGTCCAATACCTTTGACTTCTGAAATGCAATGGCTGGTTTATGTAAAAACTTACCCTCATTTTTGGGGGCTGGCCTCAGTTAAGATCCCGTGGCTCTAGACAGGGGAGCGCTTAGTTCTCCCTGCATACCCCATTCCTCACTAGAACATTAAAATATATTACCAAATACCTAACATTCAATTTGTGTAACATATTAACTTCCCCACCTTTAATAAGGCACAATTTGGCTAATAACTTAGAGCAAGAAAATTCAAGAGTGTTCTGATGGCTGCTGCAAGACTCACAGGAGAAAAGTTACATTCTAAAGGATATAATTCCTATATAGGAGTAAAAAATAATGACAATAATTATCTACATAAAAATACAGGCTACAATCCAGCCTTCTTGGATTTGAGTTTCTACAGTGCAGGTGTCTCTGTGTGAGGCAGGTGTCTGAGTGCCCCTTACAGCCCACGGAGAGCCAGGCAGGACAGGACACGGCTTGGAGTCCACTGACTCAACCCAAGAACACCGCCCACTCTGAGACTGAATCACTCTCCCAGCTCTGCTCACTATATTGACTGTAACAGGAGTTTAGGCATCTTCCCTGTACTGCTGGTAAACCATGCCCCCCCAAAGTTAAGCTGAGATGTATTCTACTATTCCTTGCACTATTCCTCACCAGGGAGTAGCAAAAAAACTACACTTTTTGAAACATTTCTCAGTGAAACTACAGAAGTAAATTCCAAGCAAATTCTGATGTATTACAGAAGAATTGAAGGCTGAGGACTACCTGCCAGCATGGGTAACACTGCCTTTGGTGGCTTCTCAGAGGATAAAAGGCAAAATTGTTCAATGTAAAAACTGAATTCAAGAGAGATAAGGGGTCTTGCTTGAAATACATCTAGTTCCACAGGCACATATCAGGTTCTCTTCCAGAGGATGCTGATGGACATTTGAAAGATATTTCTTTCCACATATGGAAAAAGTATCAAGCGGGTCTGTGATTCAGCTGGGAACAAACACAGGCAACCACTGAGTTACTCAGAACTTCACTACCTCTTGCTGATTCCTGCTTTGGAAAGAACGCACAAATGGTGTCAGCACTTTCTCCTCTCAAGAAGGCTTGTCCCAACAGAAGAAAGAGATGCAGACATGGAATCACAGCTCATTATTTTTAATTCCCAAGGGCCACTTTCTGTGACACTACAAAACTTGCCAAAAGTGACAAGAAAATGCTGCACCATTCCTGCATGACTATGGCAGTTATTAAACATAAACAGAATGTCACACGTGAGATTCACCATTTTTTCCTAAGCAGTGGTAGAGTGCAGCAGAAAGAAGAAGAAAATGTTAATAAAAGCACAAGAGTAATTGGAATATGTCCTTTTGGAAACAGCTGTGGATTATTTGATTATAGGAAGAAAGCACACAGACGGCTTTCAGAATCTGAACATTTTGCTTCCTTCAGCAATGTGTTATATCTACTTTAGGGAATTTGGGACTAAAAAAAAAGCTCCATCGCCACTGGAGGGTGCAAAATTACCCAGAACAAAGAGCAGGTTTTGTGCACTTCAAAACAACCTTTCTGCTGCACAAATTCCCAAGAGAAAAGTGAAAATATACTCTCTTTCTTGGCAGTAAAGATCTATCTGAAAGAAATTTTTCAAAGATAAATTCTATTTAGACTGCATAATGACAGAAAACTCAAAGTAGAAATACTGAAGCCTTTGCTTAGATGGAAAGGTAACTTAAGGAGGTGTGAAGATTCTCATGAAGAAAAGATAAAAAAAACGTATTCTCTTTCAAAGTTTGCTTGCTTTTTTTCCCCCTCCAAAAAAAAGTGCTTGAAAACAGGAACAAATCTATGGGATATAGGTCTAGGGAATTTTACACATAGCATATCTGAATCTATCAGTAAATATTTATCAATGGTATTTTCACATCTCTGCCAAATATTCTACAGCATCCAGATAGTTTCATGCTGATTTTTTAGACACTGACACCAATGTAAGTTACTGAATACTTTGTTCTACCTCTTCTTTCCTTACCGCTGACAATTATTTCCCCCTTTGAAAACCTAATTGTGTTTAGAGTTTGGTCAAAATTACACTTGTTTTATAGTTAAAAGCCAAAATTATTTCCTATTTGTTTTGCCCCAACAGTTATTTGAGAATGTTCCTAACTTAGCAATGACACCACGGTATTATTGCCTTCCTCTTAGTGTAGTTGTTAAACTTCTCTCCTTGCTTTTCATGAGTTTAAAAGTCACTAGATCCACTTCACATTTTAGTACTTTTTATCCCTACACATTCCTGTTACGGCCTCACACAGCTCTCTAATAATTTTCTTCTCCCTAATTTTGAGTGGTTTCTTGTCCCTCCCATCAAACACTGCCCTGTGCTGCCCACATCTGCCCAGCAGGGACTGCACACCCTTAAGTGGAACTCCGCCCCAGCTCTAATCTTCCTGTAGGTCATTCCTCATTAGCAGAATGGAAATTAGAAGTAAGAACTTTCCTCTGCTCTGGATGGGGTTTTTGTTAACACCTTAGGACATGCACGGCCTAATTATGTGACTGGGCAACAGCCAGCACAACAGCTGCTTTGGTCTGCAGCATGCTGATAGCAATACAATATCTGTAAATTCATAACGTATTTGTGGCATTTGAGAAACAGTTTCAAAATGCCAATACTAACACTGTTCCTTTCCCATTATAATGAGTGGAAAGATATATCAAACAGAGGCCTCTGACAGTATGATTTTGTTAAGAGTTCTCAGTCTTCTCTGCAGGCTGCAGATACCCAACTTTTCTAAGCCAACCAAATATTCTGAAGGTCAAACACTATGAATATTTACTAACTTCCAACTTCAAGACCTGCTGTTTCTAGCCAAAAGGATTCTTTTCCAGCTCCAACATCTTTATATTGGAGCTTTATATTTTATATAAATATATATTCTTACATACTTTATATTCTTTGTATATTTGTTTTAAATTATAATCCATCAGGAAAATATCCTTTGTATGGATCAACTCCCTCTTCATGACCACTTGTCTCATTGGCCATTCATAGCTGCTAGAGTGAAATACAGTCAACCTCTGGCCAGCACAAGTAAAAAAAGCAGGCATTCAAATACAGAGATCTGCACAACAGCATGGCAGAAACAAAGATTTTGCACAGAACTGTGACTAGTCACTACATTTACCGCAAAAGAGAACTCTCCAGCTTCAAATGGTGACTATGAATCAGTGTGAGAGTCAGACTTCCATATCTCCAAACAAAATAAAACTCTGAATTAATTCATTTCTTTAATCAAAGAATTGAAAGGAATTGAAATTTTCTGCTAGGCATGCTGTCAAACTGACAGAGTGACTCAGTGTGCAGAATAATTGGTCTGTAATGTGATTATATTTGGGGATTCAGGTTGGGATTTAGACATGCTGTTAGAGACTAAACAGAAATAACTGATTATTACGAAGTTGTCAGGCCTACAGTTTTAAAAGGTCCTGCTGTCAGTCATTAAACAAGTGGAAACTCAGTGCAAAAAATAATTGGCTGCTGTGTCACCTTACTGGGGCTTCATTAGTAAAAATCCAGATGTGAAACACAGCTCCTGAGAAAGTGAGAGTTTTTAGATTATTCCCCAAGATCTGTCCACTTGCACAACAGACTCCTTTCAGGAGAGGAAGACAATCAATAACCAAGCAGCCCATCTCCAGTAAACAGACCCTCTCTCCAAGACCTCAGCCACTAGGAAAGGGAGCAGCACAGGTCTCCAAGAACTCCCTGGGATCAGGCAGTACCAGTCTACTTAACTAAGAGTCAGTCAAACACAGAGCAGCTAAGCAAATTACCACACAGGAGAAGCACTCTTGTTGGCACCCTGAAAGACATTCTGCAGGTAATGTGTTACAGGGGAAAGCAAAACCCAGCAAAACAGAAAATAAATAAATAAATAAATAAATAATGCAGTGAAATCTGCACAGCCAGAAATCTTCTGTGAACCTAAAACATCAACCAGAAGTTGCACAAAGATGTCTGCATAAACCAAGTAATGCATATAGGGTAATTTAAGAAAATGAAACTTCACAATTTTTTTTGCCCAAATGATGCAGAGACATTAAATACATAGGGACCAGTAGCACCAGAACTGAGGAATTACATGATGATAAAAACTAGAGCAGAGCAGAGGGGCAGAATCACCTCCCTTGCCCTGCTGGCCACACTGCTTTTGATGCAACCTAGGCTTTCTGGGATGTGAGCACACAATGATATATACATGCGGTTTTCCTTCCACTAGCGCCACCACATCCTTCTTGGACAGGCTGCCCTCTGTGAATTCTTCTCCCAGACAGTTCTCATACCTGGGATTATCCTGACCCAGGAGTAGCACTTAGACTTGTTGAGCCTCCTGAGGTTCTCATGGGCCCACCTCTCAAGGTTGTCCAGGACAGCATCCCATCCCTCTGTTGTGCCAACTGCACCACTCAGCTCATAACCTCTTGTGAGTCCTCACAATCCTCTTGCATGTCCTCACTTCCCAACATTGAAAAACAATCCAAGCTTTCTAGCAGTGCTGATTTGTAAGGCAGGGACTCACTGACCTTTTTAAAGTTAATTATTTAATACGCCAGAATTATATTACTGTTCTCATCTACCTGTACTCTTGTTTCATTTGTGTAAAAAATATGCTAAGGAAGACAACTACACAGCTTAACTGCAAAACTACTTGTTTTTCATTAGTGGAAATGAAGACAACAACATCATCGCAGACAGCAGTTCCCATCAAGATTTGATTTGGAAGCTTTGCACAGAAGCTAAAAATAAAAGACTGTGCAGTCATAAATCATTTAAAACTGTTCATGGACAAAGAGCACTTCAAGGATGATGTGTTCAACTGAAGTGGATGGGATCCCAGGGTAACAAAAGAAGCTGGAATCTGAGAGTATTTTCTAGGTGCCCTAAACAACCCAAATCCCAGGTGTTGGTTTGGGGCAGGGCATGTGCAAAGGCTTGGGGGGAAATTCACTTGGTCCAAAGACAGTACTTTTGTAGCTGTCAGAGGGAGCTGTGTCTGTCGAAACCTTCAGACATACAAAGCTCATGTTTGGAAGGAGATCTGAAGATCAAGGTTCTGTGGATTAAGATTTCCTTGGAGAAATTGCTACTCTTTTTTTCCAGTTTAAAACAAAGTTTTTAAAAGTTTTTTATTTGTCAGGAAGTACAAAATGCTATTTACCCACAGTCTTGCAGACAGAGATAAGAACTACTCACACAGATGTCAGATGAATTCCATGTCATCTGTTTCTATTCTAATACTGGCCAAAGTATTTTTGTTCTGAAGACAAAAGCTTTCCACAGAAGACAATACTTCAATACAAGTGGGGAGCTGGTGAACATGAACCTCTCGAGAAGCCACGTGCTGTTTGTAAAAAGAGATAATATCCAAATTCTCTTTCTACTCTGTCTACTAAAGCCTGTGAAGTTGTTTAGCACCTTTAAAATCCTGAATCTGTGTTTTCATTAGAGACCATATTTTCCTCAGAGTTTTCAAGAATGGCCAGTAGTATATACTTTTAAATTCAACCAAGCTGACTGTAAATCACTGCAAGAACTCATGGCAGATAATTACAACCAAGCCTCTCAAAGCTCCTGCTAGGTGTTGGCCCTGTCCCTATCTGCCAATAGCAAAGGGCACAACTGTGAATTAGATCTATGACCAAAATAATGCTGATAAAGTTTCACATATTGCTGAGCAGTGTTTTCACAACATCAAGGCCTCTCCTGTTCCTCCCTCTGCCCCCTCAGTCCTGTGAGTGTGCCAGAGGCTGGGAAGGGACCCAGCCAAGCAAATGACCTGAATGAAAAGAGTATCACAGCAATGTCTGATTTTCAGCCCATTTTTCTCCTATGGAAAATCAGAATATAATCCTGGAGTTCATTTCCATCTCACCTTTTACAAATGATACTAGTTCCAGACTCTACTAAAGCAACCCTTCCTATTGCATTTGGTACTTGAGATGCCCACAGCAGACACGTCTGTAGCAAGAATAATGGGATCAGAAGTTGCAGCAAGTCCATCAGGAACAGTCCCAGTGACAGCAGGGAAACAGTTTGGCCAAAGCACACAAATATTGCAGGGTGAACATGGATGTGGCACCAACTGCTAGTTGCTGCAATATAGCATTGCTGCTTAATTTTGCAGATGACTCAAGAGGGTGTAAAAAAAAAAAATTTTAAAGCAGAAGTAGAATTCAAAATTATCTCATCAAAATGAAAATAAAAAAGGTCTATAAAAAGGAAATTAAGTCAATAACGATAAGAGCAAGAACACAGACTTGTGTGTAATTTGCTATAAAAGCAAACTGTTGACTGAGAACAGGAGAGGATCTGAAAATTGCAGGGAGTCATAGGTTTCACTGTCATAGTCTCCTGAAATAGGCAAACTGCACTGGGTGTTTATGTGTGTGTGCGTCTGTGAATAGGAGGATATTCCACCAAGAATGGCAGCAATCCCCTCCTTTCAGACACAATGATGACAGCTCTCTAAGGTTCCACATCCACTCTCGAGACTTCCATCACATCCCATCCTAATGAACCAGAGAGAGACTACAGAGCACAAAATAATGAGAAGAAGAATATAAAAAAATAACCTACAGGAAAACACTGAAAGAAAATGCACAGTTTAACCTGAAAACAAGAATTTGGAGACAGCCTAACTGCAGTCCTGATATGCAAAAGAGGCCTTCAAAGAACAAAATCATGTTTCACACATTTGTAACTGACAACAATAAACACTGAACTTGAATAATGGACAAATCAGATTAAAGATAAGAAAACAAATGTTTCATGATGAAAAACAGATCTAGGAATGCCAATGCCACAAATGTACCTGAATTTCTCTTTGGATCAACTAGATAAAATTATCATCTCCTGTCCTCCTCGTCTGATTCTATGGATGCCACAAACCACTTATGAAAGGCTTAAGGCTTAATTAATACATTCTATAAATCCAGTATCAGCAGATGAAGTACATGAACAAGTAAAGTTTTAATTTCTTTTGCATACTTAGATTATAAAATCTTTAAAATTAAATGGTCAGTCTTTGTGGCTGAGAGGCTTGAACCAGCCATACCTAGCAAGTAGTTGCTAAGTCTTAGCAAGTATTGCTAAGATGAGTTACCTAATGGAAGAGCAGCTTGGATAAGATAATGAAAATCTAAGTTATGCAATAGCAGCCAGGAAAGAAGAGCAAGGGACTGAAATGTCACCATTTCTGATGCAATTTGCCCATGTTAACTCTGAACTAAAAGCCTCCATAAGCAGTTCCAGCTGGAGATGCCACTATCCATAAAGCCATTATGACTGTTAGTTGCTGTCTTCCATCTCACTGGCCTCCTGAACTGTGCTCAAACATTGAAAGAGCTGTTCTACACTAAAAGGGAGAATATTGGAAGAGCAGTAATCTAGAGACATAAGAGATCAATTGGCAATCCCAAATGAAGCCCTGTAATCTGTGACAACAGGTAAGGGGAACCTGTACAGTGGAACCTGTGTATTTATGCTCCATTAAATATTTATCAGCTGTTTGCTGCTCATATCCTATCTTAAATTTTCACATAAAATATCAGAACCAAATAGCATCTTAAAATTACAGCAGAAAGAGCTGACAGAGACTTGGAAAATTCCTCTTGTCCAGTCTGAAAACCAAATTGCATCTATTTCTAATTCCAGAACGTCAAGTGACCAATAGTTGTGCATCAATGGCCAGAAATCACAAACCAGAATAAAAATATTAACCTCAAAGATAGTGGCTCAAGAAGAGTATCTTCAATTTCATTCTAAAATGTTAACTGTGTTTGTGGGTTTTTGCTAAATTTGTTTTTACTGCATGTATGCCCTAGGGTATTTGCTTTACAAAAGCTAAAAATTTAAAAATAATCAATTTATGCATTTTCAGCTCTAATACATAACTTAAAGTCAGCTCATCAGAGCAATTTCAGGCTGCATGCTGCCCGCAGATCACATGTACAAAGGCATATGCAGCTTGAGCACTGAGAATGAACTTTTTACAACTACCCACGCATCAAGAGCTCAGACTCTGCTTTCTCTAACATAATCAGTGTGTGAAATGTGCCTTTGTGTACAGTGCTTGGGTCACACTCAGGAGCCAGGGAGGGTAAAGATCTTGTAGATAAAGATGTTTTGTACTCGAATATCTAGTCCTAGCTTACTAGGATATTAAAGATCTAGTCTACAAAACAGCTACACTTACAGCAAGAGTATAGCAGCCTGTGCTTCCATGACTTTTCCCCAGTAGTCTAGTTGGAATTAGAAAAACATACTTTAATGATAAAATGACAAATGCAGAAAACAGGAAATGCTGAAGAAATTTCAACCAAAGAAAGAAGTCTCAAGAGAACCATCAGAATTTCTCTTCTTCCATGAGATTTCAAGAGACCAGTGCACAGCCATGAGAATTACTATTAATTTTAACATGTTGTTTTCCTTTCAGAAGAGTAGCAGCACACATTACACAATCTTTTAGCAACCCAGGGCAAGACACAGATATAATCTAATATTTGTTAAATCAAATATGTAGATTCACTTCAAGAAAGAAGATCCTTTTTCTCCCTGGTCACACAAAAGACTTCATAGAAGCACTTTTATAACAACATAAGAAATCAAGCTTCAATCCCTGCTTTCCCTAGAGACACCTGAATTAATAGTTTCTATCTGTTAGTGCTGAAGAACTTAGTTATTGGGTATTCTTTCAGATGAAAGAGGTCTATTTAAAATTTTTTAGTACTTATAAGAGTAAGGACTGAAGTCTAAGCAAACCATGCCTTCCAAAAGTACCCTAACAAGCTGTGTTGACTGTCACAGCCTCATGAATATTTAGCAATACGTATAATGAGGAACAGCTTAACCTGACAATATACTTTTCTTGTCTGTGACCAATGATGACAAGATACTATTCTCACTGTATGTGGCAGAGTCTCCCATTCTGAAAACTTCTAACAGGGTAAGAAATATTTTCCTGTATCACTAGCTTGAGTTACTCTTATCCCATACTTCAGAGTCCTTTCCAAACAATACCAGTAGTTTTGTAATTTTGCTGAAAGTAGAATGAAATATGCATAGACCATGAGTCAGAGGACTTTTCTACATACAAGCTGGATGTTCTTTGTGAAATGTAGCACTTCCCTTGAGGAACAAAAATTCTGAGAGAAGTGATGTCAGAAGAATTGCATTTCCAGCACAGCATCAGATAAACACTTTTCCATGGCCTTAAAAGACAGTCACCTCTGCTGCTTCCAGCCATCATCCCAAGGGGCAGATGAGACTGGAGACTGCATATGCTTTCAGAGAAAACAAGTTTTTAGTCATGCTTTACACCATCAAAGTCTGTGCTTTAGCTAAATTTGGTTCAGCATTGCCTCATTCTAAGCAACTACTAGCAGCTACTATTTCACATCCTATTTGCTAAACAATCTTCCCAGTAGCCTAAGGAAGATCAAAACTTACTGGGGAGCAGTTCTCCAGTACTACTGTCCCTTTTATCCACAGCTTGCTGGTGAACACAGTTTAAATCAGACATTAGATCACTACAATCATCATCAAAGCTTACTTTTCAGTTACTTCTCTTGTAGTGGCACCAATTGACAAAGATCTTACAGAAAATAATTCACAACACAGTAGATTTCTAGGTCTACCAGACTTATTTGCCAAAATGTGGCAGTGAGGTAAGAGCAGGGAAAGCACCAGGTCTTCAGCAAAGCTGCAAAAGATCACCAAGGGACTAGAAATAAACACTTATTCAATCCTGTAATATTTAGCGATCCATTTCTTAATCTGAGCAGTTCACAATAGTTAACAGAGCAATAGATCAGCAGGAAAAGAACAGGAAGCAAATTGAGACACTTACACAAAGCCTTCACCTCTCCTATGCCACGGGCATTCCACCTTCCATCGTTTGCAGCCTTTCCCTGTAGCACTGCAGCTTCCTGTTCACAAGTCTGCACCCTTTTCCTTGTGCTGCTGCAATGTTTCTATCCTGTCCTTCTGTCCTTGTATCCTGTTCTCCTTGCTCTCCTAACTTACTACCTGCAAAGTCCAAGCGTGCTGTGTCAGGTTTTCCCCAGGAAGTGGTGAACACTGATGCAAGAATCATCCTTTTCATACGTCACACTTCCCTACCCTCATTTTGTATCTTTTACACAAAAGAAAAAACAAAATCTAGCAAATAAAATGGTGGAAAGTGGTCCTTGAAATAGCATGCAGGCATTTCCTAGTGACATCTATGTTTAACAATCAATTAACATGCAACTCATGCCTCTGGTCAGAGCATGCTTCAACCAGCTCTAACAGCATTACAAGCAGGAAAAACAAGTAGTGATTTTAAGCTGCCCTTGATGAAAACTGTTAGGGCAAAGTATTATCAAAAACCACCTGTGGCACAAGAGAGGATGCCCAGGGAAGAAGAGTCCCTTAGGGAGATCCCTGTGATGATTTTCTTCTTTGCTGCCGTCAGAGAGCATTTTCCCTTGAGATTCTTCTTTCATTGTTACCAAAAGTAACTGTTACTATTAAACTGGCATTTGCCACTAGCTATGGACTGTCTCATTATCCTTTGTGCTTTGAAAAAACTACTTCATATAGAAAGAAAGTACAAAAAATTGCATTCATTCTTGTGCAGGGGGGCAACCGCACGTTTATCAATCACATCCTTCGTGAATGTTTGTGTTACCGCAATGACCTCAATTTAAAGACCACAAGGACACAAAATCAGAAGACTATTTTCTGTACAATTTCTTTCTGCAGCAATGTATTTGTATTAATCAAAACATTCTTAAAATGTACACCATTTTCAACAAAAGTTCACCATCATAATTAAGCACTGGTTTAATACAATATAAAAAAAATTTCAGTTGTCTCAAAGATTATAAAAACTCCAAAAGCAAAAGTTTCATTTTTAAGAACTCAAGTGGCCACATTGATATTATCCTTTCGGCTTAGCTGAAAAAGGAAAAACTAAATTCACTGTACAAATCTGGTTTTTCAGGCTTGCAGGTACATGTGATCCAGTGTCCCATATACAAAAACAGATCATCAGCAATTAAACAATATCCAGAATTTAAAAATACATTAGCAACACATAATACATTGGTGTTGTTCTTATCTAAAGTATCCTTTAGTATAATTCATGGCTTCTATAGTCCTTGACTCCAGGTTGTTCTCATTCTTTCTTTTTGGTGAAATCATATGGTTTCCACCACTGTGCAAACTGCAACACCTTTTTCCGCTGCTCCTCAAAGTTCTGTCTGATTGCTTTTCTCCAGAGCCGTGGTTCCAAGTCCAGCATGCCACCAATAATTTCCTTTGCAAGTAAAAGTAAGATAGATAATGATAAATGCAAAATTACCATATTACTTTACACTATCTTATCACAAAATAAATAAATATGTGTTTTCAAATTATGAGTTGTCCATTTTCTTCAAGTGCTAATTAAAACTTGAAATTCTGAAAAATATACCAATTTAAACATAGAACTGCAATTGTTAGATGGTTGCCTCAGCAAAATTCTTGTAAGCACAGCACACTGATGTACTACTTAAATATCCTAACATTGCAAGACTGTTAATGCCTTAGTGCATTTGTGATTAAGGTAAATTCAGAGGAATTTCTGCCAACTTTGCTGTTTCTAGTGTTATATTTCTCCCCAATCACTCTTCATGTTTTTGCAACACTGACTCTTTCAAAAAATGTTTTCTGTGACATAATAAAGAAAGAAAGAATTTATTACAGCTCTCCCTGTATATACATTTTACACTATACACACCATGAGTAGCAATTTAACCACACAAGGGTTTTGGTAGTAGTTGTCTGTGAGTCTGTGTGTGTATGCACACTAATTTATACAAGCAGGTGTCAGTGCACTTATCAATACTGCGACCATGAAAATTCTTAAGTAGATGCAAGTATCTTCTATCTATACGATTATATGCCTATAATGTCAAATATCAGCAGTTCACATAAAATGAAAAGAAACACAAATTTAGAATCACAATCTCAGTATCAGCTAATGAAAAAATCAACTACTTCATTCAACAAGCCAAGATACAATGACTCATCAAGAAAAAACAGATAATAAACTGAGATAGGGTACATCAAAGCAACTGTTCTGGCAGTATCTTGGTTTAATTACTTAAATTTTCCAAAACAGATTATAATTGGTAAATTAATCTTTTACATAACAATACCTTTCCAAAGTAATGAGGGAAATTGTGTTGATCTTCAATCACATGAGCAAATCCTCCCTGAAGGCCAAAGTCCACAGAAAAGTATGGCAACCCTTTAGGAACCTACACATGCAAAAACATATTTTCAGATGTTTCACAACCATTGTTGGCATTTAGTCAACCTGCCCACAGGAGAATGAATTTGAACATGATTTTATAGTTGATACTATCACATTTTAAACTACCTCTCATACCAACTACATGTCGGATAAAATTGCAGCAGAGAAATAGTAAAGCAATACCAAATCAGGTAAGGGAAAATAACAACATACAGCAACTGGACAAAAAGACACTGATTACTGGAGTGGGTGAGCTTCCAGAGGCCACAGCTATAGCAGGTAAGAGATGGGGACACCAGGCCACAGTGTGTACAGTGGGCAAATGCCTCCCTGACTCCACATCTCTGAATTATGTAAATTTAACAGCAAGCTGCATTTATTAAAGACAAGATGTTGACTGGTAATAGGAACTATTTACCCAGTGAAAAAACTGACAGTCAGGGGGAAGGGGAAACACCTTTTTGGACAACAGATTACCAGAAACCCCCTCTATGTGAATGGACAGATATTATCTTTAACTTGCCAAATCAGACAACTTAATAATTCTATCAGCCTGCGGGGGAGATGCTGGGTATCTGCCATAACAAAGACCCTTCAGTCTAACAGAAGTGGATCCATTTATTGCTACAGTACTACAAGTAATTTCTGCTGTTTCACTGCAACAAGTTATTTTTCACTGCTTTAATTGTTGAGGATGTTCCTGTACTGGCAAGATATAGAAAGCCTCCAATTCATAATTTCCTCTGCTACAGTCCAAATAACCACACAACTTTCAGGAGGCGTGTTCCATACATCGCTTGAAATACTGACTCCAAAAATAATTTAACACTTTAAATGGACTTTAAAAAATCCTTAAGTAATGAAAAATGGATTGGCAGGTGACACCTTAAAGCAAAGGTCAGCTTTTCTTATTCCTCACGATTTCTGCACACAACTCACCCACTAGGTGATGTCTCAGCCATGTCTGAGCTTCCAGCCAGGTACCACCATCTCTCAATACAGCTCCCCAGACTCCCAAACCTCAGCTCAGTCTCTAAGCCACACTCTCCCATCTTCCTGAAGCCTACAGACATTTCTTACCCTACAATAATGTTAAAATCACACAACTGTGTAACAATTTATGTTCAATACACTGTATTAAAGAACTGCCCAGACTTACTCTGAAAACTGGCCTACTTTCAATAAATATATAATAGTCACAAAAATGTATGGCTATATAACACATATCTTCCACCTCAATATTAAGATGACAGAACAATCTTTGAACATAACAGATCCAGCATTATTCCTTTAAGATTTGTTTATATAAAGATGTTTCATCTCAGTATCCAGGAGACAGAGAGGGTACTGTTTTACTAAAAAAAAAAAAGATTCATAATGCTATTTATATTTTCATTTCTTAAACTTAGCAACATAAACAACTGTTCCAGGTTAATGAAAAAGACACATCATATTTGTTCAAGGAAAGTAATTTGCAATCTTTGATCTACCCTAATTCTTAATGTTAATCAAGAAAATTATGCCAGTACATGTCCTCAAAGTATCAGCTTTGTTCTTAACTAATGCTGGCAGCTTAGTCCACCAATTGTTGAAATAAATGGGAATCTTTTCCCTAATGTCAGTTAGGAGTGCAGACTGGTAATTCTCCTCATACCTATGCCATCTTCTGATGCACTAATCTAATTGTGTTCCCTTTCTTCTCTCTTTGAAACAATTAGTAATGGGAAAATGTTAGAAGAATTTGATGATGAATTCAGGATATAAAACACTTCATTACTTACAGATTTCCGAATATCTTTTGAAGAAAGATCAATTAACTTCTTGTTCATGGACCACTCTTCATCAGACTCCATTATAGCTTTCTGTAAAATTATTTTATCTAAAGGTGAAAATAGTCCTTCATACAGCAAATGAAGAATCAACTGTAGTGAAGTACATTGTAGTAGTGCAAGTACAAATTACTTAACAAAGTAACTTTTTTTTGGTAACCTTTCTCATTTCCACAAGCTACTTTACAAAGACATCGTGCATTGTATAATACCTTCAGACCCATCCAAGTTAGTTCCTCTGTTTCTTTTTTATTTTAATTTAAGTTTTGCTTGACACAAGTTTCAAATAAAAGGTCACATTCGCTTTTGCTCACTCCGTATAAAACCTCTTATGAATTCATTACACTAAATTAGCCTTCTTTCTCTTTTAAACACTAAAAGAATCCAGCTTAGAAGGATGATTGTCCTCAAAAACCCAAAGCTGACTCCCTATTCCCCACAGTATGAATTTGGCATAGTGGTAAATACAAGTTTTACCAGCACCTGAAGCAAAGCAGTCAGATCTAAGAGGTGGAGGGTTTCAAATGTGGTAAAAGTTACTGTATTGTTATTCACTATATTGCTGCCCCACTTCATCAAAACCTAATCACATTTCCAGAAAGCATAAATAGTATTTCAAAAATCAAATAAAATAATTGACTTTTAAAGGCAAACAATGAGTCAGTTGCTGAAAGCTGAAAGGATACAGTTCCAGACAAAAGCCTCAATGAACCTTCTCTTATAAGGTCAGGGGAAAGAGACCAGAAAAGCCAAAGAAGAAATATCTATCATGTTGAAGAATGTTCATCAGAAGCCTAAGACACATGTAAAAGTTGGGCTTACTGAAATAAAATGGGGATATGAAACAATATCTACATTGGTATTTCTTAAAATAGGTAACATTATTTTCTCATTTAATGCTTGCCAAGGCACAAGCATTGTGTTTTAAGTTTGTATTACGGGACTCAAGTAGGAAGTACTGCAATCCTTAAAGCACTTCAAGAGACTACAATAATCTCATCTTCTAGTATTTTCAGTGCAGTCAGACTTGGGACAAATGCTTCCACTGACTACTTGAAAATCTGAATTATTTCACGCTGCTTATTTTAGGATCAAGGAATATTAACAGTGAATGGATCCAGAAGAAGGATCAAAGAATACATCTTTTTGAAAACAGCACTTGAATATCAAAAATGTTTTCCAGAAATAGATGAATTATGACATATACATTCAAATTACTTCCGAAAAAAGTATTTTCATGTACCTTAAAGTAAATTGGAGCCATATCGCCTACTTCTTTTGGAAGAGGAATACATTCATATACCATATGATATCGTTTCTTCATACTCATGTTTGTTTCTAGGAACACACAGTCCAAGTCTTTAGCTTCAAACATTTTCACCAATGCATTTCGGAACATCTGTTTAAAGAAAAAATAAAAAGTGTTTTTAAACAAATTTTGCAGAACTTTCAGATATAACGTATTATTTCACTAGCATATTGTATTTGTAATAAATTAACAATTAAATGGAAAACAGTACCAATCATACTAGGAAAATTCTGTATTATTTACTAATTTGATATTAACTGTACTTACTGTGATAAAAATATAAGAAGTCTAGGAAATTGTTTCAAAATACACACTATAATTAACACTATAAACTTAGTTTTAAGAAATACCACATACTTTTACAGCTGAAATTGAAATTATGTTGAACTTTTTAAATACAGTGCTCCATAAAACAACATGGGTTTAACAGCAGGTCCCAAGCTTGCAATTTCTAAGAAGATAATGACCTGGCTTTTAGTGACTATAGTTACAATTACCCTTTTACTACTCCTTCCAATTATACAGTTCAACAAAAAAAAATTAAAAAGCATGCCACTGGGCATGCTTGATCTCTAAGTAAAATATTAATAATTTCTTTAAAAAATTAAGTCACCATATTCACTGTATGGAAGCAAACCAAATGTACTATTCAATACATGTGGCCTCAAACTATATTCACCAGTTCCCTGTCAGAGGGATGAGGTGCTGCACCTATTCAAAGTGTATTTCAGTAAACAATTCTGATAGCTCCAGTGTCTTGAGTCCTGCACAAACCCAAGAGGCCCTGCAGGCTCTTCTACCTTCTGGGGCTCTGGTTGGCCATGTAGGTGGGAAGCTCTAATGTGCTGCAGATGGGAACTGGATCGGATCCAGCAGAAAGAGATGGGGTATTAAAAAGTGGTAAGAAGTGTGGATCTGGCCTCCTGTCACTCAGGAGCTGAAATTAAGTCCAAGCTGTCTCTTTTGGTCCTTGCCTGTGCTGTTTCAGGGATGCCTGTGCCCAGCCAGGTACCTGGCAGCTCTTGGCCCTGACTTCATCTCAGACCTGAACCATCACTGTAAACTTGTCTGGCCATCACTGGACTCCTGGTCTGGTGCCATGGGAATGTGCCTTATGAATGAAATTACCTCCTGCACCTGCCTTGCCCACCACCTTGAACCCCTGACTTGCTTTCCTGCAGAGCAGTTGGCTCTGCTGTTCCCTGGCTCTTGACAGTTGACATTTGCATCCAAGATATGCAAGAGCATCATTCTATAGCTTACAACGTTCAGATGCTGAAAATATTATCAGGAACAAGGAATGATTTCTGAGAGTCATTCAGACTCATTTTCAAGTGCACAATAGATCTAACTTTCTGATAGAGTGAGAAAGTTTCTGAAAGTTTCTCAAGAACTTGAAAAATTATTTTTAAAAATTAAGATTTTTGACTTACACATGTTTCTATGCCAATTCCACAGCGTAAGCCAAGGAATCACTGCAACTGTAAGAGCCTCATAGACCAAGGTACCACAGCCCTAAGACTCACATAATTCATAGGTAGTCCTTTTTGCACTGGTATTTTTTCCCAATTAACAATGCTCAGAAGTACAAACAGCACCATAGAAAGGCTAATCCCATCTAAAGGTTTAAGATTCCTTAATGTAAATGGAGAGCTGATGAATCAAAAATACATTAACAAATACACATCATTAACATCAGCAAGTATTGAGGTAAAATACAAGGGAAAAAATCACTCCCAGGTTTTCAATGCAATAGGACTACAAATTGAGCTCTCCATCCTTTCATTATCTTGCTCACTATGACTCAAACTAAAAGTCTAAGAAATGTGGCCAAATATATACCTAAAATAGGCATTTAAGCTCTTCAAAGCAGGCTCATGTGCCTTGAATTTTTCCTCACTAATGAACTGCTCCAAGCTGTGACAGGAGAATGCTACTGTCATTCCTAAAGCAACTGATGAATTACAGCCAGAAGACACTGCCCAGTTTTCCATGACTGAAATGGGACTTTATGGTGCAGTGTGACAGGCTGCTCTGGATTATCAACTTTTTGTCTTCTCCTTGTCACTCCAGCCACCAGACCTCTACTTCTGAAAGAAACTGAAGCAAGCAATGTGGTGAGATACCAAAGGCTGAGAAAGACTGTTACTTACAGCTGCTACCCTGCAGTATTAACTGAAATAAAAATCCACCAAAAAGCCTAGAATATCAGTAGATGTTAGCTAACTTTCCCCAGTTGAATTTTCTTGGCTTTAAATAATTGGGCTTTTCCTTCAAATTCTGAGCCGGTCAAAGCATCAAGAGTAATTACCACTGGAAAGGAGAAAACCAACCATAAGGGGAAGTAGGAAGACTTGGATAATGTTTGGATGCACACACCATTAATACATGCAACAGTTCAGTCAACACAGAATGTGTAAAGATTTATATCTTTTCATGTTAAAAATATTCTATGCATATTTGCTTTGGCAAGTGAGCACAGCAGCATCTAAACTACACAATATGTTAAATTTGAGAGCTTGAAGGCATACAGCATAAAGGAACTCTCTCTGTATTTCTCCAACATATCCTAAAACTAAAAAAACCCCAGCAAAAATAGTTAGCTAAAACCCATACTTCATAAAACCCTTTGTGAATACTTAAAGTGTGATAATTTTTCTCCCTTCAACAATAAAAAATATGTCTCTGGCTTCAGAAAGTTAGTTTAGTCATTGACTGTCTGCTTATATTCTTGCTAAAGCTTTCCAGATTCCTTATTCTGTAATGCATAGAAGTTTGGGGGAAAAAAAGTCATATATCCATCACTTTCCAAAATACTTCACTGCAAAGCAATATCTAAACTGTCTATGAATATATTCACAGGATCAAAGGAAAATGGTTTTAGCAACTAGTTGCCTTTTTTAGCAAGTAAAAGACTAGCATTGAAGACAGGGACTGCATTGGCTTATTAAAATTTTTAAAAATCATAATTGTTTAGTTAAGAGCTATGGGTAAACAGAAGATCTAGAATAAATATGTTTATCACTTCTCTGCATGCTCTTTTGTTCCTCCTGATCCTACTGGTTGCACTTATTTGCTTCTTATCCAACTTTTTTAGGCATTTCTGTCATGTGTAAGACTACTCCTTTTCTTTCTGGTTGGAAGGGAGCATAATGTGCTATATGAAACAACATCAGACATGAGATTCAATGCAGGGAAGAAATTTAAAAAGTCAGAGAATCGATCTGCCAGACGTAAGGCAAGACCAACATTATTTAACTTATTACAAACATTTAAGTTGTGATGGCTTTAAATCTCAGCAAATAACAACAATGAAGCCTTTCTCTAGTCTGACATAGTCTCCAATATTTCAATATAAGAGGTTCAAATTTTTTTTCCCCTTTTAATAATCCTGATGGCAGGGGGTGGGGGATTGACAAACACAGTCAATCTCTTAGGCAGAAGCTTGTGACATCCTCCCTTGATTTTCCATCTCCAAAGAAAACAGAACTCATAATCTTTAAAATATCGCCATAAAAGAGCTGGAAAGCACAACCCATCATGCTTGGCATTTATTTTAATAATTATTTTCAAAAAAGGTAGAAAATTTGATTCAAACAGAGATCTCATTGATTTTAAGAGTAAGATAATTCTCTTTTAATTGATATCCACCCAAAAACAATTTTAAAAACTGAAGATACATAAACAACATATTTGTATTTCATTTTCAGTGATCCACCTGCTCTGACAATTCTTTTCTTTTCCTCGGCACTTCCAAGAAAATTCTATTAAGCCAGTTATTCTATTTTCTGTAAGGGATCAGCTGTACCTACTTTATTTCCAATAGACATTCCTCTGACATGGTTTCAAAGACCTCCAAGGATGCATGTTCTAAAGCATTGCAGGAAACTTCTTCTAGTGCTTATAAATTGAAAATTTGCTTCAGTATTTACCCTGCCTCTCTTTCCTGTTAATATGTGACCACTAATTTTCATCCACAATGTGAGAACGTTCTGCCCCTTAGTGGAATCAGAATAGAGCTGCCAGACTGCAGATTATGAAAATACTTGCGTATGACAAGGATATTATTATTCACAACAAAATTATTTTACAAAAGTGTTAGAATAGGAGACAGTTTCTCAGCAGACCTGGATTTCTTCCCAGATGTCTTCATCCAAAAGAGTAGCTGCAGTATGGTGCTGTAGAGGGGCTATCAGGCAGTGACCTTCAGTAAGGGACTGGCTGCTTGGTAGAGACAAGTACACCTAGGAAAAGCAAACAAAAATTCAAGTGCCCAGTTTTCCAGCATTAAAAAACCATCCCATTGATGAGGCTAAGAAAATCATCATTTGCTATATTCAAACCAACAGAAGCCATTAGCTACTAATTATAGCAAGGTATTAGCAATTTTAGTGCTTTTTTAAGAGGGCCCCTTATCCGTCAGCAGCTCAAACGAATCAGAGCGCATCCAGAGAGTATCCAGAGAGCAGTTCCTCCACCGAGGCAGTAATACCAATCTTATAAACCAACTGGTATCATAGCTGTTATGAAATTGCACTGTTTAGTGCATTCTAGTATTTTTTAATATCGATACTTAGCTGTATGCATTTTTAATAATATGTATATATATATATATATATATATTTTAAAATGTCTACTCCATGGTGGTTTAACCTTGTAATGGTATAACCTAACAGGCAGCTAGACATCCAGCAGCTGTTCATTCACTCCCTGTTCCCAGTGAAATAGGAGGGAATCCAGGAAAAAAGTAGAGTTTATGGGTTGAGATAAAGACAGGAAGTTAAATAACGATGATGATAACAACAACAAGAACATACAAACCAAGTTACACACAATGCAACTTTCCCCCAAGTTTATTCACTGATTATGATGTCATATGGTCTGGAACATCCCTTACATTAGCTAAGTTCAGCTGTCCCCTCTGAACTTCTCGTGCTCCTCCTATCTTTTCTCACTGGAGGGAGCATGAGAAAGAGAAGAGTCCCTGGGCACTACTTAGCAACAACTGAAAACATCACTGTCTTACTAACATTACACTCATCCTAAATCCAAAACAGAATACTGTATCAGCTATTGGGAAGAAAAATAATTATCCCACCCAAAACCAGGATACCCTGTATATTTATCTATCTATTAGACAGACACATATATACACATAGATATGCATCTGTATTAATTTTTATATACATATATATATATATATAATCTCTTAAAAAAGAAATGCAATATACCTTGAAACATATCTATGCACCTATTTCCTTTACCTATAGAGTTTCATATCAAATAAAAACATCAATAACAAAAGAGAACTGTAGATTAATAAAATGACAAAAAAGGCTCTGTTGAAGTATTTCAGATGTTATAAACTCAAATATGTATGCAACTTTTAAAAGCATTAACAGAAGCAGAAAGGTTTCCAAACCAAACATCTGTCTATTTCAAAGGATTTTAAGCTTACAAATTGAATTCTCCACCTAATTTTCTTTGATATCAAGATACAGCTCTCCTCTAGTTCAAATTTCCTCCAGTGAAGTGTGATTTAATCTTCAACAAATCCACCTACAGTCTAATCTCTGCACTGAGATCTTTCATTATTACTCCTGTCTTCTACAAACGTGAAATCCTGACATCAAAGATTAGCTTTAAAATTCATGACAGATTTATATCCTTTTCCTCCTCATCCTTGATGAAGTTGTGAAATCAACTGAAAGAGCAAGGAAAGGAAGATGCAGAACAATAAATTCTTCCATAGAAGCAATTTTGTTCCTAATTTTAAACACTCTTAACATAATTTCTTTTTTATTTCTACATTTGTGTTAAATTGCTATATTCTTACCTTGGTGCCAATTGCAATAACAAGATGTTTAGAAAGTTCACTGCTATCAAAGCAGTAGGGGCACTTTTCCATGCATGCAGCGAGTTGCTGGTGCTCACGGATTGCTTTTTTTCTTTGTACTTCCTCCTCTTCCCCACTGTGCACTCTCTTGGCTGCTTTGGAAACAAACATGTCATCCAGAGTGTAGTACTCTCTGTCAGTTTTTTCCATGAGCTGAAAAGATATGCAGAAAAATTGCACATATTTATAAAGCAGCAAGAAAAAACACTTAGCTCTTTGTAGTATCCTTCCTTGAGAAAAGCATAAGAATGAGCATAACTTCCTTGAGAAGTACATAGGCAGTATCATTTCCTCTTTTCATATGGCATCTACTGCAGATGGAATCATCAGTTACCTCTCCTGAGAGCAGCCATACACAATCTTAGCACAGATATTAAAATATAGATATGTGACAGCAGTGAGAAGAGTGTATTACTATATTCCATTTCAAATTAAGGGCTATATATTTCAATATAATTTTGACATAACTTCAGCTATCTTTAAATAGATGCAGAATTTTATATATCATTCATACAATATATTTTATCCTCTACCTTCTCCTCCTCTCCTTTTTATGGCTACCATTAAATCATCTTCTGTGAAATAACTAGACCATGACTCTGCACTTCATATTCACATTCTGTGAAAATATACCAACAGTTATCCTTACCAAGTGAACAGGATTAAGCCATTTTGGGAAGCAGTCTTGGGAAGAAAACAGCCTTCAATACTAAGTCCTTCTGAGTACACCTGTTGCACGCCATAACAAATCTTAATATATTTTAGGATACTGACTAGGGTAGCCAAAGCAAAGGACTAATGTTAACTGAAGACATTTGGAAGGCATGCTATCATAACTGAAGCATAGTCTCCAAATAAAAGAAATTCTTCCAAATATCCCAGGCAGTTTCTGTAGATAATCCCATTAAAAAAAAAAAAAAAAAAAAAAAAAAGGCAGATTTTTTTTTTGTTGGGTATATAAGTAACTTTTCCAAGAAAAGACAATAGCTCTTGCTTTTCCCAAATACTGTGGTTCTCTAACACAGATCAGTACGTTATTTTAAATATGCTCAGTACTCTCCTTATCAAACAACTGATGAGGAGCCTACTTAATATTATTTTATTCAGCTATAATACACTTAAATGCTTATGTGCATTTCCTACTGGAAGGCACTGCAGACTAAAATCAACAGTTCAAGAGTTCAACTCCATTCTTCTTCTGTCTTATTATAATGCTGTAATTCTACATTTAAAGGAGATACCTGAGATTTAGAAAAAATATATAGGGGTTTGGGTGTCTCAAATCAAGCCTCTGTTCTTCTGTCATATAAGCATTAAAAAGGTAAAGTTAGACCTGCAGCAGAAGCACTACTTAGAGAACAGCAGCATTTTGTTATTACTAAACATAAAATTTGGGGTTTTTTTAAAAAAAATTCGGCCACAAGAATGGAAATAAACAGGATGCATGACAGTTGGCAGACTGAAAGGAAAGGAAGAGTGGAAATCACAACACTTTGGCTATCAGGAGTATCACACATAGCACAGAATACCATTACTACTTTGCTCTGCTTGCACTTAATAGTAGTCATAGAAATGCCTGGATTTTTATACACAACCTCGTTTAAATAACAGTACTTTTCAAAATACTCCACAGAATCCCCTGTGATAGAATAAATATTCATCTTATTAAACAGCCTGGAAGATGCCTCTCTTCAAGACAGACAAATTGCTGCATATGCAACATGCTATCTGGGATCCAAAGCAAAATTCTTACATACAAAGTAGCAAACTTTTATAAAATAGGTGCTGTCTAAAATCCAGATTTTGTTTCTTCTGGTACAGTCATGACCAACAGATCATAGAACCATACAATGGCTTAGTTTGAAAGAGACTTTAAAGATCACCTTCCTCTAAGCCAAGGTGCTTAGGGACCCATCCAGCCTGGTCTTGGACACTCCAGGGATGGGGCATCTACAACTTCCCTGGGCAACCTGTCCCAGTGCCTGACTTCCCTCAAAGTAAGGAATTTCTTGCGAATAACTAAACTAAATCTACCCTCTTTCTGTTTGGGGCCATTACCCCGTGTTGTATCTTCCTGTGTGAAAAGAAATTTTCTTTTCTACTCCGCCTATAGGTAATGGAAGGTGTTATAAGGTCTCCTTGGAGACTTCTCAGGCTGAAGAACCCCAGCTTTCTCAGCCTGTCTTCATAGGAGAGGTGCTCCATCCCTCTTCTATAACATTTATACTTCTATTTGTAAAATACAATGCCCAGTGAGTTTTGCCAATTGCATTATTTGGCTATAACTAAATCTCTCAAAAAGAAGTTAAAGGGGAATTGAATGAACAAGAAGAAATCATTCTCTAAAATGCCAGAAGGAAAGCAAGTAATCATTCAAAAACTGATTTCTTTCATACATATATTATTCCATACAAAGACAGAGCTCATACACATTCAAGGAAGGAACTATGCTGATGTATTAGAGTTGCTCTGCATTATAGGTGCAGCATCATACCTGCTAAACACAAAAGCCAATGCATTTTGGAAATTTTGTGTTTAGTTCTCTTGCCATGATTGATGCTGATTGATCCCTTGCTGCTCAGGTGCTGCACAGAGATCAGAAAGAAGCAGAAAGGAATTCTGATCTAGTTTAAGGTTGGGATGTCCTACAGTACATCACTGAATTACCTAAAGCTAACCAAGGAAATACAGGTATCTATAAGGGCAATGCACCTGAAATCCTCATTTCTACCAGACCAAAGCCCAGAGCTGTGCTAAACTGACATGGTCATAAGACAGATCAGCTCTGCAGTTCCCAGTCTTCTTTTTCCTGCTTCACTTTTCTTTATTCTGGGCTTATCTGTCACATTCTTCCTTCATATACACCAGCTTTTTTTCCAGCTTTCCCTTCTCTTTTGGCAAGCACTGATGAACCAGAGGACACAAAGGCAGCTTTAGGACTCTTAGCACCAGGCAAAATGACACAGCCTCCCACATCTCATAGCATAATTGTGCAACTATGTAATTTCTACCATCCATCTGATTTTCCACAAGCAGGATGCAGTCTTCATTTAACCAACTGAGAAGAATCACAATTGTGCTTGCCCTGGCCAAGAGAGGCCTGTAATACACAAACATTTAAACAGCAGTCAGGGAAGGCATCCAAACTTCTCTCAGGAGCCCTCTGGGCTTTCACTTGGACAGCTCAAATACATGCAAATGTGGCTAAAACCCAAGAAAAGGAGTGAGATCTCTAAACATTCAGCACAGGAGTTTAGAAAGAAATCAGAATCTGACTATGCATAAATTATAATAATTTGAGAGAGGGAAAAATTACAGTGTTGTATTTTCTGATTAAATCCTTATCATGATAATTACCATGAATAATATGAATATATTACATGAATTATTTCATTACATAACATTCTGTTTACTAGATAATTGAAGCCCTTTTTAATTTGTTACATTAGTGAAGCCATCAGGCACCATGGCATAGGGCTACTTCCTAAAGTAACTCTTGCAAATCTCTGCAAGGTACCCTTCAGGGTCAGCCTCATTTTTCTGCCAACCCACGTTCAGGCCACTGAAACCATACCTCACAGCTTGATTTTACACCAATTCTTTTTTTCTTACTCCACAGTAAAATCCCTGGAGTCTTATACACTGCTGGCTTCCTACACACTTCACCTCAAGCATACTGCACGTTGTGTCTCTTACTGCTCCCTCTGCTGCTATTAACTTGCTTTTTGGGTGGCCCCTTCATATAAAAAGCCCTGCTAAAGAATTTAGTATCACAATGATACTAAAGACACAAAGAAACTTTAAGAGAGAGACCTCCTAATGATCAAGATTATACTTGTATAATACCTCAAATATACTTTTTTCCCCTCTTCAAATTTCCTTTGAAATTTGAGGATGAAATGGGAAATTCTATTAAACACAATTAGCAGAGGAACAAAAGATACCTACATGGTTCCAGTGTGGGTTATTTTCAGCTTTTTTGTACTGCTTCTTTTCTGCTTATTTTCTTGCTCCAATTTGTATGCAACTATTGAACTTCTGCTTTTCCTGTTTCCTTGCTAACGCAATCATAGCTAGAGTTACTTCCATATAAGCTAATAAAAGTGCATCTGCTTGAAAAATTTCTGGGAAAAAAAAGTCTATAGATTGTATAAAATGTATCAGTTTGAGTTTAAATTGTCATGGCAACACTGACGTCTTTAAATGACAGAGTTAATATTTGTGGAATGTTGTATCTTAATATATTTTAGGAAGCTGCAAAGAAGAATAATCTATTATTTTAGAATACAAGCCTGAGTGACATAAGAATACATTTCATCACATTTAAATTTATTCAGCACTTAGCATCTATTCTGAACAACAAAATCACCTCAGAAAAGTTCTTCTCATCTCAAATAGTATTTGCTTAAGCCAGACAAAGGCAAAATTTTATCATGTAAACCTTATTACAATTCCAGTCTCCCTGTGAACACATACATTTGAATTTGTAGGTTTAATTCATCATATAATTCAGTGAATAGGCATTTTCAAAACCTATCACACACTGAATTAAAGAATATTTTAAACACACAGTATCAAACCATTCTAAGATATCCGTGCACAGAGTTATTCTAAGGCCGGTGTCACTGACAAGAAAAGATTACCCACCATGTTGGTGAGCAAGGTAGTTCAGGATTACCTTTGAGTAGCAGAAGTCAAGCAAAAAACAGAAGACGGGGACTGATTAAAGGCTAGGGACCAACCTCCTTTTTGTTTCTGCTATTTGAAATGAAAACTGTAGATTTTGCTATAAGTAGTTATTAGGACAGAATAAACTTTATATAAAAGTGAATGGCATAAAATGTAAACCAAACAAAAATACCTTCAGCCATAGAATCTACTATTAAAATTCTGATTAGCATTTCGCTCTACAGTTATTCCTAGCCATAATTTTAACATCTAAGAAAGACTGTCCTGCACAAGTCTTCATTTGCAACATATTTTGTAATTTTAACATAATTCTGGAAGAATCCTAAATGTTTATGTAGCCATTTAGTATGGGCTACATCTACACAGCTCTTACTGTTCCCAGGTTTTATTCCTGAATCCAGCTGTCACTGCTGTTGATTTGTTTCCACATGCAGGAACAGCTTTAATTTTGTGTCCACAGAATATACACAGAAGGATGTTTAGTGCATTGAATTGAAATGCAGCAGAAACAAGGTACTGAAAATTATTTCTCTTGGGTTATCACAATAATTTTTTACAGGAAACCATGCACATCATCTTTAAGTAAATGCAAAAAGCAACAGGGCACCAGAGCTTTGCTGGCTTTATCATGTCTATTAAATATTGCGCTAAAATTGCTACACCATGTGAAGAAGGAGAAGTAAAAGGTTCATTACATAATAATAGCAGCAGCAGCAGCAACATTTTGCGTTTTCCACTTTGGCTTCTAAGTTTTTTTCAAGACTATTATTTTGGTTTATGATGATGGAAATGCAAAAATGTGAACAGGTAGATTTGTGCAGCAAGTACAAATGATAAGGCTGAAAGTAATTTTCCATTTTACAGACTTTTACAGGAGCAAGTTCAAATTTCCTTTTTGTAAACCTATAATACCAGAATACCTCTTGGCTAAATCCATAAATGAAGGCCAGCACTACTAATATAGCAATTTATTTTTCACTGCTGAATTCCTCTTAGGAGTTACTGCACATATTTTAAAATAAAATTAGTTTCTGGCCAAAATTAAAATGTCCTGATGAACAACACAAATTAATTGTTCTCTCTTTCCTTAAGTAAAATATAAAAAGGAAAAAAACACTTTAGTAGAATTAATACATACAAATGCAAGGTTATTTCTCTTTAGGTAATGTTCTAGGAATCAGTCTCTAAACACCCACAAGAATCTACTGACATAAGTGAAAGGATTACATAAGTCTTAACAGCATGAATTTGGGAAAATTGAACCACTTACAACAGTCAGGGGCTGAAGAAACTATAGACAGGGTACTTAAAGCTATCACTAGCGAAAATATAAGACTTCACAAATATTTTGTACTCTAGAGATGTAAAAAAAAAGTTTTCAAATGTTTTATTGACTTTTTTTTGTATCTTTGTTGCTTCTACAACAGTAGAATACCACTTTCAAAGGTGAAGAAAATAAAAGGTAGAAACAGTGGTTTAAATGGACATTTTTTTCTTGAGACATAACAGTGACACATGAACAAATCAAACCCTAAGCCTGCTTTTTTTTCCATATATCGAAAAGATTAGTGTTGGGTTTTTAAAAAGTTTTTTTCACCACCATAAATTAAAGATTTGGGCCCTTTTCATGGTACACATAAATTTGACATAATAGCATGCATGGGATGGCTGTGCAAAAGGCAGCATTTCAAACTGCTGAGATTAGTGACATCCACATCAGCCACCTCCAAAGAGAGGCCAAAGGGCAACAGCAGGTAAAAGCCTCAAGCACAGCAGGGTTGTCTTAGAATCATGACTACAAAAATAAGAATGGACAAGAGGGCAGTGATAAGTAAGAATCTAAATTTAAAACAAAGACTCAACAGGTAAACAAATAGCAAGGAGGCAGCAAAATCACTCTATCTCATCACATTGAGCTCTTGAGAAAAGGAGAGGTAGGAAAAAGATTAATAAGTACAAGTATGCAGATGTTTAGTCTGTCAATCTGAATGGGAGTCTGGCATGAGATAACACACAGACCTTCACTTGCCAATGGGATTAGATAGAGGTTTCATGAAGAGAGACTTTGGGTCTACCTACTGATATTTCTTCCGAGTTCCATTTAAGAAATAAATCCTTTCATGAATTATACCCATTTCAACATCCCCATTCTCTCTGTACAAAACTGCAATTACATTATTATCTTCAATAACAACTACCCTCTATTTCATTTAAAATACCATTAAAGCATTAAGTATCAGGAAAGTAACACTGATCTAGAGCAGAGCATTCAGCTGTGTAAAAGCCAGAAAACATGCCAGTCTGTCGTTCTCATTCTGTTCCCATTTGTGAGAGCAGTGCCTATTTTCTCCATCCTCAACAGCCATGGGGCTGGAAGTTTCTCTTGGGAATGGTCTGGGAAAGTGATAGAAGCCCTGGGAAAATCCATGGAGGAAATAACAGTGCCCAAGGCAATTCACAGTGATTAGATGAATGAAATTATTGAACAGAATTTAAGGGACAGACAGGATCTCCCTTCTCCCGTCCTAGGTAGGATATAATTTATACACTTGCAGCAGTTTCCTCCCACCACTCTTCGGCAACACGACAGATTAGTTTTTGTGAATAATTAATTTTTGTGAATAATTTTTTCATTTCTCAAATGAAGGCAGAAAGAGAAAGTAATTTGTATGTGTCAAATCTGTTTACTATGTTATCACACTAAAACTGGCAAAAGAGGTTTGTTTGCTAAACTTCCTGCTGGAATAAAACACCTTGCTGAAATGACTGGAGAGATGCAAGAATTTTGAAGACTAACTTACTGAGCCCCAGATCATAATGCAGATACTCCTTGTAGTACAGGCTTATCAAGTTCATGAATAATCATCTAGAATATCTGAGATCACACCCAAATTTTTCAGACTGCTGCCAACACTTCAGTGGTAATACTGATCTTGTGCTGTGAATAAGAATGCATTCTACGGACATGGAAAGACACAGAAACCTCAGGGAGGCCTAGGAGCCAGTTTCTTAATCTAAGATCAAGACACAACCACCATCTACAGAAGACCATCACATTTTGAGGTGACAGGATCTGGGAATCACCTCCACAGAAACTACTAAAAGCTGTAAAAAGATTTTATTGTAGATCTTAACAGCAAATGGCATCTGAGATCTTCTTTTTATGAAAGCTAAATAAAATACCTTCAAAACCTAAATGTGACATTTAGGACTGAAGGACTATATTATCATGAATTACAACAGTAATGGCTTTGACAAAATATCCACTTTGATCATATATTCCAATGCACTTAGCCAGTAAATAAATAGTATGGGTCAGTCTTAAAAGGTTAGTCAAGAAACTTGTTCTAATAAAACAATGCCATATAGTACATCTTTGCCCAGTAACAAAAAAACCCCACATTACGTAGCATCCGATCCAAAGCTCACTGAAGTTAGTAGGAATTCAGAGTCTTCCAAAACTAAAATGAAGTATTTGCATAAGCTAGAAAACACCATACATTCTTGTAACATTCTGCCACATTCTGGCTCTATCCTTCAAAAAAACCAAACAAAAACAAAACGAGAAAATAAAAATAAAAACAAAAGCAAAAAAAGAAGGGAAAAAGCCATTAGAAGAAACACCCTAAACCCAGTTGCTTTCTCACCCAGCGTGACCATTTTATGTTGCAAAATCAATCTCCTGCAATGGCTAAAATCTAAGGGGGAAAGCTCATGGAACTGACTCTTCTGCTACACATTTGCAGCTCTCAGCACTTACTGTGGAACTCCTGAGCCAAAACCCATCTAGATGTCTCTATTCAACATTTAACAATGAAATTGTATTTCACTAAGCTGCTATATCTTCTTTTGCTCCCACTCACAATTAAGGCCTCCACGGCATTTCATACTCTATAACACAAGTTCTACAATTACCTTCTTCACTGAAAAGAAGTTTCAAACCACTCCTTCATGTTAAACTCCATTGTGTGGCCACTTCCCATATGAGAAACAAAAATAGTTGTATTCTATTAAATTTTTATGTTAATTGTTCTAGTCTAGCAGCTGCCTTCTACCCATCCACTCACTCCCCCAAGTTGAAGAAATTTTGTTTACTTAGGTTTTCTTCAAATGACCACTGCTCTGTGCCCCTGATTACAGGGCATGCTTTAACAGCTTGGGCAGCATTCAATATAGGGGTGCGCCATGCGTTCACTACATGCTTTACAATGTTCCTAAATTCTCCCTTTTCATAACCTCCAAAATTCTGATTCTCTTTTTAATCACACCAGCACTGAGATGATGTTTGCAGACTCACAACAACTCTCAACTCAAGTATCAACAGCCTCTTGTATATATATATAGTCATGGCCTCACTCAGTTTCAAGATTACCAACATTTTCCCTTCATCAACCCTGTCTTTCATCTGAATTTATTGCCTCAATACCTATGATGAGATCTCTTCCTTTTTATTTGAGAGTTTTATAGCATAATCTCCTGGGTCTGAACTAGACATTTTAATTCCTTTTACACCCATAATGCTTTTCAGATGGCATTTAAAATAGGACAGGCTACTCACATCACTAAAATATGTATGTATCCTCCAGTGACTCTCTAAAGTCGATCTTAAGAATCAGCTCAGATGTTTCACGATGTTAGAAAAATCCCTGCTTTGTAGATGGAAATTCTACAATTTACAATTTACAATGACCCCTATTTTTGACAGTTCTGCATAATTATGTAACCATAAACAATTCCCATCTTCCTCCAGGCCTTCGCTTTAATCAGGCCTAATGTCCTCCTTGATATTTCCAATAATAACATGCTTAATTAAAAAGTCATACACATAACACCTTACCTTTGATGCCATACGCATGAAGAGTGAGTTTTGATCCTCTGCTGTTCTCATCTTCTCATTTTTGACCAAATCCTTCAGGTTCATACTATCATCATCCTGAAAATACCTTACTCTCTCTTTATCTACATGAGTAGGCATCTGGAAGCAAACACATTAAATATTAACCTAATGAGAAAGATCAGCTATAAAATTCAGACTATAACAATCTCAACAGGTTTAAAGAATCACGAATCAAGCTAAGCAGACCCAAAACAACTGGGCTAAGAGCTTCATTTTATGTAAGGAGAAAAATATCTTTCCCTTCCTTCAATTGCATCAGTATATCTAAATAAAAATATAGCCTCTTCACAAAGTCACTATATCCGTAACATCCTTAAGGTATCAGAGCTACAACATTACCACTCAGGAAAGATAGACAGTACTTTACTGAAACAGTTAATTAGCTCATAAAAAGGAAATATTCTAAAAAGTAATTTTCATTGTTGACAACTCTAAAGCTTTTGTAAAGTCACAGACATTACTGAAACACAGTAGTCACAGACAGTACTGAAAACTGGGAAATGTTGCTATCTTAGACAGAGTGCACAAGAGAACAGAGATGTCCCTTAGGACAGGACTAAACTAAATTCTGGAGGAGCACAGGGAGTGGTCATTATCATAAAGCAGGATAGCATTTTCCAAAATGGAAACAACAGGACAAGAACAACAAATTCCTCACTCTCTTGTGTCTTTCACTTCTCCATAGCAGTGTTGCAAACTGATCTGTTCTACTAATCAAGAATGCTTGCTAGAATTATGAGGTAGTGTCACTTCCTTTTATCTCAAAAAGATCAAAGTGCTACTATATTTACTATTGGAAGCAATTATCCTAAGAATAAAACACTGCTCCAGCTTCCAAGCTTCTTATTGCTCCTCAAAGCATTTTGTTACAAAGATTAGATCATAATTATTATTATCATCAGTAGCCATATTTTTTATTAGAATTAAAGTGAAATTAGCCCCTGAGACCTGAGTACCTCAGGAAAAACTTTCTTAATTCGGAAATGTTCAGCTCTGCTAATCTTCA
>VRYO01002772.1:17577519-17615743 GCA_009812075.1 Sialia sialis
GTAATCTGAAAATAAACTGAATATATGCTTAATAAATATGCACCTAATACTTAATTACAATCATCTTCCAAAAGAAACTTTTTAACTACCTATTGACATTCTGATAAGATACTCATTTATTATGGCATCATGAAAGTAAAACTACAAAATCATTTAAGAATTGCAGTTCAACACTCAGATTTGTAAAACTTACCATCTGCTGCTTTCTTCGTCCTCCTTTTGGCTCCAGCGGCTCAGATGGTCCCATCACAGGCCATGCCCTTCCACTTCCATCTGTTCTGACAAGGACCACTTGTTCATCTTCTTGATGGCTTGAAGCCTACATCAGATTTTAAGACATATTTTAAAACAGATGGTACCAACAAGCCAAAAGAAATACCTAATCCATATTAAATAAAAGTTTAAAATCCTAAAGATTAAATAACAGATTCTTTACATTTTGTGTGTTTAGTATAATTCAAAGCAGAAAGTGAGGTATTCTTTTCACATTCAAAAAGAAAAAAATATTAAAAATACATTCAATTAGTTAAGTGCAGAGCTTTCCTTTCCAAAAGAACCAAGTTCGTAATCTTGTTTTTTTCACATAAACTTTATCTCCAGAAGCCACACAATGCTTCTGGAAGAGTTAAACAGATAATATTGAATTAATATACACCACCATCATTATAATGCTGTATTCCTGAAAACCATCTGAAAAGCTACAGACCATTACCACTTCTTTTGTGGACTGGGGGTGTGGAAAATGATCACTCTCACCTCAGTCCCCCAAAAAGTTATAGAACCTGTCTTCATTGAAAGTCCTTCATAGGGGTGTTCTCAAACTTAAATGAAGATATATTATATATACATACACACAGAGGAGGAAAAAAGGCAGAAATTCTTCACATAAAAGTAAGTATTTCACTATCTAAAATAGTAAGAATAATTTTTAAAATTATTTAAAAGCCTGTGAACTTCCTGATTATACTCCAGAGAAGTTTAGGTAAATAAGTTGATTAAATTAGAGCATATAATGGGGTCACCATGGGGTCAGATGGTATTAGGACAGCCTTTGTCAAATCTTACAAACAACTTCATTAATCTCCATTTCAAGCTATTTTCTACCAAACTGCCTTCCACCTGCCATCCTTGCCTAAAGAAAGCTTGTCCCAGAAACCCAAATAAAGTCTGGAAAATCTGTAGATCTTGAAGTATACTTCAACAGCTTAATTACATTTTTCCAAGGAAAATCACATGAAGTTGTAAGTTATGGACCAAAAGCAGTCTGGGTAAGCCTCTCTCTTCTGTAATGCCAACGGCAAATCTCATTTTGCAAAGCAAACCAAAATGTCCAGTACCACTTTGGCTCCAATAACAATATCGGTATTTTCAGAGAATACAACACAACTTATTTCCAGAACCAGCTAGACACATATTATCTGTCTGTAACCTGTACCTCATGTGCTACTTTTTCACATGGTAAGGGCTTTTGTCCCTATTGGGAGGGGAGAAAAGGTGGTTCATTACAGTATGAAAAAAACTGTGGGCGTTCACCCCATACATGTCATGTGATAAAAAGGTCACAGCTGCGTGACTGAGACACAAACAGCCAGACTGGGGGGACCAAGTTTTCAGGTCATCACTATGCCATAAAACCTTATTCACAGCAGATATGGAAAGCAAAGATAACATCAATAAGAATGTATCACAGGAAACTTCTCAAATGCCACAATTCCTTTGAAACTTGGGTAACTTTACAAGTTTGGAGGTTGAATACATAACCATAGATATTGCATGAAAACTCAAAAATCCAGAGCATTGCTAATTAGTCTGAAATGATACGGACCTTTATAGAGGAAAAACCCCACCTTATTCTAAACTCACCATACCCATATGGCCAAGTAAGGATACAAAATTCTCCCAAGAGGACTAGTCAAATCCACACAGCAGACCCTTTACAGTTTTCAGTGAATAATCTACCAGGTAACCATTTCTGAAGGATCCTGTTTATGTGAAATCCTCAGTCAAGAGCTTCTTTCCAATCATTCAGCTCCTTTTACCCACTGCCTGTATAGATTCTTGTATCAACTTACAAACATTTAGTTCCTTTTAAAGACATCCATCCCAAAATTTGTCTTCACTAAAATTTTTAATACAGACATTTCAAAAAGGATGCCATTGATGTGCAGGCTGTTATTTTCCCAAAAGTTAATGAAATTCACAAGGTGTTCTATGTGCCAGACTTTCTTTGCTTTTGAAGAAGGGCTCTAAAATGTTAGATCCAAGCAACATTTGCACTTTTGCACTCTCTTTTTTTCCCCCCAATTTCTGCATGCTTGCACACTTACTTATAGTTATGTTAGTAACAAGCAGCAGAAGAGCATCTTCTGGATCCAAACCATGGAACGAGTTAGGACAGAGACAGGGAATGGAGAGGGGAGCAACAGATGTAATACATACTGAATTCTTTGAGTCAGAACCCTTCAGCTGGCAAGATTTTGTATGCTTTATGAGGGTTTGAGGTTTATTCCCCCTAATTTACAAGAATCCTGAGTCCTGACACAAAGCATGTAATATTGACTTTAATGTATTTAGATTTAATATTCCAGAGGGGAAAAAAAAGGCAAAAAATCATAGCAATTTTTAGCTTTAGAACACAAAGTACAAAAAAAATGGAAGTGGTCTTTCAATGAGAGGTTAAAGGAAGCAGATAAAAGGATAAAATAATTATGGACAGTATGAAGAGTAATGTGAAGTCATGTTAGACACTAACAGCAAATGCAAACTAGGAATCAAAATGAATCCAATGGATGCAAGCCAAACATGATTATTCAGAAGATTAAAGATATTATTAGAGGTAAAGACATCCTTCAGAACTCAAAAAATTATCTAAATAGAGCTGATTTTTTTAGGAGAATCTAACAATAATTTGTAAAGCTATTTCTAAACACATCAGAAGCAAAAAGCTTTCTAGTAGAAAAAGATGCTTATGTGGTTACAGCATTATCAGAAGTTGACATTTGAATAATATATTAAATGTATTTTATTCAACATCACTTTTTGAAAGAAAAAAAGAAAAAAAAACTAGAACAAACTTTAGAAATCATCTTTAAACTAAAATATCAGTAAAAACAGTTTTTAAGTAAGCTGCCATGAGGTAATAATTTTCACTAGAGCTTCCAAAACATAGTTTCAATATATAATGTCCATGGCCATCAGCATACGCTGCATCCCTTAAACAGTCTCAGTACAAAAATAATGAAAAGTGGTCAATACAATAAAAAGCTTTAAAATGTGCCAGTGGCTGATCCTGGGAATTCTGGGGCAATAGCATTTGTAAGGGACAAGTTCACACCAACATACTAAAAATTAGACTTCCTCTACACTTGAACAATTGCACCATACTGAAAAAGAGCCTTTGCAGAAAAATCCACAACTCATAGAAATAAAAGACTTTTTCAAAGGAGCGTGGATATCAATCTAACTGTAAGAGTTACTTAATATTCTCTTTTTATCTATTGATATTTTCTTTAAATTTGCATTCCCATGACCGTATGACATGGTATATAGTAAGAAAATGTAGTCATTGTGATATGATAAATACTCATTAATAATTATGATCAGATAAATAATATTTATTTTAAGTACAACGTAAGTTTAAAATACATATTAAAGTACTTTTACTATACCTATTGTTACATGTTAAAATTGAAACTGGAGAAGAGGCCCAGTCATTATTCCTGAATCTTGTGATGATTCCTAAACAATGTAATTTATAGTCTGAAATGAATAAAAATAGTGTCTATTTCCAGAATGAGAGAGGAATGGTTTGTTGCCATTAATTAAGAAACATGACTTTTTACTTCAGGCCAATTAAATATGCAAAGTACACAGTTGCTCTCACCAAATGTACCAACTGCTATACAGCAATTAACACTCAACTGAACAAAACATGAAGACAAGTCTGTTTATGAAAGACAAAAGCTTTAAATTACATACATAAATAAATAAGAGACAGATCTGTAAAATATTTTTGAGCTCTCCAGAGATTATCCCTGTTCCACAATCCAGCAGGAGGAAGTGGAAATCCTCTGCCACACCAGGTGCACAGCTTAATTTGAGGAACAGACACTGGAGCAGGTGAACAAACGGTGTAATCAGGCCAAGGATCTGAGATAAGATCCACTCAATTAGAACAGTTTTTCAATGCTAATAGCTAAAGGGAATAAAATAAATTTTAATAGTCAGTATATTGTGGGTTAGGGAACAACTAAAGCTAAAATAAAACCAATTTTTTTTAATTACTGAGCCAACAAAAAGCTGGATGCTGCACAATTTGAATGCTCTCTGCTAATGTTTACTGAGAGCTACATTCAAGTGGTACAAGCACGGTGTATTGAAGGAATAACAAAGGAACAGTCTTCAGCAAGGAACAAGCCTCTACAACCAAATACCAGCTTTGTCAAATCAGATGCTGCATTAAGCATGCCAACTGCTTCCTTTCCCCTGCAGTCTCTGGAAAATGCAAATACTTTGAATGTTGCCTTGTTCCTCTATTGGAAAAGTCTGTCCTTACTTTATAGTATCAGTAAGTGTCTAAAAGATATCTAGCACTTCTCAGAGTGCTGGACTCAGCTATTTCTTCCATCCACTGTCCCCTGTTCTCTTCCATTCCTCCTTCTCCCATTCTAGTTACCTTCCTCTTAGGCTCTCAGGCTGCATTCACACATAATCACCAATTACCAAAAGGATGAGTAAATCCACTGTAGAAAGAGCATCTGCCTCCTTCAGTACTGGCTATTCCTAAGGGCACCATGTCTCACATTCAGGAGTAATTTTATTCCCAACCTGGAGTCCCCAGGTAACAAGTTTCAAAGCATCTAAGCTCCCCTTCAGGCTCTAACATCTGTTGTGAATAGCAGCACTGTCATCTTCAACATAATGCTTATAAAAATCAGGAGATTAACCATTCTTTATAGCAAGACTGAGGTTTGCAACTCACAAGAAGATGAAATTAAAATGGTCAGAGGTTGGTAAAAGCAGATACAAGCTGTACCTTTGATTTGGGTTTCTTAAAGCAGAAATAAGACTAAGAGAATCAGGAGCACAGGGAAGGAAACCAAAAGCAAACTTCTAAAAACTTGGTAAAAAATGTCAGTATTTCAAGAAAGACATCATAAATATATTAATGAGTCACTATTACACATTCAAAAGGTACTAGCACAGTAATGGGATTTTTAAAAGGTTTTACAAGATCAGAAAGTTGGACTGCCATAATTAGGCCTATGTGTTTAACAGTGAAGAGAAGTATTAGAAAATCCAACACAGGCTGCAACACAGAGGTGAACTATTCTACAGAAGAACATCTGTATCATGTTTGTGTGTAAAGCATGAGACTAAAAAAAACCACAAAAACTCTAAACCATGCAAAAGGATTAGGTCTCTATCCCTTCCTTCTGCCAATGAATGACACCTATTAATAACACATGTAAAAAACTTCATTTGTTCTTATTGATACAAAGACAGTTGCCCCTTAAAATTCAGCAATTCTTTGCTCTTATATTACAAAAAGGTTATTTTGACTAAACTGTTTATTAATCAAAATAAACAGTTTATAAATCCTTATTAATCTACTCTTTACAATGAGTGCCTCTGATCAGCCCTGCATGCAGAAATCTTTCTATTTCTGCTCAGTACTTATTTTCTTTGAGCATCTTTAAGATAGGGCGATTGGAATATCATGTCTTGAATAGAATGGCCACACACATAAATCTAAAGTAAAATTCAGTAAGTCATACTGCCAGCCTGTGGAAGTAAAACTGGAACTAGTAACATGTAAGTTACAGCAACTTGTAATGTGTCTGTCCAGACACCTAAAAATGGGAAAAACTAAAGCAATTCAGTCTAACTTTAAAATAATACTGGGTATCACGAAGCCACATAGCCTCGAAAATACAACTTTAAAAAAAGTTCTCAACATACAGTTTGATACTTTAAATTGTTACCTACACTTTAAAATGGTTAGTCACTTAGCCACATCAATGAGCCACTGTAGGTGTGACATGTAAGAAAACTAGTAAAAATGCGATGACCAGGTAGCTTGCTTTTACTGCAAGAACATCTGACACAAAACATACACTCAGACCTCAGAAAAGTATTGCAGCATGTTGTTTCTTAAGTCCACAAATTTCTATCTCATCAGGCGATTTAACACAGTGAAAGGGTAAATATAGCAGCAAAAATATGTAGAAATTTAACATGTGTTGGGAGAAAAACAGCCAGAAAAAATGGCACCATCAGTTAGAAGTGCTGTATGGCACTTGTATATGATTTTGGTCTCTGGTGTTAAAGCGTACTTTTGGAAGTTTTCATATTCGGAGTTTGAACGCTAAGAAGTTTTAGCCATTCTGGCCCTTTATACTTTTTACATGTACTGAAACTGTAAGGTATTTTACATCATTTAGTTACTGATACAATTTCTCCAACATGTTTTATTTGCAAAAGCCAATTTCCTATAAATTACATTCAGGAAGATAAACCACTTTGTCTTAATAAATTATTGTTTTCAATTGTGTAATTCTCTCTTACTGACATCAACAAGACTATTCAGGAAATATACTGATCAATAACAGCATACACCTATTATTTTTTAAAAACTGTTATGAAAGCTGTTCTGCAGAAGTATACCCCCTTCATTATTCCATGTTACATTTAGAGCTAGTCAAGTCTGTATGGAAAACACAAACTTTTGCTTGAGAAAGAATGGCACAGCCATCTTGCAGACAAGATTAAAATGTGATGAAACAGCAGGAATCAGGAAATAGGATGAGGTGAAAACATCTGAGAGTAAACAGCCATGATCAATCTGTTGCTGTATCTCCCCATCATCTGAAGCTCCATGTAAAATCTCCAATTTCCACTGTGCATTTAGTGAGGATCATTAATCCCCAGTCTGCTAGTTTCTATACAAGTGTCTCACCTATACTTTTCTACAAAGCAATTTTAAGTAATTTTTAAAGGATTCTTTATATACGGTAAGTCTAAGCATTCCTACAGCTGTATTTAGGTTCTGCATTGGTTAAGTCAGAATTGAAGTTATGAAAACATATTATAGGCAAATTCTGACAACCAAATATTTTCATTGCAGAAAAATATCTGTGTTTATAGTCTAAATTCCCAAACCTAAAATTAAACAACCTGGCACACTTGCAATTTTGAATGTTAATTTTCAGGGTAATTTGGCTTTTGCTTTCTTTGTGTTTGTTTAGCACTGGCTTAGTTTCTTTTTAAATAAAAAGTCCCCACACATCAGAAGCATTATTTTCCTTCTTTCTTTCACTTCCTATTCTGAAGTCCTAATCACTATCTGAATTTTACATGTATACACATATATACACAAACACACATATACACACACACCACCTTACTTTGAGATAACTGTCTCTTTCTCCAAGGAATCACTGTCATTTTTAAGCTATTTATGAACAGGTCAATCTTGAAAATATTTGAAAAATAAACATACAGTAATTTCACGAATATAAGCTGCACCTTTTTCATTGAAGAATCCAGCCTACCCCAGTGGTGCGGCTTATATTCAGGTGCGGCTTATCTATGGACAAATCCCAGCGAAACGCCAACCCGGAAGTGAGAGCCGGCCAAGCAGAGTGGCAAGTGGGAGCCGCTGGGAGCATGAGACTGCCCGGAACGAGGGCTGCGCAAGGGCGGCCCTGCCCCTGCCGCTGGGAAGCCAGGCTGTGTGGGGCTGGGCCGGAGCGCCCCGCCCCCTCTGCCGTGCAGAGTTTAAAAAAAAAAAAAAAAAAAAAAAAAGCGCGGCTTATATTCGGGTACGGCTTATATATGGACAAATCCCGTGGTCTTCCCAGCTACCCGGAAGTGCGGCTTATATTTAGGTGCGGTTTATAATCGTGAAACTACTGTACATTCTTGTTTTCCCCATTATCATTACTGGAACCAATAGAGCATTATTCCATGTTTATTCCACATCTGATTCCTCTCAGCTGCTTACTCTTAATGTCACATAGCTTACTTGTCTCAGAACAGTAAGTGCACAGCAAGTAATTTCTCTGGATAAAGATCCAGCATGTTCCATCCTGTCTTTCCCAATGCAGAACTATATACAATGGGATGTAATGGATGCAGTTTAATAGAATCAGAGAATGGCAAGGGTTCAGAAGGGACCTTGAAGTTCTTCTAGGCCCAGCCCCTAGCCATAGGCAGGACCTCACACCAGACAAGGTTGCTCAAGGCCTTGTCCAACCTGGACTTGAACACTGCCAGGACTGGGGCATCCACAACCCCTCTGAGCAACCTGGTGCAGTGTCTCACCACACTCACAGTAAAAAAATTATTTCTAATATCTAACCTAATTTTTACGTCTTTCAATTTACATCCATTACTCCTTGTCCTACCACCACAGTTCCTAACAAAGAGACCCTCTCTGACTTCTCTGTAGGGCCCCCTTCAGACAAGTAGGATTTGAGATTTAAGCCAAGCTGCTTTATTAATTTTCTTTTCTAAAAACCAATGCTAGTTCTTCAACAAGAATTTTAAAAATATTATTTATATTGAGCTAGTTTCCCTAGAATTCTCCCTCAATCTGGAGTCTAATGAACCTCAGAAAACAAACTAAACATCAGATCCTCAATACATCAAAAATCATGTTCAGACAGGAGGTGTTGGAAATATAATCAACTTTATTATTTATACTCAAGAAGAATAATTAAGTAAAAATAGCAGAAGCACTTGAAGTACATGGAGCTCTTAATATTATGAAGGTTTTCACTAAAAGATGAGCCCCACTTATGCCATAAAACTCACTGAATTAACTTTTCTGTGCACTATAAATCTGCTCCACCTAGGATGCACAAGCAATGGCCTTACAGATGCAACAGTTAGCCTAGAAAAGGTTTTCTTCTTTAAAGCAGCATTATGTCAGCCATTGTAAAATGAAACGCTGTGCCTGCCAAAATTCAAGTCTTACTCTGCAGATATCTCCTATGGACGAGAGGCTTCACAGAAGCACTGAATACTCTTCAGTAGAAAAACACTCATACTAGACCAAAGGCTGAAAGACTTGCACAGAAAATTCAGTTATTCAAATGAAGATTTTATGTGATTAAATAATTCATATTTTCCCTACATATTCCCAAATGCATAACAGAAGAGCCTATAGCTGTTTCTATTTTTCAGAACTCTCTCCTTTCAAATAATCAGTGACACTATGCCCTACCATGTTATTCTGCCTAAAGTACCATCTTCCAGCTTTCATTCAATTTTGTATTGATTCTGTCTTTCAAATGCAATTCATCATTATTGAAAACTGTCTCCAGCATTAGCTCAGCAGAGACTACTTTCTGTTCCCTGCATACTAATTATGTTCTATGGAATACAGAAACAGCTTAGGGTTGAGAAGCTTTTCTTCTAAGCCATACTTCATTTGGGATTGAAAACATTTTTAAAAGATGCATACTCTTATACTATATTCATCCACCCCCATGTTGCCGGACTAGACGTTCATGGTAAATCCCTTCCAAAGGATATATTCTATATTCTGCCCCCTCCTCATTTAAATTTTTACCTTCCAATTTTTGTACTGCAAATTATGTGACTCAAAGGAGTGCTAATGCTCCAGATACACTTTGTTAAATAAAAGTACTGAATAAAAGTATAAATTACATCAGTTAGGACTGGTACTGACAATGGCAGAGGTGACATCCTCATAACCACTGTAATAAAATCTAGAGCTATGTAGCACTTTCAGAACAGAAATACAAACTGTATTTTAGAGGTAAAGTATGAACACATGGAAGTTGTTTTCTAAATGCTGAAGTCTCCACAATTTTCTGCTGTCTCCTTACATTCCACAGGTATCATTCTCATCACCTATCCCAACTCAGAAATCCTATGGTACAGCAGCCTTCTCTTTACACAGTTTCATTAGGACTCAAAGTGCAGCCTCGCTTTCTCAAAATGCCCATGACAAATCAGACAATAAGCATCTGAAAATAAACATAATTTCATTCTATCCCAAATTAAATCAAAAGTTTTTTGATTTCCATGGACCCTGAAGGTTGTCTCCTGCTCAAACTCAAAGACAAAACAAGCATAATCTAAATGTGGCTTAATTAAGTACAATACCCACTAAGACCCCAAACTCCATTAACAGATAATTTAACTGTATTCATACTAAAATATATAGGGCTACATAGTCAAGGCAGCATGTAGTGAACAACAGAGGGGTTCTACCCAAGGTGACACTTGTGAACTATGTCAGTTGAGAAACAGTATTTTTAAACTCTAAACATCAGTGTTTGTACTTCACAACCACATTTTTTGAGATTGCTTGGGGTAGAATTCTTGTCTAAGTCAAAAAAATTATAAAACTAGTCACTAAGTCACACTGTAAAAGTTATATTTGCCTCTACTCTCTTATAAACAAAATAAAATTATATAAAATTAAAATAGGATTTAAGCTTGCACTTTATAGTCTCTTCAGTCTGTAGTTTCTTGATCACTTCAAGGCAGAATAAACCAGCACCTCTATCAAAAGAATTGATCCTGTCCTCTATAGAAACCCTGGCCATTCATACACCCCCCCCTTTATACTAGCCTAAGTCTTCACTCAGTCATGCAGGGAACAGAATTGGGAAATTGATCCATGTCCAATTAATTAAGAAAAAAACTTCCTAGGGAGATGCTTTCAAAATTGCCTTCACTGCCTCCTGATTTATCTCCCCAGCTCTCCCAACAGAAACTGAAATAAGGCAAAGCCACATTTTAGGACCTCCCAGCATGACACTGGCCATGCTGCTCCACAGAAGCAGAGACCAATCTACCTGAAACAAAATGCTTCATTTTTGTTATTGGTAATGGAGGCAAAGCTATCAAACTTTGGGATCAATAGGATATCCATTTGGAAAAGCATTTCTGTGGAAACTGCTTCAGGTATCTCACTTGCAACAAACCTAGCTGAAGTGGCTGAGGCTGGTGCTTGGGTGGTCTAAGCCACGGAAAGGCTGAGTCCTGCAGCGTCAAACACACCTTCACAAATCAGCTTCCCTTGTGTTATGGGATGGTTTCTCAACATCTGGGCTGTTGAGACACAGTGTGACACAGCTGGCTCTCAATACACATGAGTACTAAACACATCCTGCTTGTGTCTCAGAAGTCAAAACCAATTCAAAGCTGTAAAATCAGTAATAATACTCTGGCATCACAAAGACAGCTTAGGACTTCTGACACTCAAACACCATATAATACAGACTACAAAAAGCCAGGAAAGAGGCAAGGCATATTCATAAATATTTACATTTGGTATTTTTGCAATGACTGTTAGTTGTAAAATTGCTTTATTAAAAATTAAGATAAAATATGGCTGAAGACCAGGCCTGGCCAATATTGTTATCTATAACTCAGTACCTAAGGTATAGGTGTCCACCAACATTTCTGAGGCCCACTCACAACATGCTCTTTATTCCCAATTTTAAAATCTGAATAGATTTTTTCCTGTGTACACAACTCCAGTCTGCTTTATTTGAGGGTTTTTTACATATATGAAAAACATGCCAAAGAACTGCACACTGCAATGAAGCAAAGTCTATGTACACAGAGCTTTCATAATTTTTAATTTTTGTGAATTCAAATTGTGAGACTTAAATACTACTGTCAGCAGAGACCATACATTATAATTCAGTTTAGTTTGTCTTCTAAAGACTGGACAAATACTAGGTGGTGTGTGAGGTCTGACATGAAGCCTTTTTGGACAAAAAATAAGTTAGTGGCTTTTCAAACTCAGCTCACTAGCAACTAAATTTTCATGGTGGAACTGGGATCAAATTGAACAAGAATATTAGTTTTCACCAAGGAATTTCCTCTCCATCATGAGGACAGAGCTCATAACTTAAGATATTTACCCTGTTTCCTTATATCAGCGCTGGTACAAAAGAAGCTTTCCTACATTTCTTAAATACCATCCTCAAAAGGAGTAACAATTGAAGTGCCAGCTTCTTCAGAGAAGCAGTTATGTAACAGCCAGCACATATCACTTTCATTTTAATGAAAGACATATATCCTTGCTAAGGAAATATTATGAGAAAAAAAACCCCACAGTGAATTTGTTAAAGTACCATGGAGAAAGTTGTGTTTGCCAGCAAAAAGTACAATTCAATTTGGACAGTCACTCACCTAAAGTCACACTTTGTAATGTTCCTAAGTACATCTAATGTTCTCTAATTATAGTTACCACCTGTATCATACCATGGTGTTAGTGCAAAGAAAGGCAAAATATTTTTCCACTTACCTCTCTGACAGCCTTTGCTGGAATCTGTCCTTGAGTCTCTCTCAGTTTGCGAGCATTGTCCAGTTCTGCTTGAAGTTTTGAAGCTAAATCCTTCAAAGAAAGTGATAGTACTCCATTAGTTTAACTATCTTAAGCTTTTAGGAGATTTTTATATCAAAATGAACTATTTATTTCATTTTTTGTGTTTGGATATATCATTTAAACGTCAATATAATTCACACAACTCTTTATAGGATATAACAAGAAAAAAAAAAGTTCAGAATAGAGGCATCTGAAGGATAGGAACAAGTATTGCCATAAAAATACCAGCAAATGTATTCTTAAACATTATTAAGTTCTACCAACAAATGCTTTGCATAACTAAGCATATATATTACTTTCTATATAGGAAGCTAAATAAGGAAGCCTGAACACATCATGCCCTTTTTTGTTCTTGTACGCACATGAACACCTTTACACATATACACCAGCTCTATAGGTCCAGGAAAATACCTCTCAGAAATTTTTGCTATGAAGTGTCACTTCTCTCTACACTCCATGCCCAACCTCTGCACTTCAGATCTTATTTGGAGAATTAAAATGCACAAGGAGTAGAAAATAAGAACTGTTACAGTCTTGTGCAAATTGGTTTTGATGCTCCTGCTCCCTTATCCATCTGCCTAAATGAAGTATCTTGGAATATCTTGGATTGTCAGCCTATCAACTCATAAAGAATGGAACCATTTATAATCTAAACCCTCTGCCAGTTTCACTGACTGGACTTCAACCATCATGCCCATGTTAGCCACCCCAAAATTGAGTCGTTTGATCAGCACCAGGCAGCAAATCAGTAACAAAAACAGATTCAGAATTCACGTGGTCCACATGGCCAAACTCGAGCTCCAGCCAACAGGACATGCTATCACATAACCATCTGGTGTGTGGGGATGAACTTGCTTAAACAAGCTGCATTTTCAATTTGATTAGAGAAACACCATGAAAAATATTTAAAATGTCACAAGGGTATTATATATATATTATATTAGCTATTTTATTATTTAAACTACTGTTGTTTCCTTTTAGCTTGTTTTTTTAAAAAAACTAGGTTGATTCAGAGTGCCTATATAGAAAACTATATATAAAAATAATAATAAAACTGTAGTACTGGTTTCTGCCACATGATTTTGGTAAAAACTAAACAAAATTATAGAATATTAAATGAATTACACTCTCTCCACAGAATACACGTATATTTTTCATCAAATCATTTGTATTCAGTTCCTATCAGGTTGAAAAGAAAAAGACCAGATTTGTGCCCAAAGTTTTGTTCAGGCAATGCTACTGAAGCTGAGCAGTATCAGAAAAAAAGGTTACAATTTTTTTATGCTTTCATCAGTCTTTGGAAAACCTTCCCCTACACTAGCCACTCACAAACCTATCATATAATTACTTCCATAAACATATTTTTCCTCACTAGTGCATGTTTTTTAGTATTAACTAAGAAAACTAGAGATTAACATATGGACAGATCTATTTAAATCATTAACACTATACTTTGGTAGGAAATATATTGCTTCATGTTACTTTTAATTCACCTTTGAAGCTAATAACATTTAAAATTGACAGGATTTCCACATAAGGTATTGTTGTTCAAATGTTGAAAGCTACATACCCACATCTACATCTGAAGTCTACATAAAATTGGCTTGAAAAGAAAATATTTATAAAATGGACACTTTCTCCTAACAAAATTTGAATTATCTGATAGGGGTTTTAACAAGGATCAATATCATGTACCAGTCCAGCAATAATGACAAAACAAACTTCCCACAAATCAAAGAATCAATAGCTCTTGAGAAATATTAATTTACCACTTGGAGACATATGTTTGATATATTATTATAAATAAATATTTATTTGTTATTTCTTAAATATGCAGATTTTGGTGCAAATATTATGTCACAAGAGGCAAACTAAACAGGTGCAGCAAAAATTAATCTTAAAAAATAAATATAAAAGCCCACAGTGATAGCATTTGCTTCTAAAAAATACAAAAGTAGCTCCTTAAGAGCAGCTATTCAGAGCCAAGCACTTGAAAAACTCAGTTTAAAACCTACCAGACTCTGACCTTGTTATAACTGAAACTTCCAGACCGTACTACTGAAGGGAATTAACTCATTACAGCCATGTTTAATGTAATAAATAAAATACATAAACTTCCAATTACAGTGTTTCACAAAAGTGAAATTCTTGCTCCTTCAGGTAGCTGGGTGAAACAAGCCACGTTGCGCAGCTGTTTCTCCCAGCTCCACAGTCCAACCTCAATCAGGGCAAGACCACAAAGCATTCCATAGCTGTTTTCAGTGCAGATCTGGCTGCAATGGCATATGCTATTCCTTTCAGTATTGCAATTTCCATATCATAATTATCGAGCCTGCTTATACAGCAGTTATGACCACAAGCATCTACTTGTGGCAAAGCTGATCAAATAAATAAAGCTCCAGACACTTTACCTTGTAACAAAGACAGGGAGCTTTCTAGTTTTTATCTGCTCCCTTTTTAATAAAAAGACAACGAATACTATAAAAAGGGCAGAGAACAAATGGTTTAGCTATGATACTTAGCCTAAGAAGCCTGGGGTCCTGAATCTTCTACTCCAGTCTGTCTATGAACTCCATGAACTACTGGGTTTAAAGCAGAAAATACTGTAAAAGCAGTATCTTCAAATCCTACCAAATTTTGCAACACTTTATTTGCTTGAATCAATACACTTTAAAATACAAAAACAAACCCAGACAATTAAATCGCTGTGAGATTTGAAGAAAAATTGCAGCAAATCATGACAGTTTTTCCCAGCCATTACCGTGTCTCCCATGAGTTCTGCTTTCACAATCCTCGCTCCCAGTCTGTTCATCTCCTCCTCACTTAGGACCCGAGGTGGCTCATCCTTTGATGATCTGTAAAACACCAGCTGCACTAAAGCCACAGAAAAAGAGTGCAGTATTCACCTGTGTAATGAAGTATAATAAGCCTACTATACTTGCACATATGCTTCTATCAGCAAAATAACTGAAAACTACATATTAGAAAAATGTATTTGCAGACAGAAGTAGCCAAGAATTCTGAAAACAAAGAGCTTGAATAAAATTTTTATGAGGCTTGTTTCCTTTTACTTTAGAGATGAACTTAAATGAAAAGGACTATATATGAACATTTTCCCAGCATGAAAAAACACTCAAGTCAGTAACAGGTATAAGCAGGAAAAAAACAAGAGAAACAGAAAGAGTTATTTTAACCCACTCTAATTCTTGTTTCTGGCTTTGGCCATGCTTTTACTTCTCAGCTTCTGCAAAATCACCCATTTCTGAGTTATTCTATTTGTCAAATGCCTTCCACTTCTTGAAAATTACTTATTTTCCCATATTTATCTGCTCACAGTACAATCTTTGCATCTGAGTACATTATGGCTGATACAGTAGAGTTTCCAGGGAAGATTAACTGGTACCATTTCAAAAACATGAAGTCCCCATAGAAAAGCCATAGCTGGTAATAGAGTATTGTACCTTAAAATTAATATTAAAAACTTTGCAAAAGACTTTTTATGATATTTATTAAATAAGGACTCCAATAAAAAGTTTGGACTCCAAGTAAGTTTGACTGTTGTTCTCTGACCCTATGAAAAACTAAAACCAATTAACTCTAAAAGCAAAATATCTAACATAAAAGATACATAAGAGTACAATTATGATATTGGTTCCTGCTGTTAGAAAGAGAATTCACTCACTAATTGAGATGGTTAAATCCTGTAGGATTTGAAGAATGGGAAATCTTTGAAGATGGTGCACTTTTTAAGCACCAGATCTCCCCAGCCCTGAGAAAATTACCATTTGCTTTTCTTCATTTTCAAGATGCCCAATCCAAACCCCTAAAACTCAGCAGAATTTAATTTCATCAGAGACAAAACATTCAAAGATTAATTCCTCACTTTTCCTTAAGCTGTATCATTCAAAGCAAGGCAGACTACTTCAGAAAAGAGAAGAAAAGGTGTTTATTAATTCATACATGCATATGCTTTTTTTAAGTGGTGCTAGTGTTTGAATCATTGTCTGAACTTTTTGAGACTTGAGACATTGTTTGATTTGCTTTTTATCTTGTCTCAAATTAAACTCTGAAGCAGTCACATTATTAAGTGCGACTTCCAGCAAACACTAGCTGATGGACTTTTCCTCTGGGGAGATCCCTTGGGCATCCAATCAGCACTTTTAATTAACCTGTGTCAAAACTGTCCAAAACACTTTGATTTATAGGCTGAAGAAAACTTCCTCTGTGCTTTAGAAAAGTTAAAATTTAAAAATCATGCCTCCAGCATGAGAGATGAGGAACTGAACCAGCAACACCTATTAATTCAAGCCTTCACCTCAAAGATTTACTTTTTTGTGATTGACAACACTACCAAAAGACTACATGTACTACAGGTCTTGTAACTTTAGGAAGAAAAAGAAAAAAGTAGCTTATAAATTACTCTCAACAGGTATCTACTGCACATATCCAAATGTGAAATGCTATAAAAGCCAGAATTTTCTACAAAACACAATACAAGAAAAAAAAAAATATTTCTGACTGAAGGAAACAGGAAGACAGGTTATTCGCTGTTTTAAAACACACAGAATCTCAGGAGTTAAAGAGCCATCTTAGAAGAGCTTGGAAATAAATTCTGTCAATAAGCAGAAGCTATATGGTTCTGCAGGCTTAAGTAATCCTCACTTTACTAATGAGTCAGTTTAGTAATTGCATTGCCTAAGAAATATGATTAAAATATCAAAGATGTGCAATTGGGTTTAACAGCACCAGAACAGAAAACATATGCAAAAGAAAATATCAGCTGAACAAATTCTACATCTAGTTCTCTTCTGTGAGGAAAAGAATTATCTTTTCTATCGTAATAATTGAATTCTTTGAAGTTGAGCAAGTAAACCATTTCCGCACACAATCTCATTTCCCAAAATGTGCAGCTTTGTCCAGTTACAATTACCATGGCACTTAGTAAACGAGGTAGTTTAAAAAAAGTTACTGTTGTTCTTGTATGTGCAACTCAAAAAAGTGAAATCACCAAATTTCACAAAAAAACAAACAAACAAAAAAGACTGAAAAGAGTAATCCTTGACATGTAAACTTTTGATCAACCCTGAGACAAAGATTTGGACCTAGCCACACCTAAGCTCCATCAGGAGTTTAGAAAGCCTGGGTCTGCTCAGAACCTTGCGACTCAGTGGAAGGGTCCCCCTAACCCTTTCCTGTCTTTAGACTCTGTGTAAAACATCCTAAATCAATTTTAACTCAGTTTTCCTTTATATGTTTCATTCATGTATTAAATAATAGAGTGAAACCTACCACCAAACTTAGTTAAGTTTCATTTTTATGACTTCTATAGATTTATATTAAAATTATATTATTTTTGCTAATATCTTAGATGGTTACTCTTTGAGCAACCCTAAACCACTCATTAGTTAGTGCCCAGCAGCCCCTCTGGTGCTGTGCTTTGGATTTCTCTGGGGACAGTGCTGATAACACAGCAGTGTTTTGGCTGTTGCTGAACATCTCTGCAAATAACTGACATAAACATGTAAGAAAGAAAGAATTCCATTTGATCATATTTTATTAAAGGCTTTTTTCAACCAAATTACAGTAGTTTCACGATTATGAGCCGCACCTTTTTCACTGAAGAATGTAGCCTATGCCAATGGTGTGGCTAATCATCAGGTGCAGCTTATTTATGGACAATTTCCGGTGAAATGCCAGACTGAAGTGGGAGCCAGCCGGGGAGAGAGCTGCCACGCAGCCGCCACGGCCAGGTGGGCTGGGGGCAGGTGGGGAGCGGCCTTCATGCCCTGGCGGCACCCCCTTGCCCCCCCACAGCGAGCCCCCGTGCCCCGGCGGCGGGCAGGGCAGCGGGAAGCGGCGGCACGCGGGCTTGCTGCGGGGGGGGCACCGTGGCAAGCGGGGGCTCTCTGCCAAGGGGTGCCACCGAGCAAGGGGGGACCCACTGCCGCCAGGCATCGCCGAGCACGGGGGGACCCGCTGCCGGTGAGCTCCGTGGAGCAGGGGAGGGCTTGCTGCCGGCGAGTTCCACCGAGCAGGGAGGGGGCTCGCTACCACCAGGCGCTGCCGCCGCCACCGAGCAGGCGGGGGCTGTGGCAGCCAGCACCGGGGGCGGGAGTGCCGGGGCCCCCGGCACTGGGGGATGCCTTTAAAGGCTTCACTGGTCTATGAAAACTGTTTGCAACTTGAGCAGCTGACACCAAACCCCACCCTGGCGCGATTCTGTTACTAACTCATTACTTTGTCGCACATGGATCCTCCCTTAAAAAAAAAAAAAAAAAAAATTAAAAAAAAAAATGCGGCTTATATTCAGGTGCGACTTATGTATGGACAAATCCCGTGGTCTACCCGGCTACACACATGTGCAGCTTATAATCAGGTGCAGCTTATAATTGTGAAATTATTGTAGATCATTCTTCTTATATACTCCAATCAAGAACATTTACTTATTCAGCTTTCCCGAGCAATTAAATAAAATCACCCTGACTCTAAAATACTTTTGCACATGCCTACAAAATATTGGAAAGATCTGAAAGAAAGGATTCATAGTAATAACCACATTAGTCAAATCACTGGAAGAACTAGCAAACTGCTAATACTGGAGAACAGGAGGCCTTGAGCAGAGCAAAAGGTCAGTTCTCTACAACTTGTTTGACCACCAAGTCACGGAAAATTAAAATCCTGCTGCCTATTAAGTTTGTGTTTTCTCTCCCACTCCAAATCCTCTTCACCACAGAAAATGCACTTTCTATTAAATACCTTTTACTATTTTTCGTATGCTACTACTTTACTTTAGCACATGAGCTCATCCCACATGTGGCAAACCTATCCCTGATGTATTAATTATTTCAGTTTTTAGTCAGCATTTTCTAATGTTTCAAGATCATATTTTATAAATTCAATGACTGTTAAGATATTTTGCAGGTTTTTTTGCCTAAGAGGTCAATTTTACTGCAGTGTGAACTAACATTAGAAAGAAGCAGAAAATAACTTATCATTACCAATACTCAAATGTGCTGAGGAGACACATCAGGTAGGGGATGTTCACTACTTCTGCTTAACTTACTTCTTCTAGATGCCCTCAGCTGAAGGCTAAGAGTCCTCCTCCAAACTAAAGAGCGCTGATATAATCAGTGTTTACACTGTCAAAAAGGAAGTAGAGCGTTTTTCATATTTTGCCTTTAAAATACAGCAAATAAAAAACAAGTAAAGATGCTCATAAAATACCTAGAGAATGATGATTTACTGTCAGATAAAATCTGTTTCTTCTCAGGGGTATTGCTTGCATGCTCCTGTTGTGACTTCTCATTTTCATCATTTGGCGTTCTTTTCCAACTTTTGCCATCGATTTTTTCCCTAGTACCTGATGATTTTTCATCGGATTTTAATGTCTCATTTTGTGTTTTGGTCCACAGCGCAGTATCCTCACTGGGTTTCTGGAAACGGCTGCTCAAAGAGCTCTGAGCTGAGCCCTCCTTGGAAGAGGACTGTTTTAAGTTGGAGTCTCTAGGTGCACTGTAAGACGTTAAATCATCTTCAGAGGGTTTCAAAAATTTGTGTTTCAAGTTGCTTAGAGATGAACTCTTCTCCTGATTTTGTTTTTCACTGGAGTATTTTTCTGTGTTGGAGCTGTAGCCCCTTAATACTGAGTCCATGCTACTGCGTGCACATTCCCGGTCTGCTCTTGACACATCTCTTTTGTAGCCCTTGTCTTCCTGCGCCCACCCCTTGCCATACTTTTCTCTGGAATGGCCCCCAAACGTGTGTCTGTTTCTGTCACCTTCATCTCGTGTCACCTTTTCCATATGCTGTTCTCTCATGTCTTTCTTCTCTTTTTGACTTTCTGAATAGTCAGTCTTCTTCCATCTTCCACTTCTATGATAATTTTCCTTTTTGGATGCAGCTTTTTCAGCTTCTTCCAATCGTGACTGAAATAGCTCCACTGACTAAAATAAAAAACAAAAAAGTCATATGACTTTTATGGCCATGGTCTATCATGTAAGTATTTTAAATTTGCTATAAGATCCCATATATCAAAAACATTTAACAAGAAAAATATATAAAAGGCTGGGTAGCTTTAAACCCTTCACCACTTGAGAGAGGTTTCAGAGGCTGTTTTTTCTTGCTTCTTTTCACACATCTTACATTACACATTAAGTACTTGTACCTTTATATGAAAGTAATCCTTTCCAAGCATCTATTAGTATGAAAAAAAATTAACTGAAGATCCTTACCCCATATCTCTCAGCTACAATTTCCTCAAAATTTCGCTTCTCTCTCTCAGCCTGCTCCTTCATCCTTTGGTATGATTTTCGCAGCCAACTTAATCCAGCATCTTCTACTACTGTAACTAGAGTAGAAAACAAAGAGATGTTTTAGTTTTGCATCTCAAGTAATTTTTCCTATTTAACCTTATTCTGTATGTGAAATTAAAGCTTCACCTAAACTTATTGTAAAAATTGAAGGAGTGCAAAAGAAAAACAGAATTAACATACAAATACAATTACATATTTATACAATATTTATAAAATATTTATTCTATTAATATTTATAATGTATATTATATTATAACTTATATTATATTCCATAATATAAGTTATTTCTGGTTATACCTCAGCAATACCATCCCTTTAATTTAAGCTTCTCTAGTTTATCACAAGCAATTCCAAGACAGAAGTGGCATATGAAAAGTGGACCTTCTTTATGACATTAAAGAACCTTCCTGTCCTTCTCACATTCTGTGTCCATTCTTGGGCATACCCCTTACACACAAACAAGTGAATTCCTTGTCTCAGAAATTGAATGAGTAACCCACTGCTTCCCATGTGAGAAAATAGCAGTGGTCTTAACATTCTGAACACACACTCGTTGATCCTTGTCAACTCTTACAGATCTCTGATCTCTGTGACTCCTAAAATTGGGCACAAGGCTAATGACTTCTGGGACAGACTGTCCACAGGGAAAGGCTCTCAAAAAGCACAGATCCCACTCTTCTCTGTTGACAGAAACAAGGACCATTCTCACTACATAATAAATGTTTCATGACATTATGAAAAAGGTTTTTATTACTGTGTTTGCTGGAAATGTGCAGGATAACCCTGGGGTAAGGAAAAAAGTGCAAAGGCTACAGAAACACTGTTTTTCACAAAATGCATCTGTAATGTACTTCATTTTGATGTGACTCAGACTTCTGTGGGTGAATAGTTTAAAACTGTAATTTGTGCAATGGAATGAAAGGAACCAAATGAGTTGACAACAATTTATCTTGTCTTGGTTAAATCATGCTTTTCTTTAATTAGTTCAAAATGGAGAATTTTTGTAAGGATATTGAAGGTCAAACCACTCAAGATTAAAACCCAGTGAAAAGAAATTCTGCAAAACAGCATACTATGATACTAACCCAATATGGAATTTTCATCCAAATTTTACTTTATTACATCTATTATTAATAATATCTATTATTCATAATTCTGTTGCAACATTAGGAGTAATTTGTGAGCAACAGAGAGTCCAGAAACTGGAGACAGAAATTTAAGATTATTACTAAAAGTCACTCTTTACCTTTCTTAACTGAAGCTTCCTCATCCTTCTCTGGTGGCAAACCTGTACCACCATCTTTCCAATAAGGATTGAGTTCTCTCTCAGAGAGCATGGCCTAAAACAGAAATAATTTTAACGTGTGCATAGCATATGGTTAGTATTTTATAGAATATCTGATAAATTTTGTGAAACTTGTGAGTGAAGTCTATGTTATATTGTCAGTTCACCACCACCACCACTTTCATGGTCAAAGCATCTGTTGTGCACATTGTTTTGGGTACCAGAGAAAAAGCAGACACTGGTGCAGAAAACACAGGAGTATAAACCTGCATATAGTTGGGTGGGAGAGGTTATAAAAATCATTCTTTTCTAAGATTAAGAATACATGTAATTGTCATTAACCATATAATACATTCTGGTGATTTAAGATGCCCACCTTAAATGGTCCTCCAGCAGCTCTGAAATAAGGTTCAGGAAAAAACATCATGGCGAAAAAAAAAAAATCAATCCCTTGTCAAAAGACACTAAACAAGGCACTGCATACTACCCAGGAACAGTGATCCAGGTCAGTCTGGTTCCCACCACAACACAGCTAACTAACAAACCTAATGGCAAGAAAGAGCCTCCTGTGACATGTGAGGGCAAAGAGAATGCATCATTATGTTTTCAGATCACACTATGTAGCATTTAACAAGATAAATGAACAAATGAAGGAGCCATCAACTGTATGTAAAAAGAGTTAATTCAATGACAGCAACCCTTCCTCCAGCCAGAGCCTGAGTCACCCATGTGTTCACCAACAACTGAAACATGAAAGGCACAGTAACTGCTCTGAGTTCTTTCTTAAGGAAAAAACAAGCCTCACTTTAGTACAGCAACTTAAGCTTTTGCCACACTAAACAGTGGTGCTCTTTTCACACACCATGGAGAAGGCCAGACCAACAGTCTGTCATTGTTACTAACAGAACACAGTACTAACAAAAGTAGCTTTCTCCTTACCTAGAAGTTAACAGGCTTTTCTTCACAAGCCATCCAAACAGACCAATTTAATTAAAATCATTATCACATCAGGCAGCAGTTTTAATAACAATAAAGATGTAGATATTTGAACCAATTTATTACTTTATTAATCATACAAAATTTAGTAAAAGGCAGAAAAAAAATTAAGATATTAATTCCTCCTACCTGCTCAAGTTCTTGAGCTTTCTGTCGTTCCAACACTTTTTCTTTGTGTCTTTCACCTTTGACAGCTGCTACTGATGTTGTTTTCAATGACATGAAATTTAAATTCATCCATTCTTCTCTCTTTCAAATAAACACAAAGAATCAGTGTTCATAATTCCAACAAAAATATGGCTTATGTGCCAAACCAAACTGGTGCAACTACTGACAAATGTTGCTGACAATAAACAGTATAGGTTCTACAAACACATATGAAATACTTCAATGAAAAGCAAATATGATTTTAAGAACCCTAATCTTCCAAATTTTTAATATTTAAATTTCATGTCTCCCTGTAATATGAAATACATATTTACAATGGTATTTAAGACATTAGTAAACATGTAGATTGTACAGACTGCTAACTATTAGCATAAACAAATACCGTACATCTCATTTAGCTAATTCTAATCTCATTATCTCTTACATGTCTTCCAGTGTATACAAAATCTGCAATCAGTATCTGAGCACAGTTCATACCTCAGATATCCAGGCACTAACTGCACCCTCAAACTTAACAGTTATGCATCTAAATTCTGTGAACTGTTCCCACAATAACAGCTAGAAAACTGCACTTACAAAACCTAAGCCAGACCAAGGAGATTTTTAAAACGAGGACTAGACTAAATAAAAGAAGCATATTAAAAGTCTAGACATACCTACTACCTTTATACAGGTAAAACCTGAAGCCTCAAAAGCAAGCAGTGACATACACATTGTAAGCAATTACTCTACAAAGGCAAGTATTTAGAGCAATTCTATAATTCTAGTACACCAACCAAAATGACCAGATTACATCTATTTTGAAACACGTCCTTTCAGAAGAATCTTCCTATCTTCAACGGAGTTCAAGTCTGAGTTGTCAATCTGAACAGATGCCATATGTCACTTTGTCTCTGTTATTTAAAAATTATGTTAGGCAACATGCCAGAGAATTTCAGAGGTGAAACACAACATTCCATTTCTCAGATCTCCTCCAAGAAAGAGAAGGAACTGAAAAATTATCTATCTTCAAGTGATTCAATAACATCTATGTCCACATCAGCAAGCAATGTGCATCAACAAATGTGGACATGCACAGGACTTTTGGCGGTCATATGGTCCAAATCCCCACTCAAGCAGGGTCACCTAGGGCCAGTTGTCAATTTACTCAATTGTAGAACAGCCACCAAAATTAAGAAGAAAAAAGTAACATATCTAGTCTAGACCTTTGAGATGATGTCTTCAAGAAAACCAAACTAACTTGTAAGAACCTCAAAACCTGAGAGAAGGAATTGGTGCTGGATAACATTAAGAGTAGTGCCTTGTTAAACATTAAGAACTCTTAGGTAAAGAAGTCTTCCAATCAATGGAAAGTAGCATTTACACAGCTAAACAAAGATGTTTGCCTGTAAAATAGGTTTTGCTCCACACTCTGAAAAAGAGCTCCCAAGAAACCTTAGCACTTTTCACAAGCTGCATTTGTCTCTGGATAATAACAGCTGGGAGGCTCCCCACCTGCAGGGAAGCTTCTTCTGCAGCATCTGCTTCCTTGTTGACCTTCCAAGTCTCTCCTGTGTCATCTGACTGCGATACATTTGACTCAACCCATTCAACTGAAGAATCCTAAAAAGAGTTTCATATAAGGAATAAAAGTAATACCTTAACACACTACTAGACAACATGCAATACTTAGCAATTATATTGGTAATCAAAATTAATGCTGATTAGCATTACTAATATAATACTGTTTAATATTTAAAAATACTGATAATAAAACCAGAATATTGATATTACTGATAATAAAACCAGAATATTAATATTCCCGTAGATTGTTCCATCATGATCAAAACATTTCACTTCAGAAGCACATCACAGTATGCAACACTAGCTCATACTGGCAGTTTATTTGCAAAACTCTACTAAAATTAACATAGGATAAAAACAAAACCAAATCCAATTGGGTTTATGACATAGCAAAAACAAAACCTTAAAAAACAAATGCATTACTAAGTATGTTTCACATTTGAAAAGTTAGATCAGTTACACAGCACAATATAAAGCATTGTGCTTTATATTTATAAATGCTATTGCCTGCTATTTTTGTATCCAGCTTCCTACACCTGCAAACAGTACACTGAGACTTTTCACTTGAACCCAATAGGACTGCATTGAACAGAGTTTCTTTGCTATTCACATAAACCTGTCTTAGGACTAAAAGACTTTGAATGGAAATTACAGCCAGGACTCTGTTGCACCCTAAGAGTCCCTGCTGTGATCTGAAGGGTTTCGGTGACTCCCATGGAGTATGTGCGACATTTGTGCCTTTCATTACTTCCCACACCGATAATAACAGTTTATCTCTGGTATTAACCCCTGAAAAATAAATCTCATTATAATGGATGTTCCTTCACTCCATAAAAGTGATTCTGAAAATAAAAACTAACAGTGCCATCTGACTTGCACCAAAAGTGCTGGGAAGATGTTTTCCACAATGTGGCCCGAAGGCAGCCCCCAGATTTCAAATGCAGTCTCTGCACTGTTTTGCCAGAGTGCCCTTTCATGTGAAGGCATGTCCTTACAGAATCAAAAGTCCTTCAGACCCATGTACAACTCCCATGTTGTTGGGAGTGTCCATGGATAAACATCTGTGGAAAAAGGCAGAGGTAATTCGTGCTTAAGATCAAAGTGAAGTATTTGCTATTTTAGACACATCTTTTTATCATATACCAGACTACACTATAAGGGTATCTATGTAATTTTCCTGTCCATATGAGAATGAGGATTTTGCTTTTGATTTTCTCTCTGAAGAAAAACTATAAATCCCTTAGTTCCTAATGAGTGAATTTAGTATTATAAAATTCACAAGCACTCATGTAACAGCCTATTTTAAATTGATTAAATAGTCAGTACATTAAAACTGACAATTTTTGCTGCAATTTTTCCCAACCAAAAATGATAAGAATGAGCCTTAATTTTACTAACCATGCATACCCACAGGGACTAAAATGGTTCAAGTTTTAAGACTGTAATTTGAATTATTTTTAAATTTCTTACTTACCGAAGAACTATCAGATAAGTCATCCTTCTTTTCAGATTTATGTTTCTTACTTTTCTTCTTTTCTTTCTTAGCCTTTTTGGAATGTTTATCTTTTTTCTTTTTTTTGTGCACAGAATATTCCTACAAGTAGATGTTTGTAAATGAGATCCAGTAAACCAAATCATCCATATACAAAAAAATCCAAACCTACTTACCAAATTGCACTGCAGAAAGTTTAAACACACATAAATACCTTAGAGTTTTACTACCTTCTCTCTCTTCTATGAGGGAGGATTGGGCTGAAGAGGTAGGGGCAGGGAGGGCATACCTCACATCCATAATCCATTTTTCTTCCCTCTCTCAGTATCTTTTTCACTGGAACCAAGGCACTACATCTAAACAGATAATATCTACTACACTACATTTATTTTGGTCAAACCTATTTCTTCAGGGATCACTACATTATCTCTGCACATCTTTCCATTGTTGCAATATATGCACATTAAAATGATGCGATATTCACAGGCTTCTCCTGTGAATGACCACAAATGAGACTGCAACGAAGCCTTGAATCCTACAGATCTCTTCCCATGGCACTATCATTGTCTGATAGCACTTGCTTTTCTGCATTTGGCAGAAATTAAAGTTGGAATTGAATGACAGTTTTTTCCCCTCTTGGCAAATAAGATAATGTCTACCTTAAAAAAAGCTAATATCAAAGCACAAAGAAATGGTAAATTGGGATGCTTAAAGATCATCTTAAAGTCCCCAAAGCCTTCTGTTTATACAAACATTCTGTAAAGGTAACAATCCAATTCAGTTATTTACAATTTCATCACCTTTTCCACTGGTTCCACATGTTCATTCACATCAGCAGGCATCCGTGTATCTTTACCTCGCAGATCCTTTAGCAGCTTGCAATTCTCCTTCTTTTCAGAACTAATTTTGGCCTAAGATGAACAGAGAAATAAAATAACCAGGTGGAGCTCAGTAGCATTTCCTTACAGACACACCTCTGCAAGCCACACTGACACAACCACACGCAATGCTAAGAACTGCATTTCAGGATTCAGAATGTTTCTCCCTTTCTAGTTACAGAGATAAAACCAGAAATACTTTTACCACTTCTTCTGAAAAAATAACCATCACTGCAAACAGTTTCAATTCCTAAAAAGGATTTTTATAAGCCATATCAACAAAATAATTATTTTTTCAGCCTCCAAAGTTCACTCGGTTACGTTCAGCATGAACATGATGATGAGAAGCAAGTTTACTAAAGCATAACTTGTCTTTAGGAAATTCTTTATCCCATATATCATATACCATATATCACCATACCCTGATTAAACAGGAAGAAAGTTATTCTATATTATTACAGCCCTAATTTTGTGTTAGATAGATTTTGCAAATTTTAATGTGCTTTTGAGTTTTTATTTATTTGAGGGGTTTATTTTAAAACAACTAAAATCAAAACAAAAATTAAAGGTAGAGCTTGGAATTCTTATTTTTGAATGCAAATTTTTACCAGAAAGTTTGTCAAACATAAGCCAAGAGAACACATAAAAGTTTAGCAAAGACCAATATTTAAAATAAACAAATAAAAGTCTCAGGAGACTGGACAAGAGTTGAGGTCTTTCTGCTTGGCCAGCTATTAGTTCTCCAGATCCAAACCTGTGCACTGCACAAGACAGTAATCTACCTACCACAGGGCAGCTTCTATTTTTTTGATAGAGCCAAGAAGGAAATCTGCAGCTTTTGTCCTGACAGAAAACAATGCCTGCAGGAAGATGACCAATAAACTATAAGGCCACAAAGAACAAAAATGCATGCTAAAAAATAAGATTAAAAAGGTTTTTTTAAAAAGTGCTAACTCACAAGATAGGACTGCTTATGTGGGTTTGAACATTGGCATTACCATATTGAAAATGGCACAACTATGAACTAAAAAAAAAATCTCCTTTTAAACCCTCAGTGTCTACTTTCTTAGCAACTCCATGTGCTAAACTTTCTAATGCACATAAATGCAAGCAAAGCAAGGCTACTACCCAGACTTCTTGACTTTAAACAAAGGAATATTGTAAAACAAACAAAAAGTAGTATAAATCAGCTTGAAAAAAGAGGCCAAGACTGAGACATCATCTCTAGAACAAAACTGACAGTCTACAAAGGTGAATGCTACTTCTTCAAATTCAAAAGCCAGGCATAAAGAAAAATTAGTTAAGAACACATTCAGACATCTATTCCAACATCAAAACGTCTTCTAGTTTTTAACTGAACTGAGTAACAGAATAATGAGCAGGACTACAATTCAGTGAGAGTGAAATAGCTGTTAAGTACAACACAGCATCACTAAAATCAACCAAGGACTCCAAAAAATGCAGGTGTGTTTCCTGCAACTTCTCCAGGATACAAAGAGGTAACCTGAGCCCCCTAAGACATCTGGGACAACAGCCCTGAAAATTCATGCAGAAACACATCAGATTGATATATTCTCTTCTAGTCCATAAAGACAAGGTCTTAAAAATAATCTCATCTGACTAAAATAAAGTAACTAAACATGCCACATTTTTGGATGAGCTAAGGATAACCTCAGCTTTGCAACTCACAAAATGTCTACAAGCCACAGACTCCAAACCTAAGTTTATAATTGGACAGATGAGATACAGGGAACCTGAATATAATTCTAGATGAAAAAAAAGCCCCAAACCAACCCTGATTCCAAGCTTGTTTGCTCCACAAGCAAACATAAAACAAGTTGCTACAGTCTAGACTGAAAAAAGGGCAAGCTTTTCTGCATATTCCATTTCACTTTTGGTTGAGAAAGAACCACAATTGGAGTCAACAGCTTCCTTCCACCCCTCTTGCAGTTCTCAGGCCCATAAATCTATAAATGCCCCAAATAAAGGCCATTCAAGATCAGCTTGTCAACGTATCTTCATTGTAGATGCTCTCTGCCTGTCAAGGAAGATTTAGCCTCTTATAATTTCCCATAATAACAAGTATATTTTAAATGGCATTACTATTATCTTCATGCTACCAAAGTTACAAATAAACACTGCATAAAATGAGGTAATGTTGTAAATAAGGCACAAACAGAGCTTTCATACTTTTTATTAGATCTAAAACCAGAAGAAAAATGGATCTAAAGATTATTAGATCTAAACAGAATAAATGAAGGAAAGTATTTAAATAATTGAGATACACCATTCTAATGAAAGAGGTGGATCATCATTTTGGATGAAGTACACAAATACTCATTTAGAACACAGATTGACTAGAAATCATCATCAGACTAGAGACTGCTGTCTCCTGAATATTAAATAAAACAGGATTGGGCAAGATGAATGTGTAATGGCAGATAGATCACGAGGCTGTTAAAAAGAGAAAGACAGAAACAAAAGCATCCCATGGAAGTCTGCGTCTCCTAAACAAGGATACAAAATATAGAAGATTCTTAACAATGTATCTGTGCAAGATCAAATAAAAGGAAAGAGAAAAAAGAAAAAATAAGAACGCTGCCTAGAGATCTAAAAATATGAAAGTAGTTATAATTTTGCCTAAATTATCATTTTGACACAATACTAGAAAGTTAGCAGCAATACCTTCTGAATCTTTATATCTCTAAAATCTAGCTCCCTCAAATTATAATATTCAACTTTTATGGTTTGTGATGTTTTCCCCTCACACATACACAATTACTTCAAGTGGAAGTGAGGTGGAAAAACTGCCTACACTAATTTATTAGCCTCAAAATTTACCTTTGTGTTCTACTTTTCTTTTCAAAATCTGCAGGGCTACTAGCATGTCATAAAATGTAAAAAAGAAAGAAAAACTAATTAATTCTCCTGTCAGACTCACCATTCTATCTATGAGGACCAAATCTAATAGTTCCACATCTGTCAAGCCTTTCATTCACATTAAGGTTCATTAATACTTACATTACCACAGGAATTTCCAATAATTTACACTTTTCCCTTTACAAATGAGGTATACTTCAGGTCACCACAGCAATATTTTTCAATTTTTTCTCCATAAATAGCGGATGATACATTTTTGAAGTACCTCTGTTTCAAAAGTAATGCTTTAATTATGCAAACACCTGTGCACGTACACATGAACATATTAGGAGCAACAACCTGTCGAAGAGGGACAAGTATCATGCTACACTACACACTTCTGCAACACCCTAATAAAATTGCTCATGGTGTCCTTTGCAACAAAAACAAGGTGAAGTCTAAGACTGGTAAGGCATTCTGCAAGGCATTCTGTTAAGGTGCTATAAAAACAGTAATTCTTCTACAGCACTGTCAGCAACGTTTGCCGTGGTTGAAAAGAGCCAGATTTTAGAGTCATTACCACAAGTAGGCGAAAGGGATTTGAATTTCACAGATCCATCTAAATGTGGGAGGACACCAAGTTCAAGGAAAGTGCTTTCTGGTTTCCATCAAGCAGGTCATCAAGGCCAGCCCGCCCAGTAGCTGACAACATGATCTACTAAATGAAGAAAAAAATTTGCTCTAAAGCAGCCTGTAATACACTGCAGATGCAAAATCCAAAAGCTATAAAAATTACATCATGCCACACCAGGAAGAAGCAGAAAAGATCAAAGACACTGCCAACAGCCATGTTACAGGTCACACAATAAATGGAGCTTGTTAACACAGCAGTCCCTCAAGTATGTCCAAAAGGCATGGAGGGATGTCAACTACAGCTAAAAATTCCCTTCCTAGTTCACAGAAACCCTTACCAACACTCTTTTCTGACCTCAACTCTATCTACTGTTTCAGCTCTCATGAAGGCCAGGGAAAGTTTTCCATACTATTACAAAGACCTTGCAATTTTCCACCTATAACTCTGATCAACCTCTAGCTCTTTAAATGATAATCAATATGACTCAATAGTCAACTTCATCCAAAAGAAGAAAGACTCTCCTTTCCTCCACCAGCAATCAGAAGAAAATGTACAGCACATCAAATCATTACATTATGACAAAATCATTCAAGTGAGAGTGCCAGCTAAGCTGCTGTCCTGGCCACCTGTCACCAAAGGGCAGATCTCCATTTCCACATCTCTCCTCTCTGCACTGCCCCTCACATGTTCCCACCACCCTACCCACCCAGGGCTGTTACTGCACTCCAGTGTCAGGCAAAGTCACTTCCAGGACCACCCTGACACAAAATAAATCCCACCAAAAGACAGTGCAGCTTCCTGCAGAACAAGGTTAAAAGCTGCCACCCTAGCAAGGTCATCAAAGCTATCAGTTTAAGCACCGGACCAAAGGGGTAAAGCACATTCTGGGGAAAAGAAGTGAAGAAAAAAACCTTCCTTTCAGCAACAGCCTTCTGTTAGAAAAGTTCAAAAAATCTATCACCTAGTCAGTCCTTCAGACACCAACATAAGGCATTCAAAATATCTACAATGAGCTTTTCTTTCCAATTCCAGGACCATCTTCCATGCTATCATACAAACTGCTCCACTATTTTAACTGTTTTGATAATCAGCTATCAGAAAGGTTGCAGAGGCATGTATTACCTTCCCAGTTTCCATCACCCCAAAGCTCAGGGACAGAGTGCCCTAGTTACGAGTGCTTACCTCCAGGGAACTTGAACATATCCTCCTTCACAATTCTGATGCTTTTATATCAATTCTGTGTCTGAATATTACACTTATTTTTGTGAATGCTTAGATTATTTTTCTAGTCTCAATATTCCAATTATGGCTAGATCCACAAACATGTCCCAAGGAGGATAGCAGTGGAAACACAAGGAAGAGCTTAGCTTCCAGCCCAACTTGGCAACTTGCAACTGAGTCAGAGAGCTGCCTGCACCATCACTTCCTCCAGACACAGCTTTGCCAACTGGAAATGTCACCACTCTTGTCATTTTCACCTGCCAAAAGGCACAGAAGAAAGGTCGCTGAAGTGACTATCACTTCAATCATTTAAACTTTTTGTGATCAATAATCAAAAGCCAGATGTGACTTAAAGAGCAGGCTACAGGAGATGTCAGCTTTCAGTCACAAACATCTGGGAGGCAGCAGTGGTTCTGCTGGTACATGTGCAGATGCAGAAGATAACTAGAAGCTATTACTGCCAGGAAACTGTAATTAGGTATTTCTTGTTTATGTAGGACCTTACCACTGCTGTGGCAAGCAAGCTCCAGAGGCAGGTCTTACAGAATATAGCAATGAAGACATCTGTCTTCATCACTAACCTTCAAAAATGACAGGTCTGTTCAAAGATGTTGCTGCAGAAATGCATAGAGATAGGTGCTGTGACAAAAATCTGAAAATCTCTTGTGAAAGGGCAGTATTCACTTCTCAGTACTGTTACTCTTCTAGTATCACAGATTTAAATGTTGAAGAGTTTATTTCCTTCAACAGATAGAGTTAGGGATGTAACACTTCATGAAGAATTTAAAAGAGAAAGAACAAAAAGTAGCTGCTTAGTATTACAGCACAGAAATCACTATAACCCCTAACAGAGATATGTTTTGCTACTAATTTCTGCCTTAAGGAGAGATTTCTGTAATTTTCCACTAGAAACTGCAATGTGAAATACTGTGAAAGCACTCCATCACCTCAGCAAATACTGATCACTGCAAAAAGCCAACAGTTAGGCTTTTAGGAGGAAATACCTGATCATACTTCACCAGCAAAACCTGCTGATTTCACAGCTTCTTCAGAGCTCTAATACTGTGAACTCAGTGATACTGTTACACACTGTTTGTTGTTTGCTTTTCTGAAAGTTGTATTTTCAAAGAAAATAAAACAAAAAATGTAAACCAAAAATTAAAGGGAGAAATCGAACCAAAAGCATCAAAAGAGATGTTTGCAAAAAATGGCTTGCAAATCTCAAATTGATTTTTTTAAGAAACATAAATAAGTTTCAGAAATAAAAATAAATAAAACTAAACACATAATTTCTTGTTTGTGCAATGAACTTGTTTTATGGTATGAATTTATTTTCATAGTTTCAATAATATATGTTATTTGACTGACATCTGACTTATCTACACTCAACTTCCAATCTGTCAGTAATCCTTAAAAATGAAAAGGCAGGATTTTCTGCACAAGAAATGGTCAAATCACATCATTCTCAGAAGCTGAAGAGTGACTCAAAGTCCATGGAAAAAGCCTTTAGCAACACAGGAGCAACAGTAAGATGCAAAAATACCATATGATACAACAGATGCAAGAATAATCCAAAATCTGAAGTGTTGATAAGAAATGTTCATGCCTGGGAAAAATACACATCTCTGCACTTACCACAACACCCATCAGATTATTTTTTCCACTGTAAACTTGTAAACCAAAAGAGCAGTGTCATGAACTATCATGCTTATGAAAATAAGGCGCTATTTCTGAAGCTTAATAACAATTTGCATGTCAACACTTAATTATTTGATTACTTCTCATTATCATAAACATTATCAGCCACTGGGTTTTATCAGTGCGGTTTGGAAGACAGACTACACAAGTAAAATAATATACTTCCAAGATTTAAGAGAGAAATATCGATCAGTGAATTGTGTGGCATTTTGGTTCATCAAAACAAGCGCAAGTTCAATACTTCATAACAAAAAGCTCCTTAAGGTGAGTTGGCTGAACATCTCGTCATTCCAGAAACAGATCTGCTGAAGTATATTATTTCTGCAAATTCCTCAGATTACCAGAAGCAAAGACTACATAGCTTTCCAACTGTCTTTCCCAAAGCAAAGGGCTTCCAGGATTACAATCATCAAATAACTGTCTTGACTATGTTAGCCAGCTGTGATAAATTCCTGCTAATCTCTTGCTGCCTTTCTAAGAAACACAATCAAAACACATTGAGAAAAAGTCTTAGAGTGGTTTTCTCCCAATTCTGACCACAGAATCATAGAATATCCTGAGTTGGAAGGGACCCAAAAGGATCATCAATGTCCAACTCCTGGCTCTGCACAGGACACCCCAAGTGTCATACCACATGCTTGAGAGCGTTGTCCAAACACTTCTTGAATTCTGCTAGGCTGGCGCAGTGACCACTTCCCTGGGGAGCCTGTTCCAGTGCCCAAACACCCTCTGAGTGAAGAACCTTTCCCCAATATCCAACCTAAACTTCTCCTGACACAGCTCAGGCCATTCTCTCAGGTCGCATCACTGGTCAGCACATAGAAGAGATCAGTGCCTGCCCCTCCTCTTCCCCTCACAAGGAAGCTGCTGATTGCAATGGGGTCTCCCCTCAGTCTCCTCTTTTCTACACTGAACCAGCCAAGTGACTTCAGTCAGTCCTCATATGCCTGCAACCTCCAAGCCCTTAACTGTATTTGTGGCCCTCCTTTGGACACTCTTTAATAGCTTAATGTCTTTCTTATACGATGGCACCCAGAACTGCCCCCAGCACTGGAGTTGAGATTGCCCCAGTGCAGAGCAGAACAGGAAAATCCCATCCGTGGACTACCTGGCTGTTCCACTGCAGCAGGAAGTCCAGCCACAATCAAAGTAAAGCACAGAAAGTCAATACACTTAGGACAGTAATCTGTTCTCACACAGGCAGCAGCAACAAGTCCATTTCGGAAAAGAAGACAGCAGAGTATCGACATGGCAACTACAACATCCTCACACTTTCACATTATAAAATGCTAAATTGACTTTTCACAGAAATAACAGAGTAGCTACAGGAGAAATCTTTAAAATGCTGCCCTTTTACATAGCTATATTAAGTTATTGGGTCCATAAATGGGAAGAGAAAATATGAAATTAGTTTTTAAAAAAAAAGTTTCATTCCTAAATTTCTCTATCAGCCAAATCAGTAATAAAGGAATCTCTACAGCTTCCTTTGGCCCACATGGACCTGTATAGGATAAAATGCTTTTGCTAACACATTCTAAAACTTTGGCATAGAAAAGGGTGCAAGGGGGAAATTCCCAAACCTTCAATATGTCCTCTCCTTACTTCAACTTTTCATTCTAACTGCAAGGAAAAGAAATAGTTCAAGGACATTCATAATATGATGAACACAGCAATTCTACAACAGCAACAGCAATGAAAACCATTTGATCATTAATGTATGTTTCAGTATTATCCAATGCACACAAGAGAATCTTTGAAAATCAGAGAATGTGACTTAGCTTTAGGTTGCTTGGAAGTGAAAACATAAAAGTGTGGAAATATAGTTAGTTTTGAATGGTAAAAGCCAACTCTGAGATCACCGCTGTACAAAGAAAATCAGTTTTTGCCTTACTGCAGAAAATTAGGGTTGTGCACTGGGTTTTCACACAAATATTGCAGATGCCTTTTTAAGATACTCATGTAGGAATAATTCATATTCATGGCATTTTTAAAATAAGGTGAACAATACAATGATGGTCTGTTCTTGTTCAATTCAAAGAAAATTATAAAATTCAACAAAAATCCTACATATACACCTTTTAATACACTACAGCCTAGCAATAAGAAAATGTATCAGACTTGCTTTCATTCTGAAAACTCGAAATTACTTTCTCTAGTATTTTTCAGCAAGGCTGATCAGAAGAATCTAAACCTACAAGAATATATAAACACTGAGAGTCAGGACCTATGAAGCTATAATATCACCAAAGAACTCTTGAGACATCATCCTAACTGTGTAGCACCAATGCTGAAGTGCAGCAACTCTTTGAGACATATCCTAACAGTGGAGTGAGAAGAGTAGAACCCTGCTCAAGATACCAAACCTTCCAGCAACTACTGGAACTCTGCCAGAAACAACCTGTGCCCCAAGTAAAAGGTCCTGAGTTGGTGCTACCCCTTTGCACAACAGAGAGACCTTTGGGGCCAGCCAAGAGAGCAGACCACAGGCACTGCAGGAGCCAAGGACTCAGCAGGAGGAACCCAGATTATGGCACAAGTAGACTGCAAGGGTATAAAAGGATTTGGTCGTTCAGGGTCCCTCCTTGGAGGTACCCAGCTCAAGCTGGCTTTGTGATTTGCACCATGATTAAATTGTTTTAAGGATCCACATGTTTCTGGCTCTGCTATGGAAAACCTGGGGTCGAGCCGGTACGGGAAACTTGTCTGAGTGTGAGTGTTGTGTGTAGGGAGTGAAGCAGAGCACACAGTGAGTCACTGGAGCTGCCCTCTGCAAAGGGGCTTCAGTGCCAGCAGTGACAGTCTCGGGTGGTGGGAGTGCATCCCGGGTGGGGGACTGCACTTCCTGAATGGTCAGACAGAAGAGTTTCCTTACCCCGCCACTGGAGTTTTTCAAGACATGACTGAACTGAGGACTAAATAATCTCACCTGGGCTCTCTTTCCCACAAGGGGTTGGACCAAGTGATCTTTCAAGGTCTTTCCAGCCAGGGCTGTTCTAGGATTCTAAGCCAGTGGCATTGGCCCAGGCAGCTTGCTGTACAACTGGCATCAGATGAGAAGGAAAGGTAAAGTAGGATAATAGTGCCCTGCATAAGCATTTCTTGCTGTTAAGAGTATTTCCTGAACATCCAATAGGTTCAACTGAGCAAAGGAGCACTCTTAAACACATAAAGCAAGTAAAGCAACAGACATCTTAACAACACCAACAAACTTTTACAGGGTACTGTGATTCACTGTTACTAAGTTAAATGAATTTCCCTTCAAATGCTTGTTAAAAGGAAGGAAATCCCTGAAGGGAACCTTTATTGCCAAGAAATGGTTCCACAACTGTACAAGAGAGATGCCCACATGACATATTACATGAAATCCTCTCTCTTCCTGCTCTGCCTTGAGAAAAGGCATGACTGCTGTGTAAGCATCAGCTATTCAGGCCATTTTCCCACTACTTTTCTTGTGACAACATCTTTGCCCAGTAAGATTTGGCTGCCACTTACCCTAGCCTTCCTTTTGACAAAAGCTCATCATCACAACCTCATTCTCCTTTCATACTCTGTCCTTCTCTTACATTTCTCTTGTTATCCCCTCTTAAACCCCAAAGCAAGCCATGTCTCTTAAGTGGTGTGGCATTTGTGACTTCAGCATTTCTTCTACCCACAAGACACAACAAGAATCACCACAAATACCAAAACCGGCATATAGGCAAGTTTTGAACAAAATGCATCAGGATTAGCACGGATCTCCAAGTCACAGCAAATCTACCAAAGCACCTGTGAGTAGGAGCCTCTTAATTCTTGTCTTACAGTACAGCAACATATCACCAGGCAAGTAATTGATCCTACTAAATCAGGCTCCCACTTCTGAACACACGCACACAACTTCAAGTTATTGAAGACCAGAATGTTGCAATGAAGGGATACAGGCTCTTTAGAAAAGACAGACCGCAAGACAAGGAGAAGTCGTCTTTTATGTCTAATTTAAGAAAAGTCTGAGAGCTGGGCCTGTTCAGCCTACAGAAGGCGAGGTCACAGTGAGGGTGGTGCCATCTTATCAACGTATTAAAAACCCCGAAGAGAGAATGTAAAGACCTTGGATCTTTGCAAAGGCGTAAGCACAGGAATACATAATAAGTGAAACACCAAGAGGATCAATACCACAAATGGCAAAGCGCAGGGAATCAGGTGGGTGTCACTCAGAAATTCCGGACTGCGTCCTGCCACTGGCGGTGCCGCAACCCAGCTCCCCTCGGCACGAAAGGGGCTCTCCCCACGGCGTCCCCTCCTCCGGCTGCGCGGCCAGGGCAGCCTTCAGGAGCGCACCGCCCCGCGCAGCCCAACCCTGGGGAACGAGGGGTGCAGAGCGGCCCTGGGGCAGGGCTGGGCCGGGCCGGTCACCCCACCTGCGCCAGTAGCGCATCCCGCTCCCGCTGCCGCTGCTCCCGACTCCACTCGCTCTCCGGCCCGGACGCCATCTGCACAGCGCGCCGCAAGCCGCGTAGCGGCCGTACGGCAACCCCGCCGCGACACTGTCGTGAACGGCGTCGGGCGATGGTGGGGGGGCCTGCGGCGTCTCCTCCCGACGGGACTGCGGGGTACGGCGAGGACAGCGGGGACAGCCGGGCATAGGGGAGCACGGCGGGGACCTCCTCGGAGCCTCAGCCCCTCTGTTCTCGCCGGCGTGCATCGCGACGCGCTCGGCTCACGACAGGGTTATAGAATAATAGGCTGTCCTGAGTTGGAAGGAA
>VRYO01002772.1:17616743-17646135 GCA_009812075.1 Sialia sialis
TCTCCAGCATCTCATTCCCCAGTCTGTCCTTACATCCACGGCTGAACCATCCCACACACCCCAGATGGGTTCCCCACACCTTGCTCAGAGCTCACCAGCCTCACAGGTGGAGGTCACAGCAAATACTATGTTCATGGCACAGCAGCCTATCAGAGCCCTGTGCTGCTTGACCAACAAGACCAGACAGTCCAGCAAAGGGGCATTAAAGAAACTTCCCTGCCCAACCATCCAGAAGCCTCTCCAGCAGTCACACTCATACCACATGAGCTGGCCCTGGCAGCTACACACCCTACAGTCAGACAAGGTTTCCTTACAGCTTGATCCCAGTTTTTCCATAGCAAAGTCTCTGACATCTCAGTCCTTAAAATTGTTTAATCACAATACCACAACAAAATAACAATTTGAGCTGGATGCCTTCAAGGAGGTGCCTCAAATGAAGAAACCTCAGGGCTCTTATACCCTCACAACCACAGTCCAAGCAGAGTCATGTCTGGAACCCTTGGCTCCTTCCGTGTCCCTGAGTGTCCAAGCATCTAGCTGGCACCACACATCCCTGTGCCCTTTGGCAGTTTCACAGTCTCTTGCTTCAGGCTCAGGCTTCTCCCCAGAACTCAGCCTACAGCTGCACTCCAAGCACTAAATCCAATCCTCAGCAATGAGAATTCTGATGTCCAGGCTCATCCCTCCTGCTGGGCTGAAATTCTGTTAGTCTGGCCTGCTTGTTGAAACTGGCATTAATGAGAGCAAACAAGGGAACATCACCCAAAAGATGCTCTCAGGTTCCAGTGCCATGCAGTGCTCCCCACTGCTGTGAACACCTCTAAGTGATCTTCCAGACACTTCCTTGCCCGTTTGCAGCCGTTTCAGTGCATCCTTGCTAGACTGTGACCTCTGTAATGTCAGGGTGCTGGCTGCTCAGAATGTAGTTGGGAAATTCAAAAAATAGGCATGTTCAAGCACTTGAAAGTTGCAGTTGGCAAACAGTATTTGACAGGGCTTCTATGCCTCTGGTGAAGCAAATGCTTGTCTGGGACATAATTTCTTTGGGATGAGATCAGAGTATTATTAATGTGTTTGATACCAAATGTGTCCACAGCTGCCAAGTAATAACGTTCTTTAGGCCAAGGTCTGAGCTTGGATAATTTGTTAGCTACTTGCATGGGGCAGTATGTTTTCAAAGTGATACCAGTAATTTAATCATAATCTCCATGGTGGTATTAAATGTGTAAATTGAATTTGCATATTTGTTCAATTTATGCCGACAGTTAACAGCATCTCAAGAAAAACCTGTTGTAGATCACCACTAGGTGTGGAATGATAACTGATAAACTTCCATAGGCACCATTTGGAAAAGCAGCATGTGAAACCCCTTCAGGGAGCCATTTACAGAGCAAACAGATGGATAGAGAAGATGTTCCAGGAGGATTGACTGATGCTACTTTCAGTCCTTGGCTATATGCAGCAAAGTACACTGCTTGAGAGAGGAGAAGCAAGAAAAGAGCATGTTTGCCCCATTAAGGAAAGCCTCTTCTCTGATTGTGATGTGCTCTGCTCACCAACAAATTGGTTTTTTTCCATCCCAGTGCTACCACTTGTTCCAGACATCCGGCAGAGCATCTCAAGTGGGCGCTCTCTAACTCGCTCAGCACACAGCTTGGCATATGGGCTTAATAGATTTGTATTGAATCTAAACAGAAAATTGATTGTCCATGAGCTGAGCCAACCACTTGTGACTGAATCAGTTTAGGAAGTATTTGAAAATGAGAACAGAAAGTCTGGAAACTCTGGCATAGCATGAATAGTGACAGGTGTGGACAAGTTGGGAGTGGGAACAGGGAATGTGCTGTTCTACAGCAGAAAGTTACAGATAAAGAAGAGGATTCAAAGCACAGGGTGAGCTCTTGCAGTGTTAAGTACTATTCTTCATACCTATAACCCTCCATGTCATTAACAGGGTGGTTCTGTAACTTTAATTTAAAACCATTTTCTAATACTCCTGGTTTTAGAAAAGGAACTATGACACAAATACATTCTAGAATCTCAAAAACGGAAGAACAGTAAAATCTAGAAAGTTACTTCTGAGAGCTCATTTAATTTTGAAGTCAGCATTTAATGAAATAGTTTCATCTCCTCTCCTTGTTCAAGAAAAGTATTTTCTCAAAGGGAGCAGGTAAAAATTAAAGTTTAGCCTTATTTCTTTCAAGATATTAGTATGTCTGAGAGCTCCTCACATGCTCAGAAATCTTCAGTGAGCCTAGAGAAGTAGTTCTTGGTATACCACTTTTAATGGTCAACTAGGCACCTCTGTTCAGTTGTCTCATTCTCAGTACCAAAGTTAAATGGGCTAATAAAACTGTAATGCCTTGGAGATACTTATTTTTGATTCACTCCTTCAGGGAGGAGCTGACTTTTCCTAGTGAAGTGTTATTTTCCATTTAATGGCACATTTTACGCTTTCTCTAAAAGAAACTGGTGACTCTCCAACTGACCTGTGTTATAAACCTTCATGCTTCTAACTTTCACTACTTACCTTCAACTCTCAGCTTGATGTTTTATTTTATTTAAAAAATGTTAAATAAACATCCTCTCCACTCAGTGTGATCCTGGGCAGTTCTCTTTAAACAAGAGACAAGGTTTCACTAAGGGAAAAGAAGTGGTTTTTATCCTGAGAATACAAAATCTTTTTCCCCCATGATGGTGGAGAGAATTTCTTACCTCAATTATAACAACACATCACGAAGTCCTCATATTAAAGAAAAACAATATCCAGTAAGATGCTGGTAAGAGGACAAAAAGGGGACACACCCCAGTCAAAATGTACTTAATTTTGGTTAATTCTCATTCTGTTAATTTTTAAAACCACCTAATTTTCAGTTGCCATCAAGCAATCCTTTACATTCAGTTCTGAGGGATTACTTAGATGGGAATTTCCATTATCTTGTCTCAGAAATAAAAATGTCTGTCCTTGGAGAAAATGCAGCACAAAAAAAAACCCCAAACAAACAAAGAATGATGCAATTACAGGAAAAAGCATATTTATTTCATAGAAATTTCATTACATTTACTCAGGAGAAAATTAAAGCAGCTGTGTCTCAATTCAGTGCCATAAAATGATAGAACACCTCACCCAAAAATCAATGTAGCAGCAATGCCAGGGTTATTAGTTACTCTTGCCTGAATTGTGCTGTGAGTGCCTCAATTGTGCAGTGAGCACCTGAAGTGAAAAACTAGACAATTTTCTACTGTCCATCAAGAAGAGTGCTCCTGGCAGCAACAAAAGAGCCCCAGTGACATTGAGGCTCCTGACAGCCTCGCTTGGAAAGGAGAGCAATGAGAACAAATGAAGAGGCTGTGGTGGATCGAACAATGATTCACCCATTATTCCATATTCAATAGCAAATTGCGAGCTGGTCTGCCCCGAGCAATAGTTATTTTGTTAATTTCCTCAGCCTCTTTGAAAAGAGATGATAATTTTGGCGGTAGTACAGCAAACCAGGGGGGTGGGGTTTAGAAACATTTAGAAACATTCATTTTTCCTCTCCTCACCCAAGTTTCATGACTCTAATAAAGTGAATCCTTCATCTGGGAAATTCTCTAGTGACAACTTGGCAGTTCTGCTTGGACTCGATGGTCTTAGATTAGAGGTCTTGTCCAACTGAAATGATTCTACTAATAAATGTTTTGTGAGGTAGCTGTTACACATGTGAAATCACTCATTCAGTTCATTTCTTGGGAAGCTTTTACATGCTTTGTTTGGCTTTTCCTTTGAGAAGTTGAAAACATTTATATCAGACAGGAAGCTCACAGCAGCTCCCTCATCTTGTCTCTTTGCTGAGACTGGTAACACACCTTTAGGAAGAAATTACTACATCTTCTGGTGCCTGCTCATCTTGGAGAGGTCCAGAGCTGCACACGTCAGGGAGCTTCACATCGGCTACTTTGAAAGTGAGACACAAATACTGACTCAAGATCACCTGGCTGGCACAGGGGATTAAAGCCCTGGGGCTTTCACTTATCTGTCCCTATCCATCACACCAGTGCAATAGTAACTAAAATACTCTTAGGCAGAGTTTCAATGCAGTGCAACGGGTTAGTTTTGTTTTTAAGTGAGATTAAAGCATACTTTTGGTTCTTAAAGGTAGGCCAGCTCCAGAGGCCACATTGTAGTGTAGTCCCCCAGAGTTGTATCAGCCCATTTGTTGCAAGAGCAGCAATACCTTAAACTGATATTGGAGAGCACAGAGTAACCATAACCTTTGGCTGCTTCTGAGACTCTGGGGCTGTGTTTATCCTTTCCTCCTGCAGTGCTGTAGCTCAGTCCAATGCACACTCACATGGGCAGCACACAGCAAACTGAAGGGAGCTGCAGTAACTGTACACATGGAGTATTTCAGGACTCTCCTCCTTTCACTGCAATAGAGAGAATTTAAAAAGTTGGGAGTATGTCTTTCTTATAAAAAGGTGAACACTTATGGGAAAAAATTGTTGAGACCAGTGAGGTCTTGCTCCATGGAAAGAGCTCAAAGGCACTCCAGCACTGTGACAATAATTGTACAGAGAATTTGACTGCCACAGAGTGTGTTCATAATTGTCTCTTTCAGCGGCAACTTGAACAATTTACTCCTCTCCAATTTTCACCCCACAATTCCTGAAATTGCTTTTCATTTTTCTTTGTATTATACTACTGTGTTTAGAGGGAAGGGCAATTTCATACCTAATTTCTTGTCCTAGCCCTTGACCCAGAAATAACTGTAAATACTGAGTAATATGCCTGACATCCCAAGTTACTGTCTTTGTCACTATTTTTGACAGGAAATCCTCTGACCAGTGCAACGCTACCAGCTTGTCTAGTCCCTCACCTCATTTTGAAGCACAAAGGCCCCCCAGGCCTCTGTTGATGCTAACACACAGGCTACAGTGAACAAGTTTATCTCCAAGCATATGCCACCATGCTGGATACCACCGAGCTGGAAAAGAGACCGTAAGTGGGAGGACACTGGATTCTTTTAGTGTGCTTTTTGGGCTCTTCTGTCCTAGAAGTTTCAGAATGGGAGAGACCATATTATGTCCCATAGTCAAGTTCCATTTAATATTTCCCCATGATGTGGTTTCAAGCTCCACCCTGAAGCTCAGAAAGCTGCTGACACAGGCAAGATATAAACACATCCTTGCAGGGTATTCTGCCAAGATGCATTCAGAAAGGTATTGGTCACACAGGAATAGTCTTATTGTTAAGTCTTTATGCTTTGTAAAGCCAAGCACTTTTTATACAAGGAAGATGGGCAAGAAGTGATTTTTAACCTTATGTTCTCCCAAGAGACTATTTAGCATGTCAATCTGAACAAGTGGATTGACTGAACTGAGAGGATTATTTGGAAAGATCAAGGGTGAGGCAGGAACTCTGGCCATCCTAACAAACCTCCTACCAGGGATCTTGGAGTGATAAATCTTGCTTAGCCTGAAAGCTGGCTCCATGTCTATCAGGTTTTGCAACAGAAATGAGAGAGAATAGGAACATCAGAGATTGCACAATTGTGTCTATTTCATCTGTGAGAGGTCAACAGAAAGAAAGAGATTAATCTCCATGATTTCTTTAATTTAAAGCATACAGAGAAGCTACATCTCCATAATCAGCATTTCTTCTTTAAAAGGAATTGGTACAAATGTTTTTTACTCCGGAACACCTTCTAATCTACATCCTTGTCACATACAACCTGATACCCAAGAAAGTCTGAGACACAAGAATGCATGATAAATAAACTTCTTTTTTTCCTTTTTTAGTGTATTCTTAATACTCAGCAGTTGGGCCAGAGGAAATATACCCTCTCATTGTGGTACCTTGGTGAGAGGCATTGATGAATTATAAATAAAACACCCACTGAACCTTCCTCGGAATATAGGATGAAAAGTAAGGAGAGTGAGATGTGAAGTGAGTACATGCAGGAGAAATCATTACAATGGCAATTACAAATAAAAAAAAAAAATAGGAAGCATTCCCAAGGAAACCAAGCTCCCTTGAAGTGCATAACCCCTTAACAAAAGGGTCACGAAGAAAATGCTAGGGACTGGTTCTTATAATAAATTAAAACCAGGCTAGTTACCAGAAAAAAAAAAAAAAAACCAGGGCTACTTACTAAAGGGCTTTATGTCAAAATTTCCCAGCCTGAGATGCCTGTAAGAGGCCCAGAGACCTGAGGAGAGGTTTTGAATGGGAAATATAAAGTGTTAGGATTTTCAAGGACTCAAGGATGTCATTACTTACGAGACAAGGAGTTATTTCTGTATTGGTAAATTAGGAAATCTAATTTGGGTGAGAATTTAGAGGCCACGAGACCAGAGAGGAAATATATACATAAAGAAAGGTGACAAGATGGATGGCATGCACAAACAAATCCTCAGAAAGGGATGTTGTGCACAAAAAATTGATTTGCAAAGGAAGAAAGAGTGGGGGGGAAACAGCAGATTTGTGTTAACAGATTTTGAGAGAACAGGAAAATGTGTAAAGACTGGGTATTGTGCAAATCACTTTTGGAAACTAAGCAAGAGGCAAGTGGAAAAAAAGAATGAACAACCTCTTCTCTATTTCTTATCCTTGCCATCTTTAACTGGAAGAATAAGGCAGTGTGGAAAGCTGGGGAACTTTGAAATTAGAACTGAATGCAGGATTTGCCTTCTAATAGCAGGAATGTGGGATTCACTGTAATTGTTCTAACAGAGCTTCAGATATTGCCAGATTGTTATTTGAATTTTTGCCAGAGAGAGCTGCAGCATACTGTAAAGGACTCTGTCTCCATAAGATAGGTGCTTTAGCAGATCCCTGGTTGCAACTTTATGCTTTGAATTCATCCAAGTGTACGAGGGGTTTAATATTAAGGACTGATGTGTGTTTGGGCAGTCGAATGTGATAAGAAATGTGCTGCTCTGCACAAGGCAAAGATGAACTGAGGAGGCAGGATGGCTCAGCAGCATACCATGAACTACTTTTATTGTTAGTAATTTCTGTTTCTAGGCCTTGGAATCAAAGTTTCAGTTTTGAACTAGAGTCTGAATAAGACATCACATGAAGAAGCACAAAATAATTTATAAAAATATATATTTCACAATTATTTATTCTACTGTCTTGTGCTTTGGTTCAACAGTTTTCCTTTTAATTAAATTTCAGTAGGAATACAAGAAAAAGACATAGCTAAAAAAATACATCTATATAATTAATTGTGATCAAATATTGGTTTCCTTTTTTTTTTTCAGATAAAGGGAATTAGTTTTTTAACAAAAGTAAGCTTGTCATCATTTCAAAGTAATAATATGGAGCATTTCTGCATTGCAGGGAGAAAATTAATTACTGATACTGCACTGACATTTCTCTCCACCTTATTTGCTTGTGAATTGGAAATTTCCCAGCACTGCTTTCATAAAATCAAGGGAAGTACTGCTGTCATTGGAGCTGCTGTTTTGTCATGGTAAAGCACAGGCATAGCCTGCTTAAAGGGTAGAGAAGAATTTCATGTCAGAGAACTCCCTCTGTCCCTGATTCACCTTAAACAATGATACCTTTAAAATAGTTTCAAATGCTGGCAAAGTTTCTGAGAATTTTACAGTATTTGCACACCAGAGGTGGCTTGCTGTAAGGGCAGAAATGTGACAGGAATACTGTACAAAATTATGTGATCCAGCTAAAAACAATCCAGGGTCTTGCTGTTGACCTGAGTTACAGACTTCAACAACGGTGTCGTTTACAGTTCAATGTGGTGACTTAGCCCAGAAATTTGTGTATGACAGCACCATCAGGCACAAGCTACCTGCATTCAACAAGCATCTCCATAGTAAATATCTGTTAAGGAGGCAGATGACAGAAGGAAAATGTTTCATTTGCAGCCACTTAAGATATCAGGCATGGTCTTTCAGAAAGTTTAGACAAAGCAGTGCAATTCTAATTCTGCCTCAAGAGCACATACACTAGTTAAGGCAGAGCAAGTTATTTGCATAATAAATTAGGGTCCAAATGCTGATGTCAGTATATACATAAAGCCCATTAGCACACCTAAAAGAGAATTGTAATAATGAATGAAATGTCTTTCCCTCTTTTCTCCACAATAAATTATAGAAAACCAAAGTGACACACAGAAAGTGATAATGACAAGAAATCCTTAATTGTAGCAGCAAGAAGAATACACAAAACAAAACACACTGGAGACAGTAGCTATTAATCTTCTTTACTGTTCCTGGGCAAATCTTTATCATTTTCACTTTGCAAGTGGAAAGTGTTTTTGTGACAGGTGTAGTAACTGGAATTCTGAAACGAAAAGGCTTTTTTTTTTTAGATTCTGGTAAACATGAACATTTTGTAATATATGGAAAATGTTATCAGTCTAAATCTCTCATAATTTAATGGGAAGGCCCCCCATCCACGTAGTACTGTCAGGGGAACAGTTTGCAAAATTCATAGTATTTGCTGTGTGTAATGACAGCTGCATGACATTTATTTCTGGCACACGGTTCCCCAAACGTGCAACGTGCTCACTGACGTTCACATTTTATAGCGAATGTCTGACATCTGTATTTGTACTTACATGAATTAGAAGCTTCATATTCATAATGCTTCTGTGAGAGGAAGAAGATTCCTAATCCTGGTATGAGAACAGGAAGCAGCTGCAGAAACAACATGTGATGAAGTGACCATTCCCCATCCCTCTGAGTCACTGGAAGGAGGAGTTAGAGGATCAGAAATAAAATTAATACTGGGAAGAAGGGAAGGGTAGAGGGAAGGTGTTTGTTAAGATTTAGTTTTACTTCTTTTTCTACTCTGGCCCATGATGGTAATTGGCGAGTGACCTCTCCCCAGTAATATCCCAACCCATGAGCCTTGCATTACGTTTTCTCTCTCCTGTCCAGCTGAGGAAGGGCACGACTGAGTTACTTTGGTAGGCACTAGAGAGTACAAGAGTTCATCTTTTGTTCACTGTGCCACGGCCAAGTTCTTCAAGCTCTCTTAAGAGAAGCTGTGGTCCCCATTCAGCTTTTTGTGTCTGTCATTCAGCAAAGCAATGCAATCAGCATGTTGTCCCTTGCCATCTGCTGTCCTACACCTCTCCCTGCTAAGCCTAAGGACCTCTCTAGTCCTGGTGCACTGAGGAGCTTTGATGACAACTGGGACATCAGGGAAGACTGCCACAGCAGAGGCATTGGCATTCACAGCACAGATCACACTCCCAGGGAGCTTTGCTTTCCCTTCATGTTCTAGACTGCAAATGAATAACCATTTAAATACATTTGTTATTTCAATAAGGCCAAAAAGGGAACATAATTACTATGACAATCAGTGCACTAAGAAACCTGTAATATTTAAACCCAAATGCTGACCTTAAAAGAGTTTCATCTCATTACCACTTCCAGGATGTAAAAAGGGGCAAGTGAATACTGCAGAGGGCAGCTGTGGTGGCATGCAATTCTGTGTGTCTCTGCAATACTTTTCGTTAACATCTATCTGCCCTCCTCCCTTGTCATCTTCTCCTTCACCGTTTCATGCCTCTTTGAGCATCTGAAGAGACTCTCTGACTTTAACCAAAGAAATATTTCATAACATTTCCAGGTCTCAGAGGATGTTAGAGTACTTTTAACTTTTCTACTGTCTTTGAAGAGATGGCATGTCACTGGGATCGTCCTCTGGCTCACAGCCCTCAGAAATGCCAGGAAAAGCCTCCTTGGTAAGGAATTACATATTGCATGTTCAACCCAGTGTGCCTGTTAAAGCAGTGTTGCCCAAGCTGGTGCTCCCCATGCCAAAACCTCCTTCCAGAACCAGGACCCACTGGAACTCACCACCATCAGGCTGCCTAGGACAGGGAGAGTGACACTTTCTGATCTGAGCCAGCATGAAATGGATCAAAAAAGCTGCTAAAAGGAATACCTTGCAAGAAGACTGATGGCATCCAAAAGATTGACAATAAAACCTGACTCTTCTTTCAGACATCCCAGATGCTTTTCTGCAGACTTGGTGAGAGGGAATCTGACCTATTCAGATATATATGGCAGTCAATAAATGATGTTAATCAGCCTGTAAGAAAGAAACACTAAATGTGATACCAGACGCTGCCTGATGCCGCCTCTGCCAGGGAAACAGAGGGAAATCTGGAAAGCTCTACAGGAGCCATGGGGCCTGCAAAATATAGATCAGTGTTACATAACATCCACATTCAATTATTCAGGCTTTGTCTACTCGATGCATTTGAGCCCCAGGTCAGAACAGTGCTTAACCCTGTGTCCAGTCAGAGCCAGCAGTGAATTTGGAGGCAGCACCTCTGAGCTATCCTCAGTCAGTACAAGGGTACATTGAGTAATTGAGCACAACTGCAGACCTGATTCCTAATTTGTCACACAAGGTCACGATATGGCAGCACTTCAGTAGGACTTTCAAGCAGTAATTGTTCCTTGCCAGAACACCATATATCCTTAAAAAAGATGCAGCTACAGGCAATGTACAAACCCAAGAGCAGCTGCTGTGTGCTCAGCAGGAGTCCAGGCACCAGCAAACACAAAGCCATGCAGACACAGAGCTCAGAGATGTGTCCTCCTACTTTATTCTACATGAATGCAATCCACATAATCAGAAATAATAGGGAGCCCCGTCTAGTGAGTTAGTCAATGCACAGACACCCAGCAAAGGCTGTCCTTGCCCTTTCTCACCAGTGACACACGGACACCATGTAGCACTGCACCCTGGAGCTGTCAGTCTAGCTCCGGTCCCACAGTCCAGCTGGGAAAGGAGCAAATTCCTGCACCCAGTATTGAAGCCAGCTCAGGCCTTGATGCAAGACATGTTTCCAGCTATGTGATATTCACTGAATGTGTGAAAAATCAGCTCCTGAACATGCCCAGAGGGCTCATTGTTACAGACATGCTTCCTTTGTTGTCTAAAGGAAAGAAATCAGTTAAAACAAGGCTGCTGCTACATGGACAGCATGTGCAGCTGAGGAATGAGACCTTCCTCCCCAAGGGCTCTTTGAAAGCAGACAGCAAGCAAAGCACAAGCCAGGTGAATTGTGGTGGCAGCAAGCTCCTCTCTTACTTGGATTTTCTCCATTTCAAGATGGGAGCCTAGGAGAAATGGTGACTGTGAGCAGGCTGCCAGCACAGCAGCTTTTAACCTGCATATGGGAGCCAGGCAGGAGTAGCCCAAGCTGTCCTCAAAGTCCCCACATGATTTAGGATGGGCACCTCTGTTAATATGACATTATTTACAGCAGCATAACCTGCCAATACCATAGATATTGCCACAACTACAGGCAATCAACCAATGTAACAGCATAGCTTAGCAGCACTGGTTTCCAGAAGCACCAATAGCCATTCACCCTACAAGAGTCAGCTCATTATTTTAGTTCCAGAAATGCATTCCAGGTATCACTTTCCTTTGGCAGCACAGGAGTTGTATCAAATAAATTGCACTAGTCCTTGTAAGCCACAGCCAAAAAGGCTGCTCTGAGTCAGCCAGCCCAGCATCAGTTCTCCTACTCCAGTCCTTGGCTCTTCTGAAATGCATTAAATAAAACTTGCTCCACTGCCAGCATTTAGGGGTTGAAAATACCCAGAAGAAATCCTGCACCAATATTGCCTTCACTTTAATATTTTTCCCTTTTTTCCCCCTGGAGGATCTCAGGGTCACTGCACCCCCACAAGTCCTGGTGCTACAGGCACAGATACATGCACTCATAGGAATGCAGGTGTGTAGCAGAGCTGCTCTGGCTGTTCTAGCTGGGCTGGAACTCACACCTCTCAGGAACTTTCACACAACACTACAATGAAGAGCTACAGAAATCTGGGGATGGGCAGCATGAATTGTGGGTATTTGAGTCAAGGAAGAGAAAAATGTCTCTGCTATCCCCACTATCCCTTTGAGGAAATCATTATTACCACAAACAAGAGTAAATTCCAACCTGAAAGAGATCTGTCACCCCTCACGGACACCAAAACAGCCACGACCAAAGTTGAGGCAACAGTTTGACCCCTCAGCTTAACTGTTTCATATGCCATCCACTCCCTCCTCCCTGATCCACAATTTTACACAGCAAACAGCTCTGCCTTTCCTGCCCAGATTCCATTCCAATTAGCTGTTGAATGCAGGGAAAGCACTGCAGCTAAATCAATATAAAATGGCGTAAGACAAGGAAGAACCAAGCCCTTTGTCTTTAAAAGCTCAACATCGGCCTTAGTGATTTGCATGGGCAACATTTTCCCACTTAATCCTCTTCACTGTAATTCAGAGGAGTAAAGTAAACACTCTGCAGAGGTAGTAGCTGAGTTTGGCCATTATTTTGTTAACATATGCACACAGTGCTAACCACTGTTATTAATTCAATACACAATCTTTATTCTGTTATTTTAAAAGAGGCAACAGCTGGAGCCTGCATTAAAAATACCTTTCATGAAGTACCTTTCACTATAAAAAACAAAAGCTCTACAGATAGAAGAGGAAGCATCACAGGCTACAACTTTTCTAGAATCACACACCAATTTCCCTGATCATAATAACTCTTTTGAACCCTCACACAATCCAGGGATCTGCATACTGCTTCCAGTTCCCCTTCACAGAACACATGGTAATAGCGGTGGAAAACAGGGCTGAGTTCTTGTGATTCTTTGGAGCCACCTGGAACCAACACTGTATCAACATTTTCCTCTTTCTTTTTAGTACCACCTTTCAGGTGCCAGGGAACGAGCAAATCTTGAGAGTGAAAGGAAGTTCTGTTAGTGTGGACAGGCAGTCTGAAGTCTGCTACTGGCTTGGCACCACAGCTTTCATCCTTCAAGTCATTAAGGAGCAGCTGGTCACACCGTGCTGAGTCTTGGCTGCTGTTATCAGGCCCTTGGTCACTAAGCGGTCTCTGGGCTGTGCCAGTATTCATTTCCTTGTCTTTGTTTTCACTACCATTCTTTTCCTTAAGGTATTTAGACTTCTGGTTTTTGTACTCTTGTTCCATTGCCCAGACATAAATGAGTGCTGTTCCACCAGGTCTTAGAAGCCGAGCTAGTTCCCGGATAGTAGCCAGTCTCCGCTCCTGGAAAGGAAAAGGAAAAGTGTGAAGCTAGTACATAAACAAGAAGTCAGGAAAATTGAATGGCTGCAATTTCTCCTTACTAAAGATACAATAAAACTTGAAAAGAAGGTGTTTTTTCCCCACTATTTATTTTCATTCATAATATAGTCCATCACTGTGTGCAAGCCAAGACATTTTCCTAAACACAATTTCTTTGTAAAGACATCATTCATGTCAAGCACTGGAACAGGCTGTCCAGGGCAGTGGTGGATTTACCATCCCTGGGGGACCTGCAGATGTGGCACTCGGGGACATGGTTCAGTGGTGAACTTGGCAGTGCTGGGTCAAAAGTGGGACTTGATGATCTTAAAGGCCTTTTCCAACCTCAGTGATTCTACTATTCTCTTTCCATTTGAAAATAGTTCTGTGCTGAGCAGGATTTCCTGGACATATCAGCCCATCTGGAAAAGACAGACACCTTTTCAAGAAGGTGATTCAGTATTGAAAATCTCAGATTCATATCTACCACACCTGATGATGCACAGGCTAAATTTGCAGCTGAAGGAGTCAGACTTAAAGCTTAAACACAGGTTATCAGACCATATAAACAAAGGTATGTCAGCCTTCTCCAAAACAGAGTTCCTTCTACCTTTTTTTTTACTGGATTTGGAAACATTAACTTCATTTCTGGTATGGAAAGATCTGTGGGGCCCCTCTAAGATGGTCTAGAAACTTGTTACCATGGCACAGTTTCTGCCAGGAGAACCTTACCCAGCCCAGAGATGCAGCAGACTGGTGAGTACTCTCCCTTTTGTTTGGAGATGACAACCAATGCACACATTAAAAAACTCAAGATCACAAGATTTGCCCAAGAGCCCAAGATATGAGCCAGGGAACAACATAACTCTTGATTCCCAAAGCAGAGCCCCCTTCTCCAATGTCATTAATTACAAGCACACAAGAAAAACCCAAACATAGGGCCAAAGGTTCAGGGGGAGCAAGGGCATCTGAGAAGCAGAATGTGAACAGAAAATTTAGGAAGCAGCAGTAGCACAACAGCTTAACTCTGCTCTGACAACTGCTTACACCAAATGCAAACCTTGGATTTCCTCCCATTTCGTTCTTGCCTTTGTTTGTACTATAGTATTAGCACTTCTGCACAGCAATCCAACAGTACAGTGGAGCAGAGAGAGGGGTGACTTACTGCTGTTGAGAAGTGGTGGATTACAGCAATTGAGATGCAGGCATCACAAGAACCACTGCGGATCGGCACTGACAGGGCATCACAGACAAATGCCTGGAAATGTTTTTCTCCACAGATATCAACCAGGTTTTTGCTGCGATCACAGCCAACCTAGAATGAGAAAATGCTTCATTAAGCTTTTCATGAGAGGATAATTACAAGACTAGAATATGATTTTTCATTTGATGCTTACAGTAATAGAGTCATCACAGTCTCCTACTGAGGGAACACAGTTTAAAATCAAAACAAGAGCAAGTGTGAGAAAACAGCCTCAAGAGGAGTATATAGTTCCCAGGTACAGAGAAAAAGAAAACAATCCTGATGCTACACCTGCCCAGTGTCCACACCAAAGGCAGTAAGACAAAAGTTACTGTCTTTTAAAAATCAACATTTAGAAGTGTTTTTTAAATGCCTGCATAAAACCAATAAATTAATAAATCTAAATTGATCAAGACACCTTCTGAAAGAAATAGTCTGCCATGCACACTGAATACTCAAACCAAAGCCCTGCTATCAGGTTATATATTAAACTTCGCATGCATGAGAATAATAAATCTATTTGTTTTCAGTGACCAGCAAGAAGTAGATAGCAGAGAACAGGTTCAGAATCCTAAATAATTACTGTTGACACTGTTTATTGCATTTGACACCAAAAGAATACTAAACTGTCTTTGATGCAAGAAGAATAACAAACAACTTATCCTGCTTAATCAACCCAAAAGAGACAGCAGTACCACTAAAATTAAAAACCTCTTTTGCAATGATTACTGAAAATATGTTTATTTTCCATTACAATTTTTCATTTTATCTGTTCAAATCCATTTATCTTTCAGCCTACCACCCCAGTTTTGAAAAAAAACAGAATTCTGTTCCAGTATTATTTCATGAAAGCTTACCAGTGAGCTGCCTTCTACTCAGATCCCTGACTTTTGATCCAAAGTAAATGAAACAGTTGTGACAATGCCAGCCTGACAAGACAAGATAATCCTCCACAAAAACTATGAATATGTACATATAATCCTGCCAATTAGCAATAAACAGACCTGAAAAGATCAATTCTAACATTGCTTTCTTCACACTCATTCCTTGGTCTCTCATATTTACTAAAGCACTAAGTGAATTGTGTTGCTTATGAATAAAAAAGGAAACCTTTATTTACCTGAATGCAAACAAATCCCCATCATTTTACACTGGCAGCCAACTGAAGTGTCTTTAAATTACTCTGACAACCTGCATGTTAGTGATTGCACACCTCATTACCAGTACCTTTAGCTACTTCTGCAATTAAGACATTGGCTTGCAGTACTTAATAAAACTCAAAGGACCAAATTCACTGCTGGCAGAAGGAGGAAGAAAAATACTTGCAGCTTCCATTGACGGCAAGAATTGCTTTGGCCCTCCACACCTAGAGTGAAAATGGGCTGGATAATGGAACACAATCCTCCGTCCCCAAAATGACCTTGAAAAGGACTACAATGTATGTTGATGAAATCAAATGAACTGAGAACGAGAACAAAGGTATGACTGCCAGATTGCAAAGCCCTCATTTGCATCTAAATTATTTCAAATATTATTAAGTCAGGTTTACTTATATTGACATACTTTCTCAAGCAAATGCACATCCAAACCTAGAAGATGCTGTTTCACAGTGAAAATGGAGACCTTGAAACAGAACACTTCAAACACAGAACTGCTCTAAAAGAGGTATATTAGGCTGAAACTTTATGCGGTTTTAAATGTAAACATGACAATAGGTGCTATGTATATAGGCATAAATGGTGAACACAGGGAGTCACCACAGATGTCTGGTGCTGAAGCTAGGCAAGTTTCACATCCTTACTAGAATTATCTCTAGGTGATATTTCAAAATAATTATAATCACCACACTTTTGCATTTGCTAACTTACAAGACACATACATTCATTAAAACTAAAATACATTCATTTCAGTCACATAGAAAACAATTAAGTAGCAAAAAGCAGGTAAGTTTAGTAGTACAATATCAGCTTACAGCTAGAAAATTAGCCTGTGGTTTTTATGAGTACAGAAAACATTTACAGCAAGGGGCAGAGAGCCCAAAGTCAACTTTTCCCAATTCCATTACTGATTTTTAAATTCTAAAGAATGCAAAAGATTTGACTGATGAAACTTCATCTACAGAAGAGTTCAAAGGACTGTATGAATTGAGAGCAAGTTTTTCTCTCTCTAATTAAATATATAATCACAACATTTAAAACAAATCTCAAAATATAGCTGGAAAGCTTTAATTTTTGCCAGTTCATTTCTCTATTTTTGATGCTCAGAACAGAATATCTATTGTCTTTTCTAGCATCTCTTCTAGAAGAGTGGAGAAAGGCAGATGAATTACTATTAGTCTGGTGTCCAAACCTAAAAGAATCTAGTACATCTCTTGGTGAGTCAAGCTGTATGTATGATTTTGGCTTTTTATTTCTTATTATCTATGATTCTTCTCAGCTTTAAAAATCAATTCCTTGTTCAAACTCCACAATTTCCCATATATATATATCTCAAATAGCATGGCTGGTTATTCAGCTGAGTGTGCCTCAGCATGTCCACCTCTCAGCAAGTCACTCCACACATTTCAATATTCCCATGAAGAAGGCTGGCTTCTCAGGTTTCTCACATTTTCCTCCAGATATCCATTCCCGCATCCCTGCCTTTTTGGGAAGTATCTCTACCCATCTCTTCACCACTTTTTGTGATGTAACCACTGGCTCATAGGAGCTCAAGAGTGGGCACTGACAGGTACTGTGACTGAAACCCACTTGGATTTCAGGCATTGATTTTCAGTGTATAATGATAAATATTAAGTGCATCTAACTTTTACTTTAAGACAAGAAATCTGTATTAATATGGAGCCTGTAACTCTGTAACTAGAACCCAAACAAACCAAAAACTTAGGAAAGGAGCAAAGGTATGTCAACATTCTGACATACCACACCCTCTCTGGGCACACTGGATAATGCAAACCTTTAGACAATCAAAGTATCAAAAAGTAAAAAAAAAAAAAAAAAAAGGTCAAGATAAAAGAGGAAAAGGAAAGAGAAACAAATGTAACACCTGCTTGTGCACTTTCACCTCCACCTTTACAGTAAACAGTAGCTAAAGTAGATTTTATAAATTCTGTTTAATACTGTGGTTTGCAATAGATCATTAGGAAGCAAAAGACACTCATAAATAGCTTGCTTTGTAATGATGCTGCAAATCTGCAAAAGGCAAACCCTTTTGCATGCTGAAAAAAAGATAGGTAAAGACAGGTTGATATTACCCACCACTATGTGTTTTCTTTCACATTATCTCATTATAACTCACTCAGCCTGGTAGACTTAGTTAATTTAAGTATTTGGGAACCTGATTTATTCAGCACATTACAAAGCGATGCACAAAATGATATCTAATTCTGAAATCCAGCCACCAAATGGAATTACGTTGCTCTCCAGAGCAACGCCTCAGCTATAACTAACAGCATGAGCTCAAGAAGCCAAATTACATTCCAGCAAACAATTCATCTGAGTCAGGCTTTCAGCATTCCTTCCATGTAGTGTTTTGGTTTTCCATTGCATCTAGTCAGGGTATCTCTGAAAGCAAAGTGCTACGCCTAAGACCTGGAGTTCATTTCTCAGTGACAAAGCAACAGAACCAAGTTGAACAATTCAGCCTTCATTCCAGTTTTGTGCTGCTCTTGCCCAGTTCCTTCTGAGCTCTCTTCCCAGATCTTTCACTGTATTATTCACTGAGAGAAAAGGGCAGGAAAGGTTCATCTGTCTCACCCTTCAGTTGCTAAGATATGGTGAACTTACTCCAGGTATACCTTTACTAAATGGTTTTTCCCTCCTGCTTTTACTCACTACTAAAAAGTCCTTGGGAGAGAAATCTATTACTCAGTGCAACTAAAACCCACACAACTTTATGCAACCGTACCACAGTAAATATTCACTCTCTCTCCTCCCTACATCCTGGAAAAATTTTTATATAGTTCTAGTAGATCACAGTTTGAGACAATAATGCAGAAAACAGAGGTACACATCTCACAGCAAAAGCAGGTCTTACAAGGTCTTGTGAAATATAAACTGCATTACCAACTACCTCTGAATGACATACACAACAGAAATAGGAATGTCTGTATTAAAGCAAATCATTTTGGTTCCTCTATTGCCATATTCTTTTTCCTATCATCAGTACTCTGTCCAGTAGAGCACAGCAATTTCACACGTATAAGGCGCACCTTTTTGACAGAAGTTTTGATCCAAACCCAGAAGTGCGCCTTATAATTCGGTGTACCTTATATATGGACAAAGTTTGGAAAATTGCCAACCTGGAAGTGTGAGCCGCGGAGGGAGCAGGCGGCCCCGGCCAGCAGCAGCCGCGTGGAGGGAGGGGGGGCAGGGACCGGGAGCAGGCAGCCCTGCCCAGCAGGAGCCGCGTGGCCAGGTGGAGAGAGCCGGAGGGCATGGCCCCCGGCGGCCAGGCGGGGAGAGCTGGCAGCAGAACCTTGCTTCAAAAAAAAAAAGTGCACCTTATAGTCCAGTGCGCCTTGTAAGTGTGAACTTACTGTAATTTCTTTATACAAAAAGTAAACATATCTACCCTATGGCATTTTTAGTTATTTGCCACTGAATTTCCCACCAATTTATCAGTTCAATTAAAGATGTAAACTACAAATTTGAAAGACTTCAATGACTTTTCATTCATGTAGCAGTCTGGGAGACAAAGCAAAAGTGCATAGAAATTAATGACATAATTGCAATAGCATCAATGTAGCCCTTGTGGTAATCAGGGGAATGGCTAAGGCTGAAATCATAAAAATAAAAGCTCTGCTTACAGATATGAATGTTAAGCTTGAAAGCACCTAAATAAAATCTGTTAAAATAATTCCCCAAATGAGATTTGGTGAGAAGGAAATTGTGGAAAAACAACACTAAAACTGTGTGTCTTTTTTGCGTTCATTTAAACAATAACAAGGTGGGCAAGACAAAAAAGCAAAAGTAATCTGAAACTCTGTTAAATTCAACCTTTCCCCAGCATTTGTGCTACATCAGACATGGATTCCATCTCCAGCTGAAACATCCTTAATCTGACTTTCTTTGTCATGGAATTGCTGCTCTCTCACTGTGTCAGAATAATGCAGCCATTACAGCACTATCACTTTCGCTGAACATAGATGGACTCGCGCATTTCATAGTCACAGGGGAGACTCAAGTAGATAAGGCTGCATGTAATCATCCAGAGAAACTGAAGCAACTACAACAGCACAGGCCACAGTGGAGATGTTTTCAGACAGCACCTGAAGATTAAAACCATCAAGAGAGCTACCTTAGCTTGTGATCTACCATTAGCACTGCTACTTAAACCATAAAAGTGCACAGTAACCTGTAAAACATATTGCTTGCCTTCAGGAAATGCTTGCCTCGGGTTTTCAGAACTTCTGAGTCAAAATACCCCAAGCTACAGAGCTGTGCCAACAGTGCTCTACCCAATCCCTGCACAACTCCTAATTTCACAGCACTGCTTTATTGCTTCTTTCCCAACAGGACAAGGGCTAAGAGTTCCATTACACTCTGCACAAAAGAAGAGACATAGAATTTACTGAGTTTACGCCTGGATGTTATGCCTGCAACTAAAGAGTAGTAAATGAGGAAGAAAACTGATGTCCTGCATCTAGAGAGCACTCCCTTTATCCCAACAGTGCACCTAATGCATAAAACATTGTTACCCCTCATCCTCAGCTCCATGACTAAACATGGTAGATGGACTTAACAGCACTTGAGACACCTTGTCAAATTTTAAAAACACCCATAAACACAACATACACAAGGTTTTCTTTAACCACACTGGTTGCTACAGAAAAATAAATCTGGTAGAAAGGAGTTAAATCCATCCCTCTGAGGCTCTGTGCTGACTTGTAGATGAAAACAGCCAAATATAAAGTCTAGAATCTATCTCCATCTAAGAACCACTAGTTGCCACCAGTGGAAAATAAAATGTTGAGGGAGGCCATCTGAATGAAGAAATTCCCAGATTCTATTTTTCAACTGTTTCAAGTGCTTCTTTAATAGTTTCCTGCCTTTCACTGTTACTTCTAATGTGATTATTTCTCCTGCAAATACATATGAAATTATGTAACTACTAAAGTAATAGAGGAGAGGAGCTGGCTTTTCTTTGACTGACAGACAATATGTGATCTTTCCTTTCCTTAGCTGGTTAATTGTGGGCTCCAGAAAACAGATTGGTGCTGGCAATTTCTGAACACAGTAGCTTGCATTAATTTCACTTTAAAAGTCTACCACAAAACTCCACAACTGCAATTTACCAAATCCATTCTAGGACCAGTTGACCTTCATGACACTCTGATTAATGTTTCTCCTCTCTAGTTAGGCTTGCAGTTTTTTCTTACAGGTGTCAGGACTGAAAGACTGAAATGTACGGAAATAAATAATTAGGCTACAGCAGTCGGGCATAAAGATGCCTATTTATTAATTGGTTGATGTTGTTCTAAGCCCATAAGAACAGTAAGGGAAATAATTTACTAACACAAACAGCATTGTAAATAAAAACTAATCTTTTTTAGTTGAATATAAATAACAGAACAGAAACTCCTGAGACAGAAAAACAACTTTAAGTTTTATTATCAATAATGAATGCTTTACCCTACATAGAAGTTTTCAAGTCTCATGGATTTCAGAGTGTTTCACAGGATAAACATGTGAAAGAATCAGCCAATGCTAAAAGAGGAGAGAGAAGATACCATAACACACACTCCTCTGAGATTTCTTTTGGGTTAGAACAATGTGAAGTTTGATTCTTTTTTATTTCCTCCAAAAAAGTCTTTTAAATATCTGCAATGAAAGCTATCTCTTGGTTCATATTTGTACACACATCATTTCACCCTGATAGGAAGGGAGAGAAGTAAAACCTAAGTAGAGATTGTGAGGCAGTGAAAGAGAGAAAATAAGCAAGAATTATGTCAGAACTGTCTAAAAGTGAAAAAAAGGGAGTGAAAGGCCAGAAATTTGTACCAAAGTTGAGATCTCCCTGTGCTGGATTTTATGTTGGCATATTTACTGGGCCTGTGCATAGAGCCAGAGGTGGAACAGACAAACATGACATCATTCACAAATGAAACGTGTCACCAGGCCACGGAGAATTGAAGAGGTCATGGAAAATAGCATTGCCCATGGAGATTTCACCCACTCACCAAACAAATGACAATTTTGTTGGAAACATTCAAATTTCCCAGCCATTTAATAAATTTATTCAACAACAAAGACAAAAAGGGCTAAACCATCCATTACAACTTTTCAATCCACTGCACCCATTAGTATTTTTCTTAATGCATTTTGAATTACAGAGCAGAAGGAGCTTTGAAAAAAAGAAAAAGGTAAAGAACAAAATGAATACATGTGGAAACTCAAGAAAACTGGTAATCAGGAAATACTTTTCTGTTCTCGGCATTCTTCCAATGCCAACCTGAACCTCCAGCATGCTACAAGTGCATGACAGAATAAACATCAGAACCAGTGAAAACAAATGACAGTAGCTACTACTTACCATGTACAAATCCTTGTTGATGCCGAGGTACTTCCCATTACCACAACCAATATCAGCCACTATTGACCCTGTTGGCAAGGACCTGAGAAACTCTACAATTCGGGGCCATGGGCTATGCCTGGTATTGCTGAAGTGTGTGGCAATCTCTTCATACACCTTGTGTACATATTCTTGCTCCAGTTTTGAGGCCTCCACCTCATTCTGGGGAAATGAAGGTTGCACCAGTCTCTGCTGTCCTTTCTGGCTGTCACAGACAGCTGGGTAAACTAGATACAGCAACAGATACAAAATATTACTTATTTTAACCAATTCCTCATTAATTAAGCATACTTAGTAAAATTAACTTAAAAGTGAAATAGTAAAATGCTATTATGCTTCATTTCTCCTTTACCTTTTAAAAACTGAAAAACAGGTCAAACTACAGAAATGTTTGATGACCTGGAAATAAGTACAGTAATTTCACGAATATAAGCCGCACCTTTTTCATTGAAGAATCCAGCCTACCCCAGTGGTGCGGCTTATATTCAGGTGCGGCTTATCTATGGACAAATCCCAGTGAAATGCCAACCCGGAAGTGAGAGCCGGCCAAGCAGAGTGGCAAGTGGGCGGGCCAGCCCCTGTGCCACCGGGAGCCGCCGGGAGAGTGGGACCGCCGGGAACGGGGCCTGCAAATGTGCGGGCCGGCCCCTGCCTCTGGGAAGCCAGGCTGTGTGGGGCCGGGCCGGAGCGCCCCATCCCCTCTGCCGTGCGGAGTTAAAAAAAAAACAAAAAAAACCGCGCGGCTTATATTCGGGTGCGGCTTATATATGGACAAATCCCGTGGTCTTCCCAGCTACCCGGAAGTGCAGCTTATATTCAGGTGTGGTTTATAATCGTGAAATTACTGTAACCGGCCCACATGTACCAAAGGCTGTTTGCAGTGATCATTAATCTGCTGTATTAATGATGTTTACATTCTCAAAACTGAGATAGTGCCCCCAGTGCCAAAGACCACAACTTCATTACAATTCAGCTTCTGATGTTCTGTTTTAAGGGCAAAAATGGACTTCAGTTCCATGCAATCATTGAGCCACCTGTCTATTATCATCTCTACTGCCCTAAGGCACTTTACATGGCTCTGTCACAGCAGATATGACCACTTCTTCTCTAATGTACCTGTTTTATTAAAATTACAGGCTTCCTCAAAAAAACCCCAAAAAACCCATCAAATCAATCAAGACTGAGGAAAAAACTTGAAGAATAGTAGTTATTTCTATTTTGTTACATTATTAAGCACCTGAAATGCTAATGTAACACAAGACTCCAGATTACTTGCCTGTCTCTGGAGCAAGCCAAATGCCTTCCTTTATAGAGAAACTCCAGCAACCACATGAATGCAACCAATTCAAGCCATATAGTATGCTATGAACCATCCAGGAATTGCTATGATGACTGCCAAAATTACGAAGGGAATCAAATAATTTACTCAAAACAAGAAAAGCTACCCATTGGTGATAAATAACAATTTTGACTTGAAGGTTGCCTCAAGACACTTACTGCAATTGCAAGGGCTTCTCCTCACTTTCCTGAATGTAAATGACGTCCTTGTTTCCCTTCGATTTAATGTTAAATCTCCAACATCAGCAGTGATTGTTCTAACTTTGTGCCTGAGTTCTGATGCTTGAATAACATCGTATTTTCTGGGTGTGATCCTAAAACAAAGGAACAAAAAATAAAGGAATAATTCAATTTGCATCAGAAAAAAAAACCCAATCAGCCTTTGTAAGAAGGCAATCCTTACAACCTGTGAGAGAAATGTGATTACAACATCCTATTTAACACACTTCTGCCTCTCAGTTTTCAACTTATTCAATTTCAGAGAGAAAAGAGATGACACAAACTAATGAAATGAAGCATTGTTTAATTCCATGTAATTACAATTCTCTTCCCTCCTTCCATTTTCTTCCATAAAGTTTGATTGTTTATTTTTCTAGTATTTTATATACGTATATTTTTATTTATTTCTTTTAAATGTATTTATTTTTGTCATGGTTTTGGCTGGGATAGAGTAAATTTTCTTCTATGCATCTGTGCTAACAGCAGCAGTGCTGTGTTTTGGATTTAGTATTGAGAATTATTTTGGTAACACACTGATGTTGCAGTTGTTTCTCAATAATGCTTACTCTAAGTGAGGACTTTTCAGTTTCCCATGCTCTGCCAGTGAGGAGGGGCAAGAGAAGCTGGGAGACAGTATGGCCAGGACAGCTGACCCAAACTGAGCAGAGGGATATGCCATATCACAGAGCATCCTGCTCAGTGTAGAAACTGGGGGTGGGCTGGACATCAGTCTGTGGGTGGTGAACAACTGCACTGTGCATCTCTTGTGGCTCTTGGGTTTTGTTCCGCTCTCTCACTTTCCTTCATTACTATTACTAGAACTTCTCAATGTCAACAATAAAATGCTGCACAGACTCTTGCTTGGCACAGAGTGGTTCTACTATTGCAGTGCCAAAAATGAAGTTTTGTGAGGTTATCTAACCAAATATGAAAAACATCACTAATGAACTTCATACAGAAGTCAGAATTTTACTTTCACCTGTGAGTCAAAAAGAGAATACATCTTTCATGCTCCTTGATGACACTGCATAGTTTATTTCTAAACCATGTATTTCTCATTCAGAGAGGTGAACAAAAATGCTTTTCCTGTGCACTTTGTTAATGGGGTCAAAACAAAGTCTCTAATTCCTTCACATCCAAGCATACACACTGAAAATATGTCCAGATTAATTTCAAAACTGACACTTGTGCTCTTATAATTTGACTTCCGAGGTGTAGATAAAAGGCATCAAAAATATTATTAAATGCATTTTGACATTATGTATGCAAGTGAATTAGTTAAAACTTCTGACTGGTTGATTTTAATTTTGATTACAGTACAACATTCCAGTGGCACGATGCAAGGCTGACTCCAGTTGAGTATCTTGACCCATTACTGCTTTTAAAAACATACAAAAAAACTACATTCAGGAAAGGTGGACAAGAACCAGCACAGGAACCATTTCTAAATGAGTAGAAAGGTCTGGGATCTTAATCTTCAATGTAGTTTATTTGCTGGTTCTCAAAAGACAACCATTACTTCAATGTACAAGGGAGTTAAGTAATAATCTCATTCCAGATTTTAATAGACAGGTACACTCTTCCAAACTCAATGGTGGCTGGCCAGTACTGCAAGTGCCCAGCATGCATCCTTCTGCCTCCTGGGAGTGCGGCTGCCCAGGGCTGGCTTGGAAAGAGCAGAGCTGGTAGCCCTGGAGAAACCTGAGAGCTCAGAAAGGGCAAGCCCTCCCTCCTCTTGGAGCTCTGTTTAAATGGAGGTTGTCCCATTGGCCCTTGTTCCAGTTAGTCTCAGATGCATCCCCAGCTCTGTCTGTGCCACTACCTTGACCCTGGGCTGGTGTTCCAGCCTGGCCTGGTGTTCCAGCCTGGCCTCAGCATGGCCCACAGAGCTGCCTGGGGCTGAGGACTACCCACCAGCTTCCCTGGCCAGCAACGTCACTGACACAGAAACTGCACTGTGTTCTCAGAGCTGTGCATGACCTTTCCAAAAGACAGCTGATGGTATTTGATAGGACAGCATAAGAAGCTTACAATGCTGGTCCTGTATATATATTCATATATACATATACATATACATATACATATACATATACATATATATTTTTTTTTTTTTTTTCAGTCCTGTATATCAAACAACAAGGGAGTTCACTGCCCTGAGCTTCTATAGCAATGCACATCAGAAGGACCAAGTGATTTTTACAGCTATGTAATTTAACAAGGAAAGGTACAGGTGGTATAAGAGCTCTATAAAATTAACAACGTAAATGTTACCAGGGAGTCCATTTTCACCCCATTTTCATAACACATATTAAGCAGCAAAATTAAAAGGTAAAAAATTTTCTGCCAATACAAGGATTTGGTGTATAATTTACACAGAAGGTAATTAGTATCTCCAATTGACTGCTGAACCAGTGACAGCTTGGGTCAAACAAAGGAAGAAATGTCTTACTCTGGGCATTTCCATCCAATACAGGGTTGCCATATGCTCCTGAAATACACTGCTGTCATACTCAGAGCTCACAAAGTTTTTAGCCTTTTTACCAATTTCAGCACTCCAACTGTAAGTATCTCCCAGTGGTGCACAATTTCAAAAGCATGTATTTAAATTCTACAATAAGCAAAGCCCCAAGATATATTTCAAGAAATCTCTTCGCAGCATCCCAAAACTGCTCAATGCAGTCTTACCAGCAGCTAAAGTGTCCCTAAAGCAGCTGGGAACAGCTCAGGAAGACTCCCCTCTGCCACCCTCAGGCTCTCAGCGCAGGGGAAGTCAATCTCTTAAACTAGCCCCTCTCTCAAGCCTTTGGATTACGTGATCCAGTGGGAAAAGTTGTGGGCTGAAAAGAAAGGGAATGGTGACACTAATTGCACTACAATCAATTCTTTGTCAGCTCAGAGTCATTGAGAACTTTCACACTAGAGATGTGAGAGCAATTTCCGACTGAAACCTCACTTGTAAAAGCAGCAGGAAACTGCACCTCAGGGACTGGCAATTAGTTTCCTAAATCCCCAAGTTTTTCAATTGAACCTAAGCAGCATCTGAGGAGCAGAGTGAATTTGTGTATTAATTATAAAGGTTGACTTGATTTCTTTCAGGCAATTTTAAACACAGAATGTCATTTTAAAAGCAAACAAACAACATTTATTATTCCTCTCTTACACATACCCATGTGTCCACAGGTATCTGGATTCTCCAGTCATCACCAATAAACTGCATCGGGGCAACATAATTGCCGCTGTACGGCCATCGGGGTGTTTGAAATCCATCACAATCTAAAAAGAAACAAAAGCAGCTACCATGAATGAGCATGACTTACAAAGCTTCTTATATAAGCCAGGTATTCTCAAGTCCTAGCTTTGTTTGTCTCTCTAATGCATTCAACTCAATATTGCTATGAAACAGCTGTGTATTTCCTAGGGATGCAAAAGTCTCCAAGTCTCCTGCCCTAAAGATCTCTCTCTTCCGGCACTATGTTCAAGTCTCAGGCAGTCATAAATATACGTACATAGAAGTAATTAAAATTACACATCAATTTAATTTCACAATAAAAACTTTTTAAGAACAGTAGCACTGTTCAATCTCAGTTTGTACCTGTGAGGCAGGAAAGAACTGCCAACACTCAATTAAAGGCAGTTGCATGACAGGAAGAGAGGGCTCATTTTGCTGTATCTCAAGATCTGAAAGTTATGTACCCAGACTAAGGCCATCAGCTGCTGTCTTTCTGTAATGTCTATGCAGAGAGACAAGTTTCTCCACAGGGTTGTTCATTCTAGTGTAAGATGTAGAGCTAAGTGATGTGGAATGACCCTATGCCCTCTGGAATTGCCTATCCACTCACAGTGGATGAGCTGAGACAATTAGCTCAGTAGATACATAACACTGAGATAAGCAGTATTAGGTGAGAGAAATAATTTCCAACCTGCCCAAATTCTTGGAGATTTGAAGCACAACAAGCATATCCTAAGATTCTGACTAACATGTCAACTACCAGACCATCCTTTTATTATCTGCCATCTGGCTTCCAGCCATGGCAATATACTGAGGTTATGCTTTCAGCTTTATTCCAGTTTCACACCCCAGATGGCAGTGGTACATTTTGCTTCTGCTTGGGCTAGGAATATTATCCTTTTACATTTCCCAAATGAGAGAAACTCTTGCTGTGAAAATAAGGAGCAGGTCATTTAAGCAAGCCAAATGAGTTACAGACGACTTACTGAAAAAGAGAAGTGGTCAAAACCTATTCAAGTCAGCAATTCCTGGTACACTGGAGAATTAGCACCATGAAAATGCTGCCATCTGATTTGTAACCTACTAAGTATGCAATTTAAAAGCAAACTTACTCCAGTATGCTAGATTAAAACAAATTAGGCAGTTCTCCTTCTGAGTACAGATGCTTTTAACAAAGAAAAAACAGTGGTGCAACAATCAGTCATTCAGCACAAAAACCCAGCATGACAGAGAGTGAAAATGCAAGACTCTCAAACACTACAAATTGCCACTAACAACAATTACTATTTAATGTTGTGCACATTGAAGCAAAGCACAATGGTATTTACATTTTTAGGAAAAAAAATCATTTATGCTGTACTACCACTCAGAGTGACACAGCTTCTCCTGTTGGGCTATCTAAATTTAAGGCAAAAAATGACAAGGGTGACGACAGCGGGGTTGAAAAGGGTACAGAGATAGTGGGGAAGAGTAATAAAGCGTAACTATAAGCTCTGATTAATGAGCATGAAACATTTCAGGAGATGAATGGCAGACACTTGCTACTCTACTCCTTCCCTTGGACTTTGCAATTTCTTCTAGGAAACCTCAAAGAAGCATGGGGTGAGGAAGGAGAAAATACAGTGGGCTTTACAAATCTGATGGGGATGCTGTCGTGTAAAGCACAAGTAGCAGCAGGTCTCTGTAAAAAGATGCTGCTATCTGGTAAGACAAATAAAACAGAAGATAACTCATCAGGACGAGCAAGTAAGGAGAGTAAATGGGAAGTGAAGTGGTAGGATGAAATGGGTCAGATGATGCCTCAATCTGTCTTTTGCCTCTCAGCTCACTGCTGCTGGGGACAGGTGTGAGGAGACAAGATAGAGTCCAGATTCTTCAGCAGTATGGCATAATAAACTGAACCCCAGAATGTCCAGATTCCTTTCTGAAAGGAATTCTGTTACCCCACTAGTTCTCTGAGTCAGTAGTAACTACACAACTCTATTCTTGCAGATGATATTAAAGAATTGCACTTCATCCATGAATCAACGAGACCTCCAATGGGTCCCCTGCATTTCCAGTTCCCATCTCACTCCAGGGGCCAAAAGAGGACCTTGTTCCCTTTTCACTTCCACATGCCAGGCTGGTGATTCCATGTGAAGCAGTGGAAAACAACAGTAACTCCAGCTCCCTGCCTTCTCTGCTGTTTTACCTCATTCAATTCTTCTCCAATTCCTTTTCCCCCACCATCTGTGCAGCCCCAGAGTCTCTTCACAGGAGACACTCCTGAGACCCTGTCCTTTAAACAACTGTGCATCCAAAATAACAGAGGGTCAGAGTGCATATAGGCAGGTGACATGCTGGGAATGAGTGGACACAAAACTATCCCTGGCAGCTGGATTTTTCAGGCAGCAGCTGCAGGAAAATAGAGAAGAGCATGTTCTCCTGGCTGAATTTCAACTACATTAACCCAACAAGAAATACATAAAACAAAATTTCTGATGGTGAAGAACTTGAGGCTGAAAAGCGAGAATTTATCTTAGTAACATCTAGTCCTCACCAGAACAGAATCCTAGCTTTGTTCCTGCTCCCTACTTTTATGGGAAGACAAAGCTTCTGTACAGTAATCTCACTTTGTGTAGCTGCTCCCCATATAACTAAATTTCATCCTTATGAAAAGCTGTGATGATTTGGGAAGAAAAATTTCATACTGATAAGCCGCACCTATTTCACTGAAGAATCGAG
>VRYO01002772.1:17647135-17660586 GCA_009812075.1 Sialia sialis
TGCGGCTTACTTATGGACAAATTCCGTGGTCTTCCCGGCTACCAGAAGTGCAGCTTATAACCAGGTGCGGCTTATGAGTGTGAAATTACTGTAAATAAAGAATTAATTTACTTGCAAATGGGCAATGACATCAAGTAATTAGCAGTGATTAAGAGTCAAAAATCCAAATCTAAAACTGACTTTTGCTTATGAAACAGACTGAGGTCCTCTGCTAAAATATATAAAGGTTTTGAACTGATCTATTAACAAAAAATATGACATTGCAATTGAGACAGAGAATAAAACTTAAGGAACATCTGAAGAAAATTGTAATGAATTCCTATGCTTCATTCCTTTACCCAGATTAATTGCTCCTGAATGCTTAAAAAACCCAAGCAAGAGTACTACTTCTATGCTTTGTTTACAGCACAGTAAAAAAATTCAACACAGAAGGATTTCTGAAGAATTCTGTTCTTATCTCTGGCAAGCCTGTTGCTGACTGAATTAGATAACATTCCCACACTCCTCTATGTGTCTTTATCCTGGCAGAGCATTCTCAATTGTCACTGTCAAACACACGCACACAGAAGATTAACGCGTTTGGTCATTTTTTTAATTTACTAAGGACTTACAATCAATAAAGTAACTTTGCCACTGTTGAATCAATCTGCTTCATGACAGCTTTGCTCCACAGAAGCTGTTTCCAAGTACTATTTTGGTTTTACCTATTTTCTTTTTTCTCTTAGATGGCAAAGTCAATAAAGATCAAATTTCCAGCTAGCTCATGGTGCATCATCCAAGGATTAATCAAAAAATAAAAACAGTGGGTGTTATATAAGTTTTACCAGTTTTCCTTCTACTATAGAAAAAGTGGGTCTCTGTATATAGCAAAAAAAAAAAAAAAAACTTAAAAGAAACAATCAGCTAACATCTACTTGTGGTTTTAAATAACTTGTCATAATGCCAAATTATTTAAGAGAGAGTGTTCACGACAAGGGAGCACATGCAGTAAATAGCTTTCAAGGATGGCTAAACATCAAAGCAAAGAGACACCCACGTCGTGAACTGTGGCATCAAATATGGCAAAGTGCAAAAATCAGAAAATAATCCAATGTAAAAAGGGAATAAAATATCTTTTTCTTAACACCTCAGGGTGCAGAAGCCTGCACCACCTTTCAGGGCAGTGTTACTGTACTTCATGAATGATTAGGAGGATGAAGGTGAATGAGTGGTCTATCAAACAAGTAAAGATTCCAAGGTAAAACAGAAATAATGCAACAGAGCTACAAGGACAATGCCAATAAGAAATTCACAGCTACAGTGAGGATTGACAATTATTTTTCCAAGCTTTGTCTCTGATGCAATTTGTATTTGATGTTAATAGACTACCTTAGACAAAACATACTCTAAAGCTAAAAAAAGTACAATGTGGAATGCTTCTCAAGTCTCTGACATTATTTACTGAATTTTCAGAGAGCAAAGACAGATTATCAGCCTACATAACAGTTTCCCACATGTAAAACAGATGAAAAAGAATGTCTACTTCAAAGACAGCTGAGAGGTTTAAAGCCCACACACAGAGCATGAACAACACAGTGGGGCTCTATGCAGAGACAAGAGCCTGCTGGCTGACACAGGACCAAGGCAATTAATTGGTAACATACAGCACCTTCAACTGCATAAACTATGCTAAATTACAAAATTCAGGATTCAGAAAATGCTGAATTTAAAAAGGAAAGCAAGTAGGATTATCTTTCCTGAGTAATCCACACCACAGAAAATCTACCTTATGTAATATATGCAGATATTTACATCATGTATCATGTTCTCTGGCCATACTTCAGAAAATGAGTGCAGCATTGACAATCGTGACGATTAACTATTTCGGTACTGCCTTTCTAAAAAACTTCTCAACACATGTGCAGGCCTCCCCCAGATCAGATCTACACCAAAGCTCTTGCTAAGCCTGTTTATTCACTTAGGCACTACAGTGATATTACTCAGATGTTTTATATACTTACTAGGCTTTCTTCAAAAATTGTATTCAGTTTTCCATCCATGCAACGTTACTGTCTTCCTGAATTCTCTGTCATTTTAAGTATCTATGCATTTCTTCCTCTTAATCAAAGTCTAGCATATAAGTGTTTAAAATATTTCAATATATGAACAGCACTTCATTCTTTTATATCTGAGGTCTCATCTTGTTATGGTTTTCTTGATAAGCCCATGGAGTTGAGTGCACCACTATCTCTCCTGGTTATGCATGTCATTAACTCCATGATACAAATTGCCTTATTTTCTAGCCTCTGTCTAAAAGATTCAGGTAGTGCACAAGAAGAAAAAAAACTTGTAATTTTCAAGCTAACCAGGGTTGGATGGAGGAGCTTCTAATCCTCTACGAATGTTGTCACAGCTAGCTGGAATATACACCACTCTCCTTTTGCACACAGGGATTAACCTCTGGAAGTTCACCAACTCCAAGTTATTAGAAATTATCAGTCACCTCACTAAGCTGGATGCCAGCTCCTTGTGATGTCCAGCAAGGTGGCTGCTCTGCCCAGCCTTGGCAGAGGTTGGGACAGGGGTGGTACTTCTGACAGTATCCCATCAACTTTTGACTGCTACTGTTCCCACTCCAAAATCACTCACAGCTGCTACAAATTTTTATGCCTCACTCATATATCTTCTCAAGCTGACTCCTTGTTCCAAAAGCCTTTAAATATTTCAGTTCCTACTGCCTCTAAGTAGTATCAAGTTTCTTTTGTATGTCAGGACATTACCAGTGGTCTTTGCACTTTCCTAGATCATTACCTGTGTTAAAATTCAATGCTGAATATTAGACTCGCATATAAAAGGCTTCCAATCCCTACAGTAAAAGGCAATACTGCATCTCTCTTCTCCAACAGGTATAGATCTCTCCTTTCTGGAAAGTGCTATTTGACCCAGCATAAAACCTTGATGTCTTTTTGTGAATGCAGAATCAAAGAGTCTGTCAAGTTCCCAACAAAAACCAATTTATTCATTCTTACTAACATATCATCTTCATCCATTTATAACTTGCCTTCCTAGCTCTTAGCTTAAACTCTTTTAGTGCACAGAAAGCATAGGGCCAATGCTTTAATCTTCATTTAATTTCTTTTACTGACTTAGCTCCTCTGCAGTATTTTCTGTTCTTCCAAGCCATGTATCTTCCCTCACAACCAAGGGTGATACTACAGAGACATTGCACCCAACTATACCAGGGCAGAATGTGCCTGAAATGCACCACATCATTCATCTTCCTTTCCAAAGGAAAGGAAATTTCTATGGTTTTGCATCACTTGTCTTCTAATGGAGTACTGTTCAATCACAAGAGGACTCCTACACATCCTGACCCTGATGGCCTCCAGAGGGATCAGTCTGTTAAGATGTAAAGGCCAGACATCATAAGAAAGCAGTTCTGTGTCCTCAATTACATCTCCTCAGACTTGCACTTAATGTATTACTCTATATCCTGAAAGCAAATACTCTAATACTATAACAAATGTCCACCAAGAAACCACTCAAGTCCTTACCATACAGCCACAACTGTTCTGTAATAAGCACAAATCTATATGCAAGTATGATATTTAGAGGATCCTAAATGTGGTAGCACATGGTCTATGTGATGCTGTGGCATAACTGGTACATCTGTAATTCTTCCACACATTTAGAAAAGGTTCTCAAGAGATTTTCAGTATCTAAGTAGAAGGGGAAACACTTCAGTATTCAAAACACACATCTCACCTTTCTAAACCATTGATTGTTTACCAATATCTGTGGAAATACACATAATTCTCATGTTACTGAGGTTGCAAATACAGATAAGCAGGACTCCCTTCAACTGTAATTTTATGTCCATTCTGCACTACCTGTATATTTATTATCCTGTCATCAACCATTCCAGTTTTAATTGCAAGTTTTCTACAGCGAAAGAGCAGTGTGAGGAAGAGTGAATAAAGCCTCCATGGCATATAAACAATAATTGATACAGTAAAAACCAGACTTTGGCTGAGTAATATTGCCAAACATGGAATAGAACAGGAAAGTGTAATTTGCAGGAAAAGAGGACTTGAAATATTTACATTCCAAGTATAGACTCATACCAAGTACCAGTACAGCACAGACCCACCAGCTGTTGTAAAACAGCCCAGGTGTTTGCAGGTTCAGTGTGTTTCAAGGCATGTGTAAAACATACTGCATGTTCATTATCCTACATTCTGGAAACCATCTTCCCTCACTCTCTACAAACATTGGGATTTTTCATTAAACCTTATTCTCCTATGCAGGTCACAGCTTTGTGTTTGCAGTGCTGTAGTACAGGAATTCAGGCTAACTTTAGGTCTATGCTGGAAATAGGTAAGTCAGGTAAAGATTGGCTTTAGATTTTAAAGCAACCCATTAGGGAACTCAAACCTATGAAATGAAACAATAGATGCCTAACTCGGCATGAGCTGAATTATCTCATAGGATGGACTGACTCAATCCCCACTGATTACAGAGGAGCTCAGGCATGCAGTGCACAGGTACACACCTACTTGTAAACACTAAAATTTCAATGTCTTAATCCTGGACTGACAACAAGTTATTAAATAAGGCATCCAAGTACGGATTCAGCAGATGCTTCAACTCTGTTTAAAACAGTTCTGCTTTAATTGAAACCTCTTTCTGAACTATTATCATCACTAAAATCCTGGCCCCTACTACTGAGAAAGTAGTGTAGAAACAGTGTGGTGCTGAATATCTGTAATTCAAATGGATGAAATGATGAATTTATGCACTCATTGTTTGAAACAAAGATCAGCTAGTCCCTCTCCTACCTCCATCTAACAGCTGTCCCAGAGATCATTACAATAAAAGAGAACTGCTAGGATACAAGACATGCAAACTGTGCCTTCCCAAACTAATTCTTGCATCATATCTCCTAAGGGCTGACAAGACATGGTTTTTAATCCATTGCTATAGAAACTACCATATGGCCTGTTTCTAAATCCTTTATACCTTCACTGTAAAAGGGAAATCTACTGAGGAACAAGATCTAGGCATGAATTTAAAAAATTGCTTACATACATTAAGAAACTTCATTAGCAGTCAAAAGCATATAACCCTCAACTCCTGCAAAAAAAGAAAACAAAAAACCCAAAAAAACCCCAAACAACTAATGAAAGCCAATGAAAGCCATCTTCTTAGTTAATGATGTCTCCTGTGGTCATATAGTATAATTTAAAACACTGCATGACTACAAAGACACTCCTTTAAAATAATTCAAAGAAAACTGTTTTATCAATTACTTAATTGCTATGTTTCACCCCACAGAGGTCCCACAGATCTGACATATACAGTAATTTCACGAATATAAGCCGCACCTTTTTCATTGAAGACTCCAGCCTACCCCAGTGGTGCGGCTTATATTCAGGTGCAGCTTATCTATGGACAAATCCCAGCGAAACGCCAACCCAGAAATGAGAGCCGGCCAAGCAGAGTGGCAAGTGGGAGCCGCCGGGAGCATGGGACTGCCCGGAACGGGGGCTGCAAGTGTGCGGGCCGGCCCCTGTGCCACCGGGACCATGGGACCGCCAGGAACGGGGGCTGCGCAAGGGCGGGCCAGCCCCTGCCGCTGGAAAGCCGGGCTGTGTGGGGCTGGGCCGGAGCGCCCCGCCCCCTCTGCTGTGTGGAGTAAAAAAAAAAAATAAAAAAAGCACAGCTTATATTCGGGAGCCGCTTATATATGGACAAATCCCGTGGTCTTCCCAGCTACCCGGAAGTGCAGCTTATATTCAGGTGTGGTTTATAATCGTGAAATTACTGTACATGTTATTTTAAAGCAGGAAAACAACCATAAAGGAAAAATACATTCTGAAATTTAGATAGGCAATATTCCACACTGCTGATTTCCATCACAAACAATGTCATCTCTTTCTTCTGTCATTCCCTGCATCTGCTTCATTAGCACAATGACTGTCTTCTCATAATGCAGCCAAAAGTTACACAAAAGGGCTCTAACCAGGGCCTCAACATCAGGCCCTGAATTTACAATCAAGTGCATGAACACGCACAGCAGAGATGCAGGCAGAAACAGGAAGGGCAGGAGGGACAAGAACACCTCCCAAGAAACTGCGAAGTGTCCAGTTTTCTGCTCTCTGCTGCACCATCAACCTTGGTTTCCTCCAACCATTCCTCTGCCACTCCAGCAAACAGACCAGGGTTTTCCCTGCACTGACCCTGGGCAGCACAAACGGGCTGCCTGCCTACTTGCTTCTCTGTTAAGGGCACAACTCTCCCACTGACAGAATTCTTCTGTCAAGTGTATCAGCATCACAAGTCTGACAGCTCCAGCACACTTTAACTGCTCAAAATTGCCAGTTCCTCAGCAAAAGTTCAACTCTACTGCAACAAGAGTTCTGTGGAGAAACCCCTCCCAAAACACAGCTGGTAAGAAAAACAGAAAGAGAACATACAGCATGCAAAATACTCAGATTTGTAAAGACAGCATAAATGCAGACAGACTTCAAATCTCTGCGCTACGCTTACTGCTATTACAAAGTCCTGTCCAAAGCCAAGAGAGACAATACACCACAGTGGGAGCGTAACAAGTTAAGCTTGTTTCTTTGCTTATAGGCTACTTGTGATTATTATTGTTGACTGACTAGGCATTTCTACATGAAATTTGCTACAGTTGTAAAATAGGCTCCTGTGACAATAGAGATGACATCAACAGCTAATGAAATTAAATTTCCTTATTGAATTCCAAAACTGAACTATAGTTGAAATGCAACAGCTAAAGATAACAACCTTTTAATGCTCTAGTTCAGCTTGTTTGCTAATTGTTAATTGGTAGCAGACACCAGGATTCCATTTCACTCAGCAAGTACTGACCCTCTAAAATGTGGAATTAAATTAACTTCCACTGATGAACCTCTTGACAAAATAAAAAATCTTTTAAAAGAAATTAAGAAGTTAGCAACTACTAAGAAACAACACAGAGGTTTCTATTAAAAGAAATTGAACTATATTTCAAGAATGACAACTCAAACTTGACTCAAAAACAATTTCTGCTGTAAAAATACCAATAGAAATGTAAATTCAAATGCTCTGTTAGTTTCCATAGAATCATAGAATGGCTTGGTTTGGAAGTGACTTTGGTTTGGAAGAGCGTCTAGTTCTAAATTCCCTGCCAGGGGTAGGGACACATTCCACTACACCAGCTCAGAGCAACATCCAGTAGGGCCATGAGCCCTTCTGTCAGTTCAATCCTTCTGATGGGGCATTCACAACTTCCAGTGTCTTACCAGCCTCACAGTAAAGAATTTCTTTCTAATATCTAATCTAAGTCTACCCTCTTTCAGTATCAAAACATCACTCCACATTTTGTCACTACACTCCCTGATTTAGAATCCATGTCCCACTTTTCTGTAGGCCCATTTTAAGTACTGTAAACATCTCTTCTTTAAGTTGAACAATCCCAACTTTCTCACCCTATCTTCATAACAGAAGCTCCAGCTTTCTTATCAATTTCATAATCCTCCTCTAGACAATCTCCAAAAGGTCCCAGTCCTGCTTAGGCTGGCAGCCCCAGAGCTGGATGCAGCACTCCAAGAGGGGTCTCATGAGAGCAGAGCAGAGGGGGAGAATTCCCTCCCTCAACCCGTTAAGCGCACTGCTTTTGATGGTCTCCTATCTGATACTTCTTTTCTTTTATTACAGTAACTGTATTTTTTCCCTGGAATAAATAGAAACTTCATATATTAATAGTTCATCTCACCACCAAAGAAAAATGGTTCATGTATCACAGTGAAAGATACATGGGAGGTATGAAGTGCAAAAAAGAAAAAAAAAAAGTTTTAATTTAAAATGAGTGGTACTGTATACCATAATATAATGTTTTTCCCAAGATTGTTACCTATCTACATTTTTCCCACCACATGAAAACCAATTAGAAATATGTAGCAATAGCTATGGAATAGCAAGACACTTTTCAGAGAGTACATTTACTTCCACTGAAAAATTCAGTATCTGTATTTGTGTGTCACAGTAGCGCCTTAACACCCAGACCTCTGAGAATTGAAAATGAAATGGTGCTGCCTCAGCATACAAAATAACAACACTACAGGAGCAGCAAATAGCCTGGAGACAACAGATTCTGTTAAAACAGAATCAAGTTGGTAAAGGAATGAAGAGGAAGTTTTCCTTCACTATTTATCAGTTATGACCCCAATCAGAAAATCATAAGCTCTACTGCAGACTGCAAACATTTAGAAAGTATTTCAGTCACAGCAGGAGTTTTCTCACAATCACACAAAAGTAACTGGAACCATATGACATTTTTCATACCATCTCTGTGCATTTTTCTATGTGATATTGAATGGATTTCATTTTCAAATTCTTCCTAATTGCAGTTTCTTTCATCTGTCTTTCCACATTCACCCTGGATACACTGCCCAGAGTACTTCAGGAAACAAAGAGAACATTCTTCCCACAGCCTTTTCTCAACACTAAACAGCTCAAACAAAACACAGGATGCTAAAAAGAACAACCAACTGACTGTGATGAAAGGAAACTGGTAAGAACCAGGAGGAGCCACAGCTTTGCCTTTCCCCTCAGTAGCCGAAATAATGGACCGTGAACAGGAAACAAAACCACTACAGAGAATGGAGCAAGGCAACATCCCACTCAAGCAGACCCAGGAGAAATAGCTAAGCAAGTCACAGCACATTCTGCAGATCAGAGATCCCACAGCAATCAAACCACAGGGTGCCTTCCTTCCTTGTGGGGAACAGCTTTATGGAGAGGCATGGGGGATTAAGTTTCTACCTTCTGTGGAGAGGAAGGCAAGCTGGTATTAATCCAAGAAGCAAGAAGAAGCAAGACAGGAGGCCAGCTTTTGCAGAGCTATTTACAGTAATTTCACACTAATAAGCTGCACCTATTTCACTGAAGAATCGAACCGATCCCAGAATGGCAGCTAATCACCAGGTGTGGCTTATTCATGGACAAATTCTGGTGAAATGCCAACCTGGAAGCGCGAGCCAGCAGGGTGGGAAGCCACCACGGAGCCATGGCCGGCGAGCTGCTGTGGAGCTGCTGCCAGGTAAGTGGCGAGCCACCGCTGGCTTTGCGCGGCGAGTCGGCAGCCCACCAGCTCTTCGTGCTTCCATGGGAGCCAGCCGGCTCTTCACACAGCGGGGGGAGCCCCCCCGCCGTGCCGCCATCTCTTCATGCGGCAAGGGCAGCCCACCTGGCCGCCGCTGCCAAGCGGGTAGGGAGCCGTGACAGCCAGTGCCAGGGGCGGGAGTGCTGGGGCCCACAGCACCGGAGGGCACATCGGTCTGTGAAAACTGTTTGCAAAATGAGCACCTGACAGTAAACCCTGCGATTGCGGATTCCATTACTAACTCGTTACTTTGTTGCACATGGATCCTCGCTTTAAAAAAAAAAGTGCGGCTAATCACCCAGTGTGGCTTATGAGTGTGAAATTAATGTACTTGGTACTGGCTCACTGGTAGTAAATGCCCAGCCTCAGCCAAAGAGGCAGCTGAACACTGTAACCTCACCAACATGCAAGGGGAGCAAAAAAAACGTGTTTTTATATATAAAACTTTAAAATATGGCTCTGTCACAGCTTAGCTTTGATTTTGTTCTTCCCAAGTAGCTGAGAAGAAGTCAGAGAAAGCTCCTAAGAAATAATGCTGTCAGATCACTGTTCTGGGGTCAGTTCTGACTAAATGCTCTTCTTGTACCATCTCAACACAAATTGAAATTGATTAGCAGATTCCACAGTGCTTGGGAAACAAATGCTTGTCTGCATTAATGCACAGTGGGTGCCTTGCTCTTGTTACTCTTGGCTAAAACAGGAGTTAGGCTATCAACAACCAAGGAGGGTTTTTTTACTGCAGGACAGGCTCCCTCCAAACAGTTTACATGAAAGCTGGCCTTTCAGGATTCTTCCAAAGCTTAAAATAACTCATCAGGTGGAAATATCAGCAGGACATGTTGGTATCTGTGAACAGAATCCTGTATGCAAATTGGGAAGAGACATCCAGCACAGAAATAAAAACTCAGAACAGAATGTTTCACCCTTCCCAAAAGAGGCAGTTAGACTGCTACAAGTATTCCCATGAAGGGGCTGCAGGTTTTGCTGCTTATCTCAGAGGGCAAATTTCAATGGTCAATTACATCAAAAGGAAGTTCTCCCTCCCTTTTGGTGGTTTTTGTATCTCATCCAAGCTCAGTGACAGTCCATCATGGTATGACATGGATACAAACAAACACACAGGATGTATCTCCAAAGAGAAAATCCAAACAGGAGAGACAGATTTATGAAGCCTGATGCAGTTAACTTGAGGTGCTCAGCTCACCTTTCATGTGGAGCAACTCCTCATTAGATTTCAAAAATTAAATATCACTTTAAATGGAACAAACCAACTAAACTTGGCATATAATTATATATAAAGTCCATTTGGATTTCCAGCTAAAACCTTTGCAAGTTGCTATTCTTCAAGAACCAATAAAATCCATGTCTGTAAGACATGTTTCTTGAGTTGCACCTGTCTTACAAATAGGAAAAGCCCATTACTAAGCTTTAGGAATCCTACCTCATCTGAACAAACTTCTAAACTCAGCATTAGGTTGTAGTGATTAAAATTAGTATCTTCCATATGAGTTCAGAGACAATTTGATTCTGCCAATACAATCTCTTTTTAAACAGTGATGATTATTACTACTATTTCACCCATCACTCACTACCATCATCCTGCCAGCACAGAGAAAAAAAACTTTGGTATAACTACTACCATAGTTATTCTTTAAATAGGGAAGAGCTTTTTGCTTTCCCTTACAGGAAAAGTAAAGCAATATATATGTAAACAGCAAATTAAATGAATTAGCAACTAACCAAGATAAGCAGAGTAAAAGCTGGGCCGCACAGCAATATCCAGTGATTATTAAAGCTCATGCAAGACACAAAACAGCTGCTAACTGTCAAAGTCTGGGTACAGTCTAGACTTTCTAAAGGTTTCTCATAAAACCTCAGCTATTACAGAAACAGCTGCTGCTATACCAGCTATAGGTTTCTGTTTGTTAGCCAAGACAGACTGGAAATGGATCAACAGATAAGAAGCGAAAGTGCCAGAAAAAGGGTCAATTATAAGACTGAGAGATGAGTAGAAGCAGCATACCTCATTCTATCAATTCAAGAATGACCATACTCAAAGGTTGTTCAAAAGGTCTGGGGAAGCTTTTCTCTGAAACATTGCTCTGCTTTCAAGGCTTAAGAGAGTCACAGTTTTCTTTATAGATCAAAGCACTTTAAGATCCACATCCACAGGCTAAGAGATGATGAATGTGTTCAGATGAACAGAAGCTAGGCAGAGGTCAAGGATGATCAATACATGTCCACCCCTCTTTAACCCTGAGCCACAAATTGGGCTGACATCCCTAAAGCTTTCCTTCCTCAGACTTTAGGTTGGGGCCTAGAGAGAGCATCACAGCAGTTCTGTGTTTGAACCAGCCTTTTGCCAGCCCAAAGCATAGGAAGCAGAGTAAGGCAAGAAAAAGCAGAGCTAAGAAGAGAATGGCAGGCCTGGGGCTGCATCTTAAGAAAATGGAACAGCAACATAAAGTATTGTGCCAACATTGCACCCCCTTTGAGCAAACTATAACTGTGCTTTGCTCTCTGGCAGGGGGACATGGATGCCCCACAGCAGTCTCAGACACAGCAGGGCAGAGCTGACAAGGAGGGGCTACACAGTGTTGGTGACTTTAGACTGGGAGTAAGATCTGCAGCCAGGAAGAGAAAATTCTTCTATGGGTTGGATATGTTCATAGCACTACTTGGCTCACAGTAGAAATGATACCTCTGTATTTCTAAAGTTTTAATGAATCAAGGCTTTCACAGTAGCATACAAAATGGCAAATTAGGAAAAGTGGAACAACAGAAATCTCAATACTGATCAAGTTCCTGCTGCAAACCTGCAAAGAGAAATTCGACACAGGCTTTAAAATTAGGATTCTTTTGAGACAGCTGCAGACTTGGCCAGGCTTCTAAGATGAAATACTGTAAAACTGCTTATCTTTAGAGACACCAAATGGAGGCACTGAAAATAACACCTAACAGAAGTAAAACCAAAACTCTCAACAGAAAGGACTGATCCCTGTTTTGTAGTACTTTGTTTAAATTCATGGATACAGAACATAATTTGCCATTAAGCTTAATAAAAGATTGCTCACCTAAATTTACCACATTGCCTTGTCTTTCCTAGTATGACAATAGCTGAATAAAAGAAAGCTGCTTTCAATAACAGAGCACTGAAATTGATATTCATTAATATATTCAGTGTATCAGCTCTTATAAAGACAGAGTGAATGTGATGATTTATAAAATGCAATTACCAGCCCACAGGACATTCTAGAAGTCTCATTTCATTCTGCGATTTCCCAGGAGATGGCAAAGAAACGGGTTACAAACAGGAATAATTAGCCGGAGACCCCCACTTTTCCTGAAGTATTATAGGACTAGACAAATCACCTCTCACTGCTTTGCCCTCTAACTATTCAGTAGTTTTTATAAGCTAGGCAGAAGTGAAAAGCAATAATAAGATTTTCCTCCTTCAAAACAAGTTTAATCCATCTTGTAGACTCAAAACACAATGGATTGCACCAACCAGGGCAATCACTTGGCCACTCTGCCTCTCGATAAAGCTGTTTCATGTGACTGAGAGAGGGAAGAGGATCTCACACCTACATTTCCACCTCATTTCACACAGGTGTAAGAACCTGCATCACTGTAGATTATCTAATACAAGGCAAATGCAGTGTTGTGAAGAATCATGCCTTTATTTCTCAAAATCATTTGTTTATATTTAAAATGAACACATATGTCAATAACTATTCCTTTTTCAACAAAAATCATATTTGCAGAAACAAATTAAACTTACAATGATTCCTCTAACAAACAGAGTGCTTTGTTACTGGATAAACTCATTCCCCTCTGAGGAAAAGACTGATCCTCAGTAATGTGAGTTAGGTTGCAAGGTACCACTGAAGATGGCAGTGGCATGAAGTGCAGTTGGAGACACATCACTACTGGGCTGCCCTTGGAATTGATAGTGGTGCTAGCACTGCTTAACAACTTCATTAGTGATCTGGATGATGGGGCAGAGCACACGTTCAGCACATCTGCAGACAAAAAACTAGGAGAAGGGGCTGTTAGGGGTTGGTGGGGGCTGAATCTACTCTTTCCCTTGGTAAAGAAGCTGAGAATTTTCCCCATTATCATGTTAAAGGTCTAGCAGGACAGCGGTGGAGCTGTTAATTGCTCAAGACAAAGGATGTGGATGGGGCTGGCTGGCTTTGATTGCTGGTGGTTGGGAGGTTTTTGGGTTGCTTTTCTCCTCCCGGGGTGGAGGTACACTCGCCTGCTGGAACATGGAGGAGAGAGGATCTGACTTCTTCCCTTC
>VRYO01002772.1:17661575-17676021 GCA_009812075.1 Sialia sialis
ATTAACCTCTACAAACTGGCAGCTGATGAGCTAGAATGCAGCTTTGCCAAAAATGACCTTGAGGTCCTGGTGACAAGAAGTTTAACATGAGCCACCAATGTACTCTTGGAGAAAAAAAAGGCCAACTGTGTCCTGGTTTACATCAGGAAGAGCACTCAGCTGGTAAAGGGAGGTGATCCTTCTTCACTTAACAGCCCTGGTGAGGGAGGTATCTCTTGTACTCTGCCCAGTACTGGGACTGGACTGGGCTTTCCACTAGAAGAATGCCACGGACTTACTGGAACAAGTCAAGGACAGGACCATAAAGATTATTAAGGAATATCTTTACATAAGAGGATGCTGAGAGAATTGAGACTGATCAGTGTGGACAAGGGATGGCTCAGGGTTGGGTAAGATGACTCTTATTCATGTGTATAAATAACTGAAGGGAAGGAATGAAGAAGGAGTCAGATTCTTCCAAACAATGTCCATCAACAGGACAGGAAACAACAGGCATGATTTAAACCCCACATCATTTCATCAGAACACAAAGAAACAGTTTGGATTTTTACTGTGACAAATTTCAAATCCTGCAAAAGATTGCCTTTAGAGATTTTGGAGTCTTCATCTGCATAAAGATTCAAAACACAACTGGACACAATCTTGGACAATCTACTTTTGCTGACCCTACTTAAGCAGGAACTCGGGCTGCATGACCTTAAGAGATTCCCTCCAACCTAAACAATTCTGTAGGCCTGTGAAAATGATAAAAAGTTTGAGAATCTGTGGTGATAACCCAGGCTAGGAGGGTGTATGTGTTTAGTCCTCTGTTCTGACAGACTTCTTTTTCAAAAGCCAAAGCATTTATTGTAGTTATTAATTATCACAATCTGCCTAACTCAGATCCTGAAGGGACAAGCATATAAGCAATTGAAAGAAATGCTCTTTCCATTACTCAATATAATGAGGCATTCTGTTCCCTTTTTTTCCTTTGAAGTGTCTGCCAATTTCTAAAATAGAATACAGAACCAGCTGGGTTGCAAGGTTACTTCTTTATGGCACTTTTAATGTAAATGTGCGCATTTACTGTGGAGGAGAAAAAAAAGAAAGGACAAGACATCGACTTTATGCATGTTTTCCACCACATTTCGGCCTAATGTATTCAGGTAGGGAAAAAAACCACACAAATCCACACAGAAATCATAAAAATCTGTAAAAGTACTAGAAAGAAAAACCATAAATAATACAGCATTTCATGGGCCACTGGCCTGTTTTACTACATCTGCGCTTTGATTGCCTGCAAAAAAAGTGTATTTATGGCCCATTAGGAAAAGGCACTGAAATTTGTGCGATACCTAACAGGCTGTAATCCAATGCCTACCAACATCTGAAATATCCAGAAACTGTCCAAATCTGGCTGTGTCCCTGGTTGAAATGTACACATTCCAACCTTTTAGAGCTTCAAAACACTCCAGGCAGTCCACCTGGCAGAAAGGTTTTTCTTTTTCCAGTGATTAAAGTCACTATGCTTTTGGCCATCTCTGAGACCACCACAAGGTATGCTGTAATACAATAAACTAGAAATGAACTGCTTATGGTGTTACATCAATGAAGTAACAGAGCATCTGTGTCAGAGTCAGCCTTTTCATTGCAATGGAAAGGATAAGAAAGCCCAGGACTGCAGTACTCAGGTAGAATATGTGAAATGAAAGCATGAAATAAAGATGAAGGAAGGTCAATGGAGACCTGGATGCCAAGATTTAAAAATCATTGATATCACCAGCAAATCTTCCAGTGACATTGTACTGCAGTTACTTATCTAATTAGCGTATCACACAACCTTTCATACTTGATATTATGTTCAGATGAATGTGGACAGACACCAAGAAAATCAAAATAATTAATTAACAATATAAAAATGGAACTTCTCAGTAAAGTAACAGACCACATGCGAACAGTAAGTTTACCTCAGCTCCCAAACTGAGAGAGATAATTTCATCTTCAAAAGCAGAATGTGTATCAGTATGAGGGGGAATTCCTGTTTAAAAAAAAACCATAAAAAAAGTCAATATAATAATAACAATTACTCCAAATGCTCTCCCTGCTGCAGAAAGCAGCTCAAGCTTTGCTCTCCTTATAGGCAGTCTAGCCCTTAGCAGCAACACTTATGGTGATTTTGGGTTTAGTTCATCCATGATCATATATTTCTTCCTCACTCCCTTCACAAAGGAGTAATCTCAAATCTTTCTATTTCCTAAGCAAATGACTGCATTAAGGGTTTCAGCTTCAGCATCAAGACCGACTACTTCAGAGGCAGGCACTGTTAGGATTAAGTCCTGCCTCAGTTTTGCACTTGCTAAGCAAAACACACCACTGCTAGGCTAACCCCTGGGTGATACATCTGCTAGCTCATGTATGAGTACACACACAGAATTGAGAATTGCCAAAAGGACAGTCATTTTTTAAGGTTTGTTTAGATTTCTTTTTCATATCTGCTAATTGGAAAGAAACTGCCAATCCCTGCAGCTTGTGTCACACATTTTAACGCCAAGTACTAGAACAGCAGTATGCATGCCACAGCAAGATCTCACCACATGGTGGGGAACAGCAGTCAGCAGTGGAACAAGGGAAAACAGCAGACAGCTTGGGAGAACTGCTTCCTCTGATATACTGCAGGCCGAGGCACAAGAGTCATTCCTATACCATCAAACTGAAATAGTTTTATTTGTTTATTAAAAATTCTACCCAAGGTCATTTTGGTCTCTGTAGAGAATACCTGAGTTGAAAACAATTTTTCTGAAGTGTCAGTCAGCTCTATAAAGCACCCTTACTATACAGCAGATTTTACATCCAGATATAAGTATTAAGAATTCCATTAGTGTCAGTGAAAACAATACCAGTGTTTTATGAGACCAACATTTAATCTGACAGAAAATCAGTGAGACTTTAAAACCAAGGACAGACCTGTTTGCTACAGCTCATAACTTAGCCTCAGTACAAAGCACTGACGCTCTGTTTAAGAGGCACACTGAAGTCTGTGCAATTCACTGTGTAGCAGGAGAACACAGAGCTCTCCACACTGAAACCAATAATTCCAACAAGACCAGACTACCTACCCACCTCATTTAATGGATCTTTTGTATCTTACCCTCTACCTTAGATACTCATAGCCATAACTCATTTCTAAAATTTCAAGTGCAATTTCCAGTGAAAAAATGGCTCAGAACCAAGATGCAGATAGTATTAATCTGACTGTGCTCTGTGCTCATTCACATCCTAATGATTTGCACTTAAGAAAGGGTACTTTGCTTTGGGCTTGGGTTTTTATTTGATTTTCCAAAAAAATCTGCTTCCACTATTGATAGAAATCTACAACTCTAATCTCCTCAAATGTCCCAGCCAGAAGTACAAAACTGTATCAATTGAACAGATTGTCAGATACACAAACAAATAGGATCAGCTTTTCTGACCCTCATTCAGCAGACACTATAATATCTGTCAGACATTAATTCTGAGAGTAAAGCTATTGTTCTTCCTAAGGACAAATGAGAGACTCATCCTGGAAAGCAAGCCAGATACTTAACCTTGATGACTAAGCCTAGCAAAAAGTACAGCACATGATTTATTCCCTAGAAGTGTCATTAGAAGCTTATTTTCCTTCAGAAGACTCTAGCTTGGGAAAAATTACAAAAATACAGTAATTCCTTATTTCTAAGATAAAGAAACACTGCTTGTGTCATACTTAAGACTCTGTATATCACATGCATTATAAAATTTTATCATCATGCACGGTAACATTATATCATATGTACTAACAGCAGGAGCCATTTCCTGGAGATGGTTTACACATTATAGGAAGCAACACAAGTTTGGAGTAAAAAAATGCACTTAACTAGAAGACCAAGTATGACTATTTATTCTATAACTTTTTATAGTTAGCTTTCAAATCATGGCCTTGGACTCAAACAACATCCTTTTCCATAACAGTGGTATCAAAAACTAAGTTCCCATGTGCAGAAATCAATACTAAGACTTTAGTTTTAATTCAAAGCATCTCTGGTCACAGAGGTAATACACTAACCAGGTGCTTAAATCCTGTTCTTACACTATTCCACTGCTAGATGCTACAGTCTCATGCTTTGTAGTGAAATTGTACTGGTTTGGCTGAGATGCAGCTCATTTACTCCACAGTTGCCTGCATGATGTTATGCTTTGGATTTGTTATGAATATGGGTGCACAAGAAGAATATTCCACACGATCATATGACATTGTGATCAGTACTAACACCAAGGGACTGGCTGAGCACTGATTGGCCAGTAGCCAAGGATTTTTTTTTTTTTCCATCACTTGTCGTCCTTTGTTTTGTTTGCTTTTTTTTTTTTTTAACTGTCTTGATCTCAACCCATGAGAATTTTCACTTTTATCTTCCAATTCTCTCCTCTACCTCAGTGAGAGGAATGAGTGAGCAAGCAGCTGCATGGTACTCAGTTACCTACCAGGGTTAAACCACTATATAAAATAATATAAAAGTTTTGGAGGGACAAACAAACTTACCTTGTCCAGGTTCATACTGATTTACAGTCAGTTGATCAGGTTTATGTTTGATATATCCCTGCTTTAAGCACTTCTCCAAGAAGGGGCTGCAAATTTCAGGAAGACCTAGTTACAGAAACAGAACTGTAAACAAGACTGGACAGCTTTTTACAATAAATATAACTAAGAAAATACATAGAAGTAGCTTCATATACATGCAAGTCAATCTATAATGATGATTACTCTCCATCTGCTGCTAACACACACACAATTGGGGGCCTAATCTTCAAGTCCAATATATTTTCAAGATCTCAGAATTAGAAAGGCCACTCTTCTAAAGCCTCCGCATTCAGAAGCAGATTACTTCTTACAAATGCCAGCTGTAGTATCTCTACACATAAATAATACCACATGAAATCAGAGGCAAAGTTTTCACCAATTACAATAAAAAAGTTGCAATCAAGAAGCAAAAAGATTGTGCAGAGTCAGTTGTGCAGATAGCTCTCTAAAAAAATTTGTTCCCTGGAAATCTGTTACTGAATTAAATTAAATACCACCAAAAAATCTGCTGAAGTTAAGCTGGTCTTGAAACAGGAATGGAAGGTATAGTCCTCCACTGAAGCTTTGGTTTGCTATTTTACCTGAGGACTTGACTGAAAAATTCTGCTGAAGATAACACCAACAAATATGTTACTACTATCACTTCCATGAATCTACTGATATTTATTCTTGTTTTCTCCCCAGAAGTGTTGATGCTTTTCTCACACAAAATAGTCTGTGAGACTAGAAAACAATTCACATATCAATCCTCTTACAATGATATAGCTTCACAGTTAAAATCTTAATATAACCAGAATCCTTCTGTTGCATGCTACATCTACCCCAGCATATATGCATCACCTTAAACACCTTCAAGTTTTACAGGAATTTAACTCTCCTACTTTACTATTTTTAAATCTAAGTCTATAAGATGACTCACTTGTTTTGCTCTGACTCACAGCTTTCAACTCCAAATATGAGTTATTGAAACGTTTATGAAATTGCTTTCAGAGCAAAGGAAATTTTATTTCAGTGTGCATCCAGCAAGCTTCAAGCTGGTTGAGATAAATATATACAGCAACATACGTCATATCCCCCAAATAAATTAATATGCAATTTGTAACACATAATTGTTTTATTGAACAAAAAGCTAAAAAGGAATGACATTTACAATCCCAAAAGGCTTATTTGACCAGACCTCAACAAAGGGCAGCAACCTATGGCTTGAAACAACCGGACAACAAGCTTAAAGCACTAACAATAATTTGGAATTAATCTCAAAATTCAAAAGCACTTTTCTGCATACTAAAAATGCAGCAAAGGCTCTCCTTTAACCAGATTCTCACAGCTGTAATTCAGTGAGGCTTAAAAGCTTTACATAATGGTTCAAACATCAGTGCATAATAAACATAGTTTAATAGGGAAGTTCTCACCTCCAGGTAATGGTTTGTCTTTATCAACATTATTGTTATCATAGCGAAACTCATAGCCAAAATGCTTTACTCTTCTATGCTTTAAAGTCTTCTGGGCTGTAAAAACACGTTAGACCACGTAAGACTACATGCAACATTGCAGGCAATTTACTATGTTTCCCTATTCCATCCTCCCCGTTAAATAGCAGTTAAAATAGTGCATGTGACCCTTGCTCTTTATGCACACACTTCTGCTTATTATCTTTTGAAATTCATCAAGCACCACATTCACTGCTGTTTTGAGTCAAACAGATGGAGTTTTTGTATATGCAAGACGCAGAGAATACCATTTTTTGAGCCATGCTTAATGCCCTGATCTCCAAATTTACACTCGATGAATACCCTACAGCTACATCAAGATCCATCATTCTCATTAATCGGCTAAGGTCAACATAACCTTTTGCACAGGAACTCTGAAGTGATTTCCAAGAATTCATTTCTTGAAGGATTTAACTCCACAAGGTTCAAGTGAAAGCATGAAAGCATCCAGAATGTATGCCTCACTAAGTAATTTTATTTTTTTTTTACATAAAAGAAGACACAGCTCTTCAGTTGGACATCAAATTACAAACAGTCTTGTGCATTGCACAAGAAACATAAAAAAAGACTTCAATTGTCTCTGGATGCAGTTTTTTTTATTCATGTAAATCCATTCTAGAATATCAATTACTCGCCCCAAGAAGCTGATCACTTGCAGAATAAGACCCAATTTCTAAAATGCTAAGAACAAACATAAAATCATTTCTGACAATACACTTACCAAGATGGAGACTTCCTGTAACCTGAAACTGCAGGGAAAAAAAACAACATCAAACTGTCTGGATTCCTATAGTTCTACCCACCATTCTGAGTATCTTCATCTCCTTTCCAGTCAATACTTTCCAACATCCTCCTTTCTTCCTCTGGTGAAATAATCTTTTCAATTACCATTAAGCCTGGAGGCAAGCTTGTAGGAACAGCATTTTGTAAGGAAACTGAGGTATGTGAAAAAAGAGAATTTTGTCACTTTTTAGAGAAAATGAAACCTGTGTTCTCTACGGAGATATAATTACTTAGTATGAGACTATAATATAGCTGTAGAAATATTTATTGATACAATGGAGCCCTTACTGTGGTCTTATTTGGAGAATGAATAATCCCTTTTTGTCATGACAAAACAGGGTAAGGCCCAAGTTTTGCATCATTCAAGCACTTTCTAAAAATTTTACTGCATAAGACAAACAAGGCTTTACACTATTCAAACACAAAACCACTTGTGGTTTCCCTGTAAAAATAATGGTAAACTCAATCACTACAAGGTTCTACCTGAATTTCATTTTAATTTTGTAGAATTTTAGTGATTTACTGTATCAGCAGGTTGCTTCCATAGACAGAGTACTCTGTAATCAAATGTACAAATGAGGAGTACAGAACAATACCTAGGTGAGCATAAAACATCAGTGATGGTGGGACATTCAGTTTGCTATCCTAAGAGCTCAAAAAAAAGCTGTTTGGTGCTAGAATGTACAGACCAGCACCAGGAACCCTTTTTGCTAGACACTATGAAAGCTCACAGAAAAGAGCTACAGCTCTCATAGTAAATAGCTGATAAGCAGCCAAAAATAAAATATTTGGGAAGAGGGAGGGGGGGAAAAAAAAAAAAGACAGATTTCATTGTGCATATTTTTCTTCTTGGAGCTGAGACAGAGATTGCAAGACTAGAGTCACACAAGACATCCAATGAACTGCCCAAAGATTGCCCAGGCTCCTTAATCACAAAACCTTCATGTGCAGTATTGAATGGTCAGGAAATTACTTTAATCTTTTTTCCCTTTTGCTTCCAAGTAATAGAGTTGAAATTAGAGTATCCTGAATCTCAGATTCTAGCTTTTGTTCTCTGCACCTACTTAGAAAAACTAGTGTGCTTTTACCTATATTTACAACCCAGAAGTAAAAGCAAAGGGGAGCAGATTGCAGGAAGCTGGATCTATAGAAGAGAAATAAAACCGTACCTTTTTCCACAAAATTAACATATAGAATAATGTTTTGGCTACAGTCTTCCAGTGTTACTTCCTTCCCATTAAGAGCATTAAAGGCTCTTTTGGCTTCTTCTGCTGTCCTGTATTTCACAAATGAATATGGTTTATTTGGTGGCATTAAGAGTGTTTCCATTGCTCCATATTCTTCCAGTATCCTAAGCAGTTGTTGTCTACTCATCCCATTACCAAGACCAGCATTAGCAATAACCAGGCTCTAATTGAAAGAGAATTAAAAAACAAAACGAAAAAGAATTAGTGATTATTGTTGGTTCATTTAAAACTAACATTTTACCAAGAGAACCGCACTACAAAGAAAAAATAAACCCGTGAGCATTCTTTTATGTATTCTGCACAAGATATTTACATTTCCAAGAGCTTGTTATATATTAGCCTGTTAGGCTAATGCAACCTCTGCTTGCCCAGCACCAGCCTGGCTGAAAGCCTTGCATCCTCTATTAGAAACACCTCCTCAGCTAATGGATGCTTTGAAGAGGTGTGTGTGTGTCAAGTGTGCCACAAGCAAACAGCAGCACTGCCACACAATTCTGGAGGTTTCTGAAACAACTGGTGAAAATGACAGCATTTCATTTCTCTAAAAAAAAATAAAAATTAAAATTAAAAAAAAAAAATAAATAAATAAAAAGAGAGAAAATGAGGTTTAGAATGGAAGAGGAGGGCCACAAAAAACCCCCAAAAATTATACACTGAGCACTGCTGTGATTATGCCTGTTGTGAAGGCTCTGTTAATATTGGTCCTAAGCTCTAGATCAGGTTGTCCACTACAGATCATATTTTTCAAAGTTTACCTCATTATTAATGACAGCTACTTTCTAGAATGTTATTGATGGAGACACCTGTGTGTGTGAAGGACATTCAGTGGTTCAAACCACTCCTTTCACTTAATCTACAAAGACCCCACCACACAACTGCTCCAGCACATGCAGCAACTGATCATGTAATTTAGAGACAGTGCATGCACAAAGCCTGGAAGTATTCTCTATATTCCTGACACAAGTTTACCACTAGCACTATTATTTTGTTTTATATATTATTTATTCAAATGTTCTCTTACCAATAAGGACCAATTACTCTTTGGATAGATTAGATGGATAATTTGGTACCTGGGATGGTTTCAAGGGGAACAAGTCCCAAATTACAGACCCATTTCTAAGCAACACTAGAAAAACACAGTCTGTTCTAAAGAGTTTACAAGCAACAGAATTGCTGAGTCATTTACATCTGTCCATGTGGTGTCCGAGCAAAAATTAAAGCAAATTTTATTACCAAAATGTATAAAGATCTAACTGATGTTTCCATATTCGAATGGGAAGAATTTGCAGGATCAGGATGAACAAGCAGAGGGTAAGTGATACTGCTCTACAACGTTTCAAGCCATTTGTATTTTTTATAAATGAGCAAGGGAAACCAGAAACTCTAACTTCCCTTTCTGTCTGCAAATTCCTGTCACTTTTTGCTATATCATTATCTGTGAGGTCATTCTGTGATCTGCTGTAACTCTACTGTGGCAGAACACTACAAACCAAAAATCTAAGTAGCTTTCTGCTAGGTCTCTTTTCTGCAAGGAAAGAAAAAGCTGTCCACATTTAAACAGCTGCAAGTCAGCCAACCAACTCTATTCCCACAGAACCACAGCCTTAATTTGTTTAGAGGAAAAAAACAAAATGGTAAAGGCTTCCCAGATAGACATGTTTTTAATGGGGAGCTTAAATGAGACAAATTACACTTGACAGAGAACTGTGGAGGATAGAAGGGTACAAAAGTTAAAAGCCTGAGAAAATAAAAGAAACCACAGAAAAAGAAGAAAATTTCATCTACTTCAATAGCATTTCCAGTGCTTCCTCCTCAACCCAAGTAACTACTCTTTCAGGTTAAAAAATCTCATCCAAAGGCCATCAAAGTCTCTCCATAGACACTGAACTGCTGAAGTACAGTTCTGCTTTGAAATCAAAGAAGCACAGAAAACACTCAATCTTAGGAAATGCGTTTTTAAGAACATCATTTTACACAAGACACGTAAGAAAAGAACACAGATAAACAGCATTTTAACACTATCATCAAACTATCAGTCACCTGTGTGGCATGGGAGATGCACTTTATGCCCTCGTGTCTCATGAGTGTATGCTGAGCTCTGACCTGCTTCCTCAATATCTTCTTCTTCATTTTCTGGACTTTCAAATGATCTTCACTTGTTTTAGCTTCCATAATGATGTTCTGGAGAGCAGAAGTAACAACACATAGTGAGTGTCCTGCTTAAAAATCATCTCTCCCAAAAATAAAGCTTGAAAAGATTGCTATGATGCTTCATTACATTTTCCCATTTTTGTCTTCCTCTTCACTCCTTTATTTATATTCACAGTATCACTGCATCCATTTGTGGGTTTTAACCTGTCTGCCCCTTCTGTTTTCATGCAGTAATTTCAACAAATTTCCTTCTCTCTACCGTCTCTCCAGAGCAGAGCATGACAAAAAAGTTATGTGTGGAACCGCCCTGAGATTTGTATTGTCTCAGCTTCTCAGTTATTCTCATGCCTCACCAAATGGTTGAGTTGGAAATTAAATCTTTGGCTCCTTTTACCTCAATGCAACCAAGTGTGACATTTGGCCAAACTTGCTGTTTTTGAGAGTAGAAAAATGTGTGAAATACTTAGATGTCCTAAAGCAAGCAACTAAGGTGCTCCACGTGTCATTTACCACATCTCCCAAACTTTATGTAAATCACATTCCTGTTATGAGAAGGAACAGAAAATTGTGTACATATATACATTTATATTAACTGCTGAATTTCATGGCAACACAGCATTTACCAATCAGTGAGTACTTACTTAAAGGTCACTGGCATCCTCTAGGCTTAGCTGCATTTTTTGCCACTTTTGGTCTAACACTATATTGAGATCATAAAATACCTTCCCACATCTCTCTGAGCCTACATTCTTTTCCTTTCTTTTTTCTACTTCCTTTAAATCCAACGGAAGAGCCAACATCTCCAATCTAAGATTGCAGCTTGACTTTGACTTTATCTCTCCCTATAACACAATCTCTTACCTGTATTTTAGAGGTATCTTCTCTTCTTTGCCAAAAATCCTCCTAACAGTATAGCTGGACAATCCAACTGCAGTCATCTGTACTATTCCATTCCTTTATTGCCATCAACCTGACAACAATACTTCCATCTTCTCTTCCTGTCAAAAAATGGGTTTGTTTCAGTTATTTTTAAGGAAAAAAACAAAACTTGGTCAATCATGCCTCTATGTAATTATTTAACTCTGCCAACTGCCCAACAGTCACTTATCCACTTGCATGCCTTCTGGCTTGCATAACTGCAGAGCTGCTTCCCAATACCTAAACTATAGACACTATCATGATAATATGACAATGTACCGCAAAAAACAATAAACGTAAAAAAATCCTCATATTAGTATTTGTTGCAACTTTGTGTTGAATGACTTAGCAAAAATTTTGTTTGAAACAAGCATTGATATGCTAGTAAAATTGTTATAAAATATTGAAGTGTTGCACAGGAGCAGTAAGTACGTAATTTCACACCCATAAGCCGCACCTGGTTATAAGCTGCACTTCCTGGATCAGCTTGATTCTTCAGTGAAACAAGTACAGCTTATCAATGCGAAATTACTGTATTCCTTGTGACTGCTGCGGCATTACCATCATCAACCTGCACAACTTTTAACCACACTGCACAAGAAAAATCTTTAAAGAGAACCAGAATGATAAAAGCAGTCTGTGGAAATAGAAGATTCTGATCCTCCAAAAAGGAGCAGGATAAATGCTGCTGAAGAGGACTCAGTCTTTTGCCCTTCCTTTCCACTTACTAGTTCATCCTCCTACCATTCCTCTTCCATTCTCAAGCACAATTTTACAGTGGTTTTAATTAATTTATACTCTTGTCAACAACAACTTCAAGTAAACACAGCAAGTTATTGGCATGGTGGGCATCAAAAAGTCTCTCTTGATATGGTTTCAGATGTCTGCTATCAAGTTTGACATGGCACATCTGAGGCCATAACAGTTTGAACCCTGATTTTTTTGCATTATTCGAGTTTTTACACATCTGACCACATAAAGATCACATTTATATCTGAGCCTGACCAAAAAAAAAAAAAAAACAAAACCAAAAAACACTTAAAAAAAATACTTAGCACCAAAACTCATCCTACCACCATTAGACTCTGGACATTTCCTAGGATCTCTTAAAGAGAATTCAAGCACAACCATGCTCACATGCAATGGAGGGTAAAATGCACGAGACAAAAATCTCTCAAGTAACAAAACTGAAACAGAGCAGAATAAGGAGAAAACTACTGAAATAATTATTTCACATGACTTCAGAAATGACGTGTAGAAGCTAAAAAGATCACTAGATTATGGAATCAATCTTGATCTCTGCAAAACTAGTTTTACTACAGATTTGTTAGGAACTGTCTGTCATTTCCCTTTAAAACAACAGTGCTCATTAAAAGCATTTTGCCTGTTTTATAGTCTGATTTTTTCCCTTCACTTCCTCAAACTCTTAGTACCTTCTTAAATAATCATTCTTCCTTCCTGATGGCACACTTGCAAACTGGCCACAGCTCATTCTTCGAAAACAACATTCTTCCTTCTAAAGACAAATAGCTCAAAACAGTTCAAAATTAGATTTTTCACTTACAGTAATTTCACAATTATAAGCCGCATCTGAATATAAGCAGCACTTTTTTTTTTAGAAGCTAGGATCCATGTGTAACAAAGTAACAGAATCTCACCATTGTGGGGTTTGGTGTCAGGTGCTGAAGTTGCAACAGTTTTCATAGAGCAGCGAAGCCTTTAAAGGCAGCCCCAGGCACCCTCCCTGGCCAGCTCACACTTTCGGGTTGGCATTTCACTGGGATTTGTCCATAGATAAGCCACACCTGATGATTAGCCGTACTGCTGGGGTAGGCTGGATTCTTCTATGAAAAAGGTATGGCTTATAATCATGAAATTACTGTAATCAACTAAAAATGTTAAACACACAGTACAAGATAATTAGAAGCCAAGGTGACTGAGAGGGGAAAAATAAAAGTCTCATGAAAAGAAGCACCAAAACCTTTTTTTTAAGCTAACTGTCCTAAGCGTATTTAATGGGTTACCCTTACCAAGATTCAGCTGATTTGCAGCTTCTTCAGTAAGCCTACTATGACCAAGCTGTGCAACTATAAGACTTCACAGAACCAAAAAATCATTTAGGTTAAAAAAGACCTGTAAGGTTGCATTCAATTGTTAATCCAGAACTGCCAAGTCCACCACTAAACCCTATGTCCCTAAGCACCACCATCTACACGATTGGGTCCAAAAGGCTTAGTGTGTCCTACTTTATTTGCCACATACAGGTGAACAAACGTCCACATCTTTACAGCCTACACATGTGTGGGTTCCTCTGCAGAGGGTGTCATGCAGTCCCAAACTACTTCACAGGAAAGTGACACATCTTTGACTTGGTGAGTTTACAGAAAGAGAGAAAAGATACAGGACAAGAATCAAGCAAACCAGATTCAGATGGAAAAGCATGGAGGCTGTGCACATCACCCATACGAGCCAGACCACTGTTACACAGCCTGTAGAACAGAGAATAGAGGACTTCAAACTGAAAGGATCACGCCTCTCCCATAACATCTGCACCTCTACATACTGGAAGACTCCATCTTATCTCTGAGGAAAGCAGTTCTGAGTTTAGTCAGGCCTTTAGTCAGGTCCTCACAAATGCCCACATTCTCTGGGCAAAAACAAAGAAGTCATGCCACAGTATCTGTCAAACTAGCACAGAAACTGAAGCGGAAAGACTACTTTTTATCCTTTCATAAGCCCTGAACTAAACAACTGAACAAGGGTCAGCTGAGGTGCAATTCAGCTGTCTAAATAGCATATAACACTGACAGAGATGACTTATCCCACAACACTCAGCCTTTCACCTGCAGCTCAGGAAGTTGAAGACCTTCCTGATGTGCTGGGTCATGCTTGCCAGCATAACTCTGGTGCCTCCAGCTCCTGAAGGCATCTTAAACAGCACTACCTGCAAAGCTGAGACAGCAGAATATTCCTTTGGTCTTTGTCTGAACTGGGTCTAAACTCTGTCTGTCTTGTCTGTTGCATTACTACCAGTGGCTCAATTTAGCAGGCACAGAAACCAAATCTGCCCTGATTTTTGAATAAAGGAATTGATTTACCAAAATATTTGTATTGGTCTAATACCGACACTCAACTGTGATGGACAAAAGACTCTCTAACCATTTAAAGTTAGAAAGTGTATGTTTATCAGCCCTGGGCAGCAACGTGGGAGCCCCCTAATATGAACTGCGAAATTACAAGTGGTCACAGAGTCTATTTATTGACAAAAGGTTCAAACAAATACA
>VRYO01002772.1:17679181-17706204 GCA_009812075.1 Sialia sialis
CAGGGGGACCTCATCACTCTACAGCTGCCTGAAAGGAGGGGCAGCCAGGTGGGGGTCATTTTCTTCTCCAGCTAGTAAGTGACAGGACAAGGGGACATAGTCTTATGTTGCAGGAGGTTCAGGTTAGACAACAGGAGGAACTTCTTCATAGAAAGGGTGGCTAGACCTTGGAATAGGCTGCCCAGGGTGGTGGTAGAGTCACTGAGTCACTGTGCCTGGAGATGTTTAGGAAAAGACTGGATATGGAGCTTAATGCCATGGCCTATTTGACACGGTGCTGTTGGGTCAAAAGTTGAATTGATGATCTCCAAAGGTCTTTTCCAAACTAACTGGCTCTCTGATTCTATGGCAGCAGCCAGTTCTATGTGCCAGGATTTCCCAGTGACCAGGCCAGGGCTCTCCTGCAGCACATGGCCATGTCCTGGGGAGAGGGACATCCGTGCCGGATGGATCCAGGGCAGTCAGTGTGGCAAGGGGAAAGGGGGGAGCAGCCCCCTACAACCGCCTTCCATAGACACACACTTACTGTCACTGTGCCGCCTCCCATTCCTGCTCACTCCGTGCTTCCCAGCTCCCCCTGCCAGCAGGCCCTCCCTGTGCCACCTTTTCTCCAAGTAGAGCCAGCATTTTGCCATCCTCCTCTTCATCCACAGTTTCCCTCTGAGTTCTCACAGAACAAGTACAATTCTTTAACCTTACATGCAGTGGGAGACCATCCCTTAGCACCACACCTGCCTCCATTCCTCCATTGGAGCCTTCTCCAGCACAGGGGATCCAAACCAGATGGGGGAAGCCACCTCCGCATTGCAAATTAAAGGCGTGCTTCCACCAGGCCAGGATAGATTAAAGACAGCATCAGAGCTTCCCCCAGGCTCAGGCACTCATCAGCAGAGACCATCCCCTGGACAAGCCACCATTGCAGCCAGCACTGATCATGTTACCTTTGGCCCACCACAGCACTACGGACAGAGGAAGATAAAACTGCCAGTCCAGACAAGGCCATGTGAAGACCAAATATTCTACTGTACCACCCTTGACCTGGCCAGCAGCCTCCCTAAGGCTGTGAAGTGAACCCACAGTAGTGAGAGGCCTGCCTCACTGAAAGGAAGCATCTCTGATTCCCTGTGGAGAAAGTGGTCCCTTAAATCAGAGATACAGTGTGTTAATCTTTGCTTCATTTTTATTCTTCACAAGCTAACTAAGCTTCATACTCTGCCCCTAGACATAACCTTTCTCGCTTCTTTATGCAAAATGCTGGAATTTGGGATTGCCTTCCTTTTGTTTACCTTATAAATATTTGACTTCTTGCTGTGTCTTACTACCTAAAGTCTAGTGCTTATTTTCTCTCTCTCTCTATATAAGTACCAAGTTGATTTTTATTTTTCCTCCCTCAGCCTCCTGTGGGTATGTAATCTTTTTCAGCATCAATGATGTATGGGATTCCCAGGCAGGTGGTATGTAAGGTGACTGATGAGCCTATAAACCTGTAGAGTGAAGCCAGCTCCTCAAGTTTTTCCCAGATGCACACTCTGGAGGAATCTACTCGTGGCTGTGCTTACCCAGAAGAGAACAACAAAAAGTCCAACCAATCAAGAAACAACAATGACAACAGAAAAATCCTTTCTCTTTTCCTTGGAATGTATACCATGCCCTATGCCGGAGACACAGCTATTCCATGTACAGAGGGTCCAAGTGCACTAAGCATGTGGGGCTGACAGGGCATATCCACCAGCCTGTAATATTTGGGAGGTGGGAAGTACTTGGTCAGAAGGGTGGTTCCACTTCTTTTTCTCCACTACAATCTGTGCTATTAATTCACTCTCTGTTCTTGACCCACACAGTGGATAGGAAAGTGTTGTGATAGCACAGATCTTCTTCCTAGGATTAGTTATATTTAAAGTATGAGTATTTTCTACTTACCTACTAAGAGAGAGAATATAGAATAGAGATTGTTAACCTTTGTGAACATTAAGTCTTAGCATCATCTGCTCTTCTTGAGAGCCAGAATGAATGGGGAAAGAACAACCAGGCCGCATCAACAGCTGCTGTCTCTAATAAAATATTCTCTGAGGCTCTCAGCCCTGGAAACCGCCCAACCCTGAAAGCTACTGAAAGGATGATCCTAATGATACCAGTTTGTAATTCATTACCAATTTGTTCTAACAAGTGGAAAAGACCTGCCCAAAGGTTGTTTCTCTTTAGTGTCCACATTCCAGATCCTGGGCACTCTCCAGTCTATGTGCACGTCCATGTGTGTTCTCTGGGAGAGAACAAATGCATTGTGAGGTGTTGTTTTTTTTTCTTAAGTGTCTCTGTATGTGAGCATTGGTCAAGAATTTTTCATCCACATTGCAGTAACATTTCCTCTCATAATGCATCAAGGTTTTTCTTCTATAAACGGCATTCTCATATAGGAAATTTCCACCATTTAAAAGGAAAACAGTTTAAGGTGATTAGGGGTTTAATGCAAACTCATTTCAAACCAGAACTGTTATGCTCTTCATGATTGAAGCCCAGAGGCACTGTACATTCTCCTCCCATGCTAGATAAGATGGGTACAGGCTCCTCCTACAGATATCACAGTGTTTATTGATAAGCAAAAATACATTTCCATTGAAAACATTATCACTGACTAAGCTGCAAAAGAGTTCACAGAAGTGAGGATTCAAATACATTTACCTTTGATGTTAATATAATCTCTGATTTAAAGTGCTTTAGCAGAAAACTCACAATTTCTTTTTAAAAATCTATTTTATATAACTTTAATATTTTGGTTTTAAACATCAGAGAATATTCTAGTTTGATATTAAGTCTTAATAGTTTTCTTAAGAAAAAAGAAGGTTTAAATCAGAAAATCTTGGCTATGAGTGTATTTTTTTTTTAATTAATAAAGAGGAAAGATGTCTTCTAAAGCATAATATCATGATCCCATTTAGTCATAGGTGAAAAATAAAATCCTACTGACTTTTCTCAGGAACAAATTACACTATTTGCTATGCTGTTAGCTATTTTGGACACATTCCCAGGAAGAATCAAGGCATTTGTCAGTCCCTTGGAATCAGCTTCATAGGATAACAAGTAAACACTCCTATTTCCTTCAACAAACAAGAGGTTACTGGTCTGTAGGTGGCAAGACAGTCTTACTGCCTTTTATAGCAAAGCGAGCCAAGCCATGCTTTAGCCTAATGTGATCACACTGGATTTCCATTAATTTCAAACCTAATTAAAAGGGAATCGCAAGAAGATAGGATTTGCTGTATCAAATCTCTTGGTATAAGAAACTGCAGTTTAAGAATCGTGACAAATAGGATATATTTCTGGACTGCAGTTTGTTGCAGAAATAAGGAAAAAAACCTCTTAGCACAAAATCACCCGTGACTGCTCCTGTAGAGAAATATTGTAATAAAGGATGAGACACAAGATGAATTGTTTTAGGATAGCATTAATGTAATAGTTCAGCACTTGGATAAATATGTGTTGACCTACATTCAAAATATGCAACTGCTGCTGCTTGCGATAATAAAACTCTCCATAACAAACCTCTGCAATGCCAAGGGCTTATATTTTTCAGGAAGAAGGCAAGGCTGGCTCTATGCTGTGTGTCATTTTTATTCTGCACTTGTGCTGTTCAATGCTAGATTTCATATTTCTTTCTAAAAGAGAAGAACAGTCAGAAAAAAGCAACTTCTGGAAGTTTGCTAGCAATTGCATAAGACTGAAAGAGACATGAGAAGTCTGGATCCTGTTAAAATCAGTGGGCTTTTCAAATGCTTGTGATCAAAATGGTTGTATTCTCAAGAGACTTAAAATGTCAAGTAGTATCAGTATGCTTTCTGATTTCTAAGCTTTAGTCTACATTCTATTAATACCTCCAAACTTTTTCAAGCGTTTTTCCACAAACAAGATTTTAGAGTACTTTTTCTCCTTTCCTTGAATTTAAAAAATTTTAAAAAATAAATTAAAAAAAAAAAAAGACACACTTTTCCTGAAATCTCAAGACTCAGTATACTGGAACTTTAAAAAATACACTAAATAGCATAGATCTCACTGCAGAATTGTAATATTTGCCAACACTGCATTTCTGGCACAAATACATGATTATTGGCAGGTTCACTTCCACTGTTACCAGGTGTGATGCTCTTGTGGAGCAAGCTTCTTTAGCATAATGACACAGCTTTTTCTGAGCAGGGAAATTCTAGTTCTCTACTGGGACAGCCACAGATCTTGTTATCTACGGAACCAAACTGGTCAGTGAATGTTTAGGATTGGACAGGGGTTAAACTGAGCACTTCTGCTATGCCATGAGATTGCACGAATGAAGTTCAAGATTGTTTATTAGAGGCAGGGAGGAACAGTTTTAGCTTCTGTTGTCAGACACACTGCAAAAGCATGCCTACACTGCTGAGTGACTATTAATATTGCACTTGAACTGTGAGCACCAATAAACAGGAAATCTTTGATCATTTTCTGGTGAATCCTCAGAAAATTCCTGTGAACTTTCAGGCATAAGACAGAAAATACTGTAAGTATGATGTGCATGCTACAAGTCTGAAGATATTTCATTATACATACTGCCAGTGCAAAGAATCGGCTCTTGAGAGGTTCCTGCAACATGTGGACACATATGTCAAAAAACAGATAATTTCTTGATTTCATTAAGGAAGACTCCAAGAGATGTAAATTCCTTAGACACAACTACTGGAAAGCAGAATATCCATGATATTAATTTAAAAATTCCCAGTGAAGCTCCTGCCAGCTTTTTCTGCTCAAATAAAAACTCTCAGTGAATGGTCCTCAGCCTTCAAAGTCCCACATGCACCAATACTAAACAACCCATACATTGCGTGAAATTTTTTTGTCCTCAGTTTTAATTTTATCTTGGCATAAACAATCTTGGCAACTTAGAGGTCTATATCTTTCCAATACCATGCAAGCTTTAAAGAAAAATGGCAATTCTCTGCTGAACAGGAATTGTTGCCTTCACTGCCACTGTGACTCTTTCTCTGCAGTTCAGGCAAAGTTTACGTGAGATGTTTCACTAGTCTAGTACACTTTTTGGGCTCTCAGAAAAGTAATATGGAGTACTGAAATAACCATACAAAATATTGATTTCCTACTCATTCGTTAAACCCATGAACACATGGTGTAGTTTAGCCTTGAAGGCAATGTTGTTAGAAAGAGCTTCACAAAATATTTGTTTTCTCTGACACAAAGAGTGAAAATTGTCATCCTTTCAAAGTCTGCATGTACTTTACATTCTCATCTGGCTCTTTGTGCCTGTTCTACATTAAACAAATAGGAAATATAATTTTTAAAAATACTGTTTGAACTATATTATACTTTTCTGGGCATACAGTCAAAATCTTACGGTAACCTGGGAAAACTTAGTTTCTGTCACAAGCAATTAGGATTTGGTAGGCATTCAGGAAGCAATGCGACCTTGCGCAGGGATCCTCCCTGATATCAACACTAGGCAGGCAGTCTGCTTTCCTGCATATCCTTGGAAACCATAGTTTCTCACAGTTACAACTTCAGGGCATAAATGTATCACAAGGACAACCATGGAATATCAGGCTCTGGTTCTGTCTACTTGAGAAATCAATATGTTTTTAAGGATGCAGTGCTTGCACTTCAGACACAATCTGTGAAGTTAATTTTTAAAGACATAGCACTGTTTACATAAGAGAACTAAATGTTACATTTCCATTGTAAGCGAGATCCTTGATGCCCCCACTGACTGGAGAGAATATTGCAATGTACTCCTTGGACTGGGACTCCATTCTTTCATCTCCTTTCAGGCATCATCTCAGGAGAATTCATTAGCTCTTGCTCATGAATGGAACACGTTTACTTCTTTATAAGAAGAATAGCTGTTCAACTGTAAGGTAAAATTTTCTAAACAAAAACATGGTCAGATGGGTCACCCCATTTGCTCTTATAATTTAGTTTTTATTACTTCTCTGGATCTATGTACACACTTGACATATCTGGAAAACAGGAATTGTGAGCTTTTAAACTGAATAGGCAAAAGAAAAAAAAAAAAGAAGATGAATCCAAACTTAGTGATTTTTTTTTTTTACAAATATCACTTGTGTGTGAGTCAGTTTGCTGATCTGTATGACATTTACATAAATATTTACCCAAATCACCAAGGGTTGTGATTCTTCATGAATCACTGTTGGTGAAACACTTTGTAATCTTTGTCTGAAGTGTAGTATATGCATTCAGAGTATGGATCTAATTAATGGCAGAAGATGAATGAAAATAATAGATTTTTTAAAAATCTTTTTTTTTATTGTCTTGTTTGAAATAGATTTCAAATTTTTCATTTATAAATCTTCCTTTTTCACACAGACATAATATGGTTGGTACACATCTTGGTATGATTAGGACACAGTTTCAGCATATTCAAGTTTGTTCACTTTTATTAAGAGAAAAAAGCTAGCATATAGTATTTGAAATTCATGACTACACCACTTTACTTTACTCTTTCTGTAGAAATATCCACCAGAATGATTTAAATTATAATATTATAACATTAAATGCTTTTAACTTATATGTATACAAAGTCTTCTCTGGCAAAATTCTTTGCTTCAAGAAACTGAGCATACTGGCCACTTCACTTAGCTGTCATCTTGCTAAAGGCTCTATGAGTAAGCCTGACACACTTCATCTCTCACATTACCATCATCTACACGCTTCTGTTAGTGTCTCCCATGTTAAACTTTATGGCACCTTCAGTCAAAGAAATACAAGTGAGGGAAAGTGTGGGACTGGAAATGAACAAAATAACTAGAAGATTGGTTTAAAAATTTGTCCTAGCTGCTATAATATTAATGTGTGAGAGCCATATAATTCACCATCACAGAACAGTCTGTATTTGATGCTTGTTCTAAGCCAGGCGCCAAGAATTGCCAGCTGACAAGAATCCCTTCAAAAAGGGCAAGGGTGGAAATTTGAGAACCTGAGAAGCTTGTCATTTATGGAGAGATAGTAGCCTATCTCATGCTGAGTGAAAAACAGGGGGATTGATTAACTGAGCTACAGATTTTGGAAACTGAGGTAAGAAAGTTCCTTATGTAAACAGGGAGAGTTTTCCTATTCCTTCTTTATTCTTTCTTACTTGTAAGATTATTCCAGCAGTACTAGTACTGTTAGGTAAAATACCTTCTTTTGTTGATTTTAGGTCAGAGAATACAAGTGTAGCTAAAGTACAGTAATTTCACACTCATAAGCTGCACCTGGTTTTAAGTCGCACTTCTGGGTAGCCAGGAAGACCATGGAATTTGTCCATAAATAAGCTGCACTGGGTGATAAGATGCACCTTTTTTTTTTTTTTTTTTTTTTTTGAGGTGAGGATCCATGTGCAACAAAGTAACAAGTTAGTAACAGAATCACTCCAGTGGCTCGGTTTGCTGTCAGGTGCTCAATTTGCAAACAGTTTTCACAGACCGGCAAAGCCTTCAAACACAGCCCCAGGCAACCTCCCCGTCCCGCGAGCCCCGGCACTCTCACCCTCTGCACTGGCTGCCGCGGCTCCCTGCCTGCTCAGCAGCGGCAGTGGCTCGCTGGCAAAGGCTCGACGGGCTGGCCACGCGAAGGCAGCGAAGCCAGTGGCTCTGGCTCACCACCCACCCGGCAGTGGCTCCGCAGCAGCTCCCCACCTGGCTGGCCACGGCTCTGCGGCAGCTCCCTCCCCAGCTGGCTTGCATTTCTGGGTTGGCATTTTGCCGGAATTTGTCCATAAATAAGCTGCACCTGGTGATTAGCCGCACTTCCAGGATCAGCTCTATTCTTCAGTGAAATAGGTGCAGCTTATCAGTGTGAAATTACTGTATTTCTGCCACCTCTGTATTGTCACAAAATGAAAAATGTTACTTGTTAAAAAGGAAACAAAATAATACTATAAAACCATTAACTAAAATATAACTCCTTATGGTGCATTTAATAATGCTTGGGTGGCACATTGTCTGAGAAAAGTGCTGGGTGCTGTCAAAATATTCGGGTTCTTCACAAGGACACAGCATGTCCTTGTTATCAGTTTTGTCTTTATCAGTAATTTCTGTAACAGCAAGAGCTTCTATCCAAAATAATAAGGGACTTGAGCTTTTGATTTTTTTACCAATATCTGAGCAAGGTATGTTTCTATCTGGCTTTTCTGCTGCTTCTGTCATCTTCTTTCCAGTGCTAAATTAATCATGCAGGTGACCTTGCTGGTTTTTATTAAGCGCAGCAGGCTATATGAGCTATTGCTGGGGAAGTGTGACATTGCTCAACTAGTGGGGTCCTACATCTATATTTTTTCTAATATGGTTTCACTGCCAGTTCTAAATATGGGCTATATTTCTGCTGTCATGCACAGTTTCTTTCATTTGCCATCAATTAAAATTAATTATGCAGTTAAAAGGAAAGTACACCGTAATAAAACTTTCTGCTTATAAACAAATGAGCTTTTCATGAAATGCTGAGTTGCCTCAACTTTCCACAAAACAATGATGCTGAACATAGGAGTCATAGTAACATGGGTAGCTTCCATACTAACACATTGAGTGAATGGTTACATCAAAGTGAAATTTGACAACAAGGGTCTCAAAAAAATTCAGGCAAATGGTGCTGCATGACTACAGTACAGCTATGTACTAATGTATGATTCCAGAGAATGGGCAGGAGACCATCTGGAATCTCCAAGCATATTGGTCTGATCTCCTAAACTTGCCACAACAGTAAGGGAACAAGTCAGTAAGAGTTTCTGTCTCACATTTTGAATTCCTTAATATTTGTGAACAAGAGCATGTCATCTGGGAAAGTAAGGCTAGTTCTGTAGCAAGGATCTGGCTTTTCATGCTCATGATTTATCTTGCATAATTATGAATGGTCTTACAAATCTCTGTTTCTAGATTTATTTTGGGAAGCATAACCCAACTCTGCTCCTGAAGCCTCTGAAAATCCCCCAATTTAGAGTTTATTCTGCTCAGATGTCTACAGAGCTGCAGTGGATCCTCTGGCCTCATGCTAGAGAACTTTCTGACAGGCACAGGCCCTAAGAGCAAGGATCTGATGTGCTGGGGGTGAACATTGCTGTGATATAGTAATTAGAAACACTGCTGTAATGCAGGGGATGGGAGAAAGAACTACTCTTCTAGTTGCATTAATGCATGGAATTAAGCTTGAAAGATTACTTCAGTGTGCAAAGCATGATGCAAATAAGAGATAAGGTGGTAAAGCTGTAGTCTGATACTGGGCGTTGAGTTGTTCCATTGAGCGCCAGACCTCGTTTGCTGACGGCCCACACAGCTGCAGTGCAGGCTGCTGGGACCTCCTCCATCCCTGCCACTCGATCAGCTCTGCTGGGCACTGCACCTGCCAGGCAGGTGCAGCGGCCATGTGCTGATGGCAGGTGGAAGAGAGATTACAGAGCTCCAGCTAGGAGGAGAATTAAATACCAGTCTGCTTTGCCTTGAGACATGAACAGTGCTTCCTAGTCATTAAATGTTTATCACAATGACCTAAGTGTTTTCACCACACTTCTTGAATGTGACAGTTGGTTATGGGATCAAAATTACTGAAAAGGGAGATTCAGAAGAAATGAAACTGTGGCCCTGAAATGGCATGCAGAAAGCTGTTTTCAAATAACACATAGAAAGCACTTAGAAAAATAGGTTAATTCGGATTTTCAAAGGACTTCTGAAAACATGAGACTATTGGCCAATGTTGGATGCCAGTGGCAGCTTCAAAGGAACAGCTGGACAGATGCATGCAGCAGTAAGGATGGGTGGAACATATTATTTCCCTACTGGCAGTAGATACTGCACTGGGCAACTTTAAATGATTCTGTGGATGCTGCAGAAAACAGCTGTTATTCTCCTGGAGGGGAGAGCCGTATAAATAGAACGACATGCCTATGATCCCGATTAGCTGACTTTAAACTTTGAAGATCAAAAGCCTTCAGGATATACTGCTGGGAGAGAAAGAACACTGAATTGCTTGACAAGTCGGTGGGATGGGATGGGATGGGATGGGATGGGATGGGATGGGATGGGATGGGATGGGATGGGATGGGATATGGAGGAAGGATACTGGCTCTCCGAGTACTAGGACCCTGACACCTTGGAGACGTTCCCCTCTTTTATCTAGGACCTTTACCGTACTACTGTGGCTGGACTGCCCTGAAGCGCAGCCAGGTATCGCCTTTCCTTGGCAAGCGCGGGAGAACGAGGCGGGCGGAGGGTGTCGGAGTGCAGGGATGAGCGGTGCATCCTGCTCTGGGGCCGGCCACCGGTGGCAGGGAGCGGCCCCGCGCGTTGGCTCCTGTCGGTCCCCGGCCCCTTCCCCTCCCTGCGGGGCGGGTTCGGGCCCCGCCGCAGCCTCCCCCCGCTCTCGCCGGTAGGCGGCACCGCCGCCCGCCTTCCTCCGCCTCCTCCTCCTCCTCCTCCTCACCTTCGCCGGGCGCCGCGCCGGGTGACCCAGATCGCGGCGGCGGCGGCGGCTCCGTGTCGCTCCCGGCTCGGAGGGACGGCTGGGCAGGGCGGCTGCGCTGCGCCGCGGGGATGGAGCGGTGCGGAGCGGTGAGTGCGCGGCGGCGGCGGGCCCCGGCGGCGGCCCCGCGGGTCGCTTAGCGACGGGAGGCGGCTCCGGGCATCGCATCGCAGCTCCCCGCACCGCTTCCCTTCCCCGTTCACCGCCCGGCGGTGGGAGAGAAGTTTTGCCCCTCTGAACGCGGGACGCTTTATGGAAAGACCTTGCTGCGTAAAGAAATTTGGAGGCGCCGAGTGGTTTGCGCATTTAGGGTATTTGTAGTTGATTTTTTTTTTTAATTTGTATTTTTAATAAGGGGCCCATCCTTTCTAATGGTCCAGGAGGAGGCCGGCACTGGGCGGGCGCCAGGCGCACAGCTCTGCGGCTCCGCAGTGGGCTCCGCGCCCTGCCCTGCCTCGCAGCCCGGGGCCGCTGGCCGGCCTTGTCCCGCCGCACCTGCCCCGGCCTCCGTGCACCTCACTCACACCAGCGCGGGCACATGAGCATGATGACTCCTTCTTTCCGTGGCACTCTCTTCTTCCCCGCCTCCCCTTCATCCCCCCACTTGGTCATTGTGTGTTGAAGTTATACTTGCTCCGAGTTTATTCCAGGATTGATGTCTTTGATGTTTCCCTTTGTCCTCACATTTCTGCTTGTCTTACACTTTCCTTTAAAATGGCTAAAAGAGGGTAGAAAAAGTGTATGCCAGAATGGGGGCGGTGGGGGAGAGGGAAGAACAACACCTTCGTCCCAGTTCAGTCAACTCAACAGTCAGATCACAGCAAGCTGTTTTTTTGTGACAAAGGCATTTGGAACAAAGAAGCCATTTTAGAAAATGAAAGAAATTTATTTTGTGGCTTGCATGCTTTAGTAAATCCAGGTTTTCATTCTTTTTGCTTCTGCTCCCCCCACCCCCCACCTCTGCTCCCTGTTTATCCTAAAATGAAAGAGAATAGAAAAAACAGCATCTCTAAAATCCTGCATCATCCCTGTACTCTACAATAAGCTTACTGATTGCCTTCTGTTCCAAATATTTCATTGCACTTTTAAAAAAAATGTTATTTTGTACTCAAAAATCGATGAATAGTTCAATCAGTTGAGTGTAATAGGAACATCTCATCTGCCCAGGAACAGAACAGCAAAAGCCTCATTATGTGTAGTAATTTGGTAGGTGTTGCATACTTTTATCTATTTAGTGAAGTGCAGGTTCAGATGAGACTTACTGATTCTTATGAGAGCCTATTTTTCTCTGACTGTCTTAAAAAATGTGGGCCAATGTGTTGCCAAACTGAACAGGTGGAGTTACATCTAGAAATATCCCTTGACTTGTTCAGTTCTCATAATCTGTGTATCATTTTAAGCAATATTTCAACTAAAACCAATGCAAAACTACATTGCTGTAGCAAATGACTTATCATCAAGGCTAATAGAAGCTTGGAGACAGGAAGCCTATGATTTTCAAGAGTGAAATCATGTGACAGCATCAGATGCTGTATGTATCACTCTAAAAAGAAAATGGGCAGAAGATGACTCCAGGAAAGCAGCAAACAATGGAAAAATTGCGCAACAGAATGCATTTGTTAACTTTCCTATTGATACACAGTAAAACATGTTCTGCTAGTGTAAAAACCTGCTATGGCTAAGCACATGACCAAAGTGTCTATGAATCCTTAGCCAGCTCAAGTTTTGAGACAGGGCTTTATTAACCATGGAACAGCATCACATTAGCTTCACTGATATGTAAACCCAAGAATTTCCTGCGATCAAACATTTTTCCATCGCTCTTGACAGGGAATTGCAGCCCCCGAGCTAAGCTATACTTAAGTGGTAAACTTCAGGGCTATGTTGCATTAAGTGATTACTTTGTTATCTATCATCTTCCCTGGAAAAACATACTTGCTGCTGGCTGCAGGGAAAATGCTGCTGCACAAATGCTGGTGTATGTAGGGCTCCAGACTGCTGCTAGTATTTAAATAACCTTGTATTTTAAAGTTAAGTTGTGATCAGCCATAAACCAATTTAAACAAAATTATGTTCAGTTGTACAGTCAGGGCATTATAACTATACAGAGCCAGGCAAGCTTTATTTTTCCTAAGGGGTCGTTTGAAGGGTTAGCAGAAAATTGCAAGAAGAACAAGCTTGGGTTGCCTGGAGATCAAATCTTGTTGGATTTAATGCCCTCTGGCTCATAAGACTACATTTTAATTTTTTTTTATGAACATCTGCTCAGCCTTCTTGATTGGAAAGCTGCTTTCATTTGACATTCCTTTTAAATCCTTTGCTTGGTAGTGCAGGGCAAAGTACTACATGAAAAATGTTACTCTTTGAATACAAGCTTTGGGAAGGAGGCCTGAAAAGTAAACTCTAGAGCAGAGCTTACAGGAATACTGAGAAGGAAACCAGGTGGTGAGATTCCAAACAGGCAAGAAGGATAAAGTATGGAAAAATAAAATGAAAGATGAGGCTGATGTAAAGAGATGTAGAGAACGTTTGTGGTTGTGCAGGACTGTGGCTATGTTTCAGGCTTAGCGTCCTCAGCATCCATCTAACATGATACAGGCTCAGCCACCTAACCGAGCTCAAGTGCTGAGCTGTGCTGTACCGCAGGATTTGCCAAGCCTGAGCTGGGGGTGGAAATTTTGCAGGTTCCTGCCAGGCAGTGGAAAGGGAAGTATGACAGCAGAAGCTGTGGGAGCAGCTTTCCGAGTCACTCCTGAGTGGTACATGGGACTGCATGAGCACTCCTTTTCAAGGCAAAGCAAGCGTTTTGGTGACAAATTGACCTGTCTGTCTTTGCCTTGAGGCACATTATGGACATGTTTACACTAGTGATTTGGCTTGCATCTGGATTAAGTATCTGACACATCCTCCAAAGACCTTCTCCGGTTGCCTTGCAGTGGTTCAGGTCTCAGAGCAGTCTGGCTGCAGGAGACCTGAACTCTTCCATTGAAACTACACCAGGACTTGTGCTTTGGGGGTGTTCCCATTCAATTACTGAGCCTTTCATGAAATATATTGGTATCTTTAAAGTATCTTCCAGCTGTAGTCTAGTGAGCAGTTCTCATCCACTTTAGCATGAAACTAATGAAAAGCTCCACACCAACTTCATCAGCTTCAAGTGTTTATGTCTGTTTGTTCCGGAGCACAGTATCTTACTCCTCTGCAAAATGTGAGCAAACACTTCACTTCTCAGCTTTCTGTTACAGCTGAGAGGCCCTTCAAGAAGATAGTATCTAACCCTCCCAGTAGTTAAAGTACCTGAATGGAATGGAGCAGCTTGGCACAGTGTTTTTACCTCATCCTAATCTGTCTGCAAATCTACAGGCTGAGCACTCCATTCTAGTTCAGACTGATGCAGCCACACACATCAAAAGGAGCCTGGGGAACAGGAGACATGTAGGAACTACACAGACTGGAATTGAAAGCAATTGACAATATAAGCAGGTAAAATTGCAACTTGCTAGAGCAAAGTAGATGCAGTAGTGGTCCTCAGGACTGTGTCTGTAGGAAAAGGTGTACCTCTGAGTTCTTTCCTCTCTGGTAGGGAATTACTTCACAGGCATTTTTAGTCTAAATATAGATATCTACACTAACGTTTTTCAAGCAAATCTCCCAGCTTTTATTCTTCACCTTTTTTTTTTTTGTGTATTCTTGGAGCACCTGAGAATAAATAGGTGAAAAGGTTTTGGGAGCACATCAACGAGCTACTCCAGCATCTGTGTAGGTTGTTTTGTTTAAGAACAATCTGCCTTTCCCCATCCTATGCAGTTTTCAATTTCAACTGCTTGGCAGCAACATGTCTGTTGGTCTGTGCTCCACACTGATATAGCTGTAGCTTCTGTAGTAGCTATATATATTTTGCTTTTCCAGTGAAGGATACTCAGGTAAATTAAGGGACAAGACCAAAGCCAAAATAATTAGTTATACAAAGTCCTGTCTCCACAGCTCTCTGTATCATCCTTCTAACTTGGCCACGGTGTACCAATATGTTCTGATGGTGCATAAGGAGAGGCAGTTTCTGCAAAGAAGGCTTGTTTAGGACTGTGTACACCTATCAATTTCACAGGCATAGGAGTTATTCCTTAACATATATATATATATATATATATATATATAAAACATCTGCCATTTAAGCCCCTGTTTTATGCCTGTGCCTGTGCCTGTGTCTGCCACAAGTGAATCAGTAAGTTTCCTAGCACACCAAAACTCATACTATTATACTTGCTCAATCGAGCAAGGGTTTCTGTGGCTAATTGCAGATTGCATTAATGATGAAAATAAATTTTCTAATTATTTTTATTTATTCTTTATTCTTTTAGTAGTCTTATTCACATACTTGAAAAGTAGAATTGAATCCCTATCTTTCATTATCTTCCAGGATGACTTGGAATTTGAGACCTGTCCATGGCGTAACAATTTGTTACGACACTGATAATACTTGAACAGTCGTGTGGGTGTGTAGGTGATAAAAATTGGGCCCCTTAATGCAAAGCTGTCCTGTGGTCATGGAAACTATAGTCCTCTTCTGGCAGGCAGTTATAAGAGCAAGTCTCTTATTCCTTCTCCCACTCTGATCTTACAAAGCTATATCCATATCAACATTGGCTTGGATGTGTGCCATCAAACAGGTTGTTCCTCCAAAACACTAAAATCAATGTGGAGTTTGTTAATTTTGGGCTTGCTAGGCCCTCATGCTGTCAGTGTTAAAGCAGCCTGAGGAGAACAGATGGATTGAAGGAGGAAAAAAAGGAGTTCTTGCTGAACTGAGTGAGGAAGGAAAAGAAATGGTGGTGCTCCCAGAAGATGGCATGGAAAACAGGACATACCATAAACACATACCAAATTAGGAAAAGACCACACAACCTACTCCCCACTTTTTCAAGTGGGATTACGGCAATATCTCCAGTGTCTGAGATAATCATGTTCTTCTTTGAATCTCATTTGTCTGGAGCAACATATGCTGTGTTGTACAGGTTACTATCTCAAGGATAAGGTCAGTTCATACTACTGAATTATTATGGGTATATCTGCTGCAAGGGTTCTGGAAACTTGTTTATTATATTTCCTTTTAGAAGTTTTTTCTATCACTTTACACTTATGAGGTTAAGAGTAAGATGATAACAAATAAAAGTATGCCCACTTTTCTGTGTAGAAAGAGACACTGAAGGAAGAATATTTTCAGTGTTGCAGTGTGTTAAGAATAAATGCTTTATGGCAAGCCTGTCAATCACCCTGTCCTAGTCTGTATTCCTCTTGCCTCTACTTTGTTCCTCTTCCCCCTTGGTAATGTTGTTGCAGGAACAATCAATGGTCTTCATGTTTCTTCTTTCTCTTTTCTTCCCAAGTGGTCATTTCCCCTCTTTCCAGTTTTTTACTATCAAATCTTTGCCAGCATCCTTTTCTGTCTGAGAATGGGCACCCAAAAGAATGTAAAGGTCTGATTGAACCAAGCAGGAAGTGGCAGACAGAAGAGCACCAACAGCACTTTGCACTTCTTTTGTCACTCACTTTTTTTTCGTGCTTAGTTGAGAAAATACATTTTGTGCAATTTACACATAAGAATGGTTCCTGTACCATGCTTGAAAGTGTATTTCATAGGTCTTGTGTAACAGCTGGTGTAAGTTCATTACCATCGAACCACTCTTTCCATCTTTACCTTTTGCAGATCTTCATTGCCTTTTCCTCTTACTTTGTTGTGTTAGTGTTGATTTATCCCTCATTTTTTGTCTGTCTCTGTCTCCAAACTTCATCATACCCTTCTTTCTCCACTGCTTATAGAAGCAGTGTTTGACTTTGATGCTACTTGGAGGTATCTTAAGCTACAGAATGGTGAAGGAAATCTTAGTGATGTCATTTTTACAGTTGTTTGGAGATCTTCTTAATAGAAATTTTGAAAAATTTTCTTGAAATAGAAGAATTTGGTAAGATACTTGTGACTCTTCCAAGATGACTGTGATACTGGCTGGTACATAGGCCTGTCTGGACAACAGATTTTGATAAATGCACTGAAGTGATTTTTGTTTGTTTGTTTTTGTTTTGAGGTGTTGCCATTCAATATTTTTCCCTAAAGATGGGCTTAAACCTGGTTCAACCAGAGCATGGAGTTTGAAATACATATTAGAGAAACTTTAGAAAAGTTTCTAGTTCCTGTGGTAAAACACAGATCATTTCTTTCACTCATCCTCACTTCAGACATTGGTAAAACCAGAGCAATCTATCCTGCATGTGTCCTTCTGGGCAGCAAATACATAACCAGAGCTTCCAACAAGGTCGTACTTGGAGTTGTCCTGATTTCCTACCTCCTGGGATACAGAACCTCTCACTGAGCAGCAACCAGGAGATTAAATTGTAGGCCATGAAGTTTGCAAAATAACTGCAATGGGATTTTAGATCCTCCTGTCTGCTGCAAAAGTTTGTTCCTCTTTTATTGTGGTCCCTGTGCAGACTGCAGAAGAGCAGGCAGCCAACAGCTGGTACATAACACTTACTATAGGATGCTTATGGTTTTACAAGTGTGATGCTTCATGACATCATCTAACTGGCTGACTGCATGGGACGTCATCATTCTTGAATCCCATCCTAGTAAAAATGCAGAAGGAAATGCAGAAATTCTCATGGATCCTACTTGCTCTGCTCTTGCATGTCTGTCTCTCAGAGCACTGTGGATAAGTTGCCACTTCCATGCCAAAGTCATCTGGTGAAAGGATGGGAAGATGGCACCACATGGAAAACTTTACTGTTAGATTAGTATGAATTGTGTCTGCTCTCCACCAGATTCCTGGGTAAATAAATTGATTTATGCTCCTCCAGCTCAAAAGCTGAGTTTGGCTTTTGTGCTGACACTTCTGGTACCCTTGTCTTAATTTTTTTGAGGGGGAAGGGTCAGTTAACAAACTACATCTCAGTCCTTAGTTTTACATGCTTTCAGGCTGATACTTGGTGTGAGGTCGTATTAATCCTATGTCTGAGTTAACTCTGCTTGGTCCAGGAAAATATAAGGAATGTTGGAAAGGTAGGGGAGTGGATAGAACAAGAATATCTGGTGTAAATCTATTGACATTGCTGTATGTCAGATCTGTATGTAACCTGTTGATAGGATGATGTTTCGCCCCCACAAACTACTGTTTGTTAGGAATAGATAGGACTCTAAAGCAAATCTAGACTTCAGTTAATTTTGGTGGCAAGGGAATACTTCGTCTTTGCATTTTAAGTTGTACCCTGCACTCATCTCTAGGCAATGGAGTGGAAACCTAGAAGGGAGGGAGAGCTAAAGCACATCAGTCATCACTTTTAGAAACAGTAATTTTGGGTTTTTTTTCCATGAAACTTCTGCAGTAATTAGTCTGGGAGGTAGCCAGGCAGCCTCTTTGGATTTTATGTATCTAGCCTTGTAGGATTTATTCTAAACTGGAAGGATTTTTGCTACAAAGTGTGATGTTTTATTTAGAACACACTTCCTTGCAATACAAGCTGTCATACAGTGTGTCTGGCAACAGAGCAAGTGGGCCAGAAACATTCCACTGCAAACCATGTAGACACATGTGAGCAACCCAGATGAAGCTGCTGTTCTCCTGCGTGATCTCATTAGTGGTCAAGAGAAAATTGATGAGAAGACTAAAAATCATGCCCTTTTCTAATGTATGAAGGAGGGGGTGCTGAGGAAGTTGCTATACTTTGAAGACTGTTTTCAAGCATGAGAACTGAATCTTTAGCTGATATGTCATTTATTATTTGCCCTTCTGGATAAAATGCATTTTCCTCCATACGTAAAATGAGCTTGTTAAGGATGGACACACTATAGACAGAGACAAGATTTGGATTCTTTAATTCCTGTTGAATTTAGGTATCTGATTACATTTCTAGAAGTTTATGGTAGTCTGGGTTGCAGACAGCTTCCTTCTATTTTTACCTTTGTATTTGCTATTAGAAATAGACTTATTATTAGAAATACAATTATTAGTACCCAGCGAAGTCTTCACCAGTAGCCTGAATTGACTTCATATAGTTTTGTCCTTTCTTTACATCTTTCAACATTGTAATAGAAATTGGAAAAAATAGATTACGGTCACAGTTCTGCATGAAAGTGTGTCTGTATGCATGAACATTTCCTTTGTTGGATTTCTGGGATTTCGTTTGCTTTGAATAGTCAGGTAGGGAACCCCAGCCTTTTTCTTTTAAAGGGCTGAGATCTACAGTGAAAGGTGGAGATGCTTCTACGATGCTGCGCTGCAGTTTGATGTTACGTTCATCAAACTGTGGGGTGTCACTGAGCCAAAATCTGCAGAGGAATTACAGCATGTGGGCTGAATTCAGTGGTGTTAGAAGTAACTTGCCATGTGAGATTTGACAAGTTCTCTTGAACCCAAACACAGTCCTTCATGACTGTCTCTTACAAGAATTGTAAGATCCTCTTGATCCTTTCTTATAGTCGTAATACATTGAAAAGAAAGTAATGGACTGAAATGCTAAATTAGAGCTACAAAATTCAAGGCTTTCAAAGCACTCTTCTTAGCTTGAGAGAAGCTGGGGATTTTGTGCCCTCTGACTTCCTGATTCTGCTGTGATTTTAACCTTTTATCCAGTCCTCTTTTTCTTTTTATTGCATAATTGTGTGATATGTACTTGTGCTCACAGGACTAAAATTCAGTTAAATTTTACTTCATATCTAGCCTTGCCCTCATTCTTCTAGTGAAATACAGGAATGTAAAATGTCAATGTGTGATGGAGATTAGAAGTGGAAAAAGTCTTATTACCTGTGACAGTGTGACTGAAGTCAAGTCTTCTTATTAGGGTCATCAATCAAGTGTGACATTTTGTTCCAAGATTTTCCTCTAAAGAATGCTTGATGTTGAATACAGCTTCATCCTGGCACATGGAAATGAAAATACCCTTCTGTACTGAGATGGGAAACTGAGCTCACACAAAACAGACATCCACTTTTGATCTCTAAGGTGAATCCTGCCAATGGCTGCATCCATTTGGAGTCAGTCTAAGCCACTTCTGAGCCAACACAAAACTTTTGAACTGCGTGGAACAGGTGACCTTTTCTTGAGAGCCTTTCTGGCAATAGAACCATTTCCCTGGGTGTCCTCTGAGTGGGAGAGGTCTGAGCAGTGTTGCTGCTGTAACATGCAAAGACCTATAAATGATTATTCTGTGATTGAGATAAAGATCCTCTGTTTTACTAGTTTGTTTAATACATGTGAAGTGATTTTTATGCCACCTTTGGGCATGAATGCAAGAAGGTGTGTGTGTCTATTCCATGGGATAGCTGGATAAATGACACTTGCTTAGAATTAGAATGATGTACAAAACTGGGGTCCTAGAGTTGTTGGGGTTTTATTTACATAAATATGTAGGGATTTTTCTGTGCTGTGTGTTTTTCATTGGCATAACTCTTGTAGACTCTCTTTCTTGAATTGTAGGACCATAATATGACTTGTTTATGGTCAAATTTCCTGGTGGAGGCTTTTGGTGGGAGGGGTGGGGAGAAGTGAGAGAGAGGGAAGGATTTCGTTCCATCCTAAAGCTAAATTTGTTTCTTGGGAAACATTGCAAAGTATTGAGGATTGGGTAGCTCTTAAACTGATAAAACAGAAGGCTTTTGGGCAGCCTGTCAGTTGTATCTCTGTAGCACCATAGCAGTAAGAGTATTTGGGTATACACAGGATATCTGAGGTTGCCCCGTGAGAGTGACTGTGGGAGAAGCAGAAAATCAAAGGCTGGAAGGGACCTCAGACTATCTCTGGCCCAACCTCCTGCCCACAACAGGGTCATCTTTGAGGCCAAGCTTCTCAGGGCTTCAGTCAATCGGTTGGGACTTGAAACCTCAAAGTGTCTGAGCAACCTGTGCCTCTGCCTTACTGTCCTCCTGGGAAAAAGAAAATTTGCTTCTATCCAGGCTGAACCTCTCCTGTGCAAGTTTTTGCCTGTTGTTTTTCCCCTTGCTGTCCTGTAAAGACTCTGTCTCTTGACTTTTCAATGACATCCCCATAGGCACTGGAGGTGCGGTTACATCCCTCCAAAGCTGTCCCTGCCTGAAGCTCATCTGCCCCACCCTCACCCCTGTCATGCCAGTGGCCTCTGCTTAACTCTCTTAAATTTGTTGGTTTCTTTTGTATATTGCTGGGGCCCCAAACTCGGCAGTGTCTAAATATGGCCCAGAGTGCTGAGAAGAGGAAGATAATCTCCTCCCTCAATCTACTTACTGGCTCTGCTTGTGTTCATGCAGCCCAGAGTGCTGTTGTGTGTCTTTGCATCCTGCTGGCTTCTAGCCAGGACCTCAAGGGACATTTCATAACATGTATCAGCTGTTCTTCCCCTTTCCAGTTCTAGTTATCTCAGATTGGTGTTCGAGATACAGAAGCGCTAACATTCCCATCAGCAAAAGAAAAAGGAATATCCAGTAGCAAAACTCTTTTGGTGACATAAGGCTCAAGCCTATTGTCCCTCAGAAATAAAGAGATGTAGGCTTTTGAGGTGAATGAGGAGTAGATGCCAACCCAGGCTACCACTGGAAATAAAAGTGGCAACCTGAAATCAACAGCATGGTGGTGGCATTCAGAAAAACGTACTTTAAAATGTATTTTAAACTGCAACAACTAAACTTAAAAATAAATTACTTGGTTTGGTTTTTTGAGGTTTTTTTGTTAATCTAATGATCCACATAAACAATTATATCCAGCCTGCTCACATTAATATTTCTGATTTATTTCTTTTTCTTCAGCACACTTATTCTTCCTTTATAATTGGAATATACATTCAAAAGTGTTTGCAATATACCAGGTTGCAAATACCCATTAGTTTGCAAAACAAGTATTGTGACGGGAACTGCCTTGGATTTATATTTTTCTCTGAAAGTACAATGATTTATATTAAATAACACAGCTTTTCCCTGCAGCTGTATCTGCAGCTTTATTGAAGACAAACAAAGCAAAGCCAAAGCTTTAGATAAAGAGGTGATGTTTAAGGCTTACTCGTGATTTCTTTAAGCCTTCAGCAACTCTAAACCTTTCAGATTGATGCATGTTTTGCTATACTACTAAAAAGATCACAAGAAATTCATATAGTTGATGTTTATTTAAGGATAGCTTCATTTACGTTTTGAGACAGATCTTGCAATAGTTTTGCTGTTGTACATGATTACAGTAGTACTGCTTGTCTTCCAAGAAAAGCTGTGGTTAGTTTTGGGAGGGGAAGCTGCTGTTAAACTGGATAAAACAATTGGCAATGAATGGACATGTGGGTGTGTTGTTGGAGGGAGTAGGAAGCTGCTTTGTGGAAGTGATGTGGTATGGGATAAAATCCTGCTAGCTGAGAACGTGAGCAGGTGGGAAGCCCAAACTTCATCCTCACCCCATTATTCTCAATATAGAGCCTTAGAACATGAAGGAGTCCCTTCATGTCAAAGAGCAAACTTCAAACCTAATGGCAAATTAGCTTTTTTGTAAATTTTGAATTGTTGATTGAACATACCATCCTAAACTAGGGCTGTTCTTCCTCTTTCACTGAGGTGCTATAACAGCCTCACTGGAAGTTTCACTTATGAGAAATCTATTACATTTTGAATAAAAAGAGATTGGCAGAAATAAGGTCTTCTGGCTCTAGAGGTTTATGAATAGTTGAACTTAGTTGTAAATTTTGGCAATAATCCTTTTAAAGACTTTAAATGCTGTTTTCTTCACAGAAAATCTTTACTGAACTCTAGAGGATGACTTATGGAGATATATGGAAACAGAGAATGCTGCCCTCCAGTCCTACTTGTTTAAAGATGACTGTAAATTCTCACCTGATTCAGCTTCTCAATTTATCCAGGATCCAAATAGCTTAATGCCATCTGTATGTGTGTTCACAGGGGTGAATTGTTGAAGAACCACAGAACACAGTGTTGATTTCTAGCCCTGTACTTAGCAGATGACAGCATTTAGAAAGGCTGTCTGCCATACTCAAAAATTAAACTTTTTTGCCTTATGAACCAAGACAGCATAGATTCCCTATACTTTTTTTAAACTGGAAATCCTGCCTCTAGATCTTAAAGCCCTTGTTAATAGAGTCAGATGGGATTTGCTTTGTGCCTTTGTGGAGGAAATTGCTTTTGAGGCCATGGCCTTCCTAAGGACTCAGTTATTAGCTGGGCCTGTACTGTAGGGAACTGGCTGTTGACCTTGCAGGGTGAACTCTTTCTCCCCACACGGAAGGGCTTTGATATTTACTTCTATGGCATCTGGTCTTCAGCAGTAAAGTTTCTTTTGGAAGACTTCCCCACACACATTTTAATTAAAAGGGAGAGAGCAAGGAAAATTTATTCTTGTAATTTCAAGTGTGGGCTTTTGAAGAGATCCAAAACAAGCACTTTTGACCACTTGTCATGCTTGTTGTCCCACTTAGTTTTTCTTTTTTTTTTTTTTCAATCAACAATCCTCTTTTCAGTTTAGCTTTCTCATAGAATACAAGGGTCTCTGAACTGCTACAATGATCCTCTAATTTTTTTTGAGCATTGAAAACAGATTTATAATTTATAATTGGCTAGAGCTGGTAACTATTCTTGAAGAGACAGTATCTTGAAGCTCCACCATGCCATGTTTGTATGAGCCATTTCTGGAGTTGGGACGTTTGGAATTTCTCTTCACTTTAAAGCAGTAATAACGAAGCAGCATAATTTTCAGCAAGGACCTTGGCCAGAATCAAGAAGGAGCTGACCTCAGAAGCTGAGACTAGCATGCACTTTTAGACGGGGTTGATTTGACAGCTTCTGACACTTCTGGTGTGTTCCTTACACTGATGCCCTTCTGGGTCAAATTTTGTGGTGGAGCTTCCTTTGTTCAAGTTGATGTTAAAATGCTGAGACTTAGCTGTGAGAATCTTTCACAAACTGTATCTTTTAAACAGCAAATTATTAGACTGGAGAAAGGGAGCAGGTTACATCCCCTCCAGTTTTTGCCTATCTCCTGTGCTCGCTGCCATAGAGGACCTATCAAAAGCTGTAGCAGGAAGTGTTTGGAGCCTGCCTCTTGTGTTCATTAATGAACCAGCTAGCATCTCTGCCCTTGCAAGCAGGTGCCACTGCAGCCAGCATCAATTACAGCTGTATTCAGGGGACAGAAACATGATTCAGCCAGTCACAAATAATATAAATGAAGGAAGCTTTCACAGTTCAGGGATTATATATTTTTAGCAAGCAGTAAGTGATATAATCCAACAAGATAGCTGTATTTTTCTGAACTTAAATGCTTGTTCTGTTCCTGCCAATAGGCAATAGCACACTATAAAATTTGCAAATTACAAAGACAAAAGAATATGAGAACGTGGTAGAGCAAGGAGATTTTTATCCCATTATTGGTGATAGGTCCTGCAGAAGAAAATAGGTTTTAAGTTCTCTAGATTTCTAAATTTGTGACAAAAGAGGTCAGATTTCTTAAGGCCTTCAGTACTTTTTCAGTATGCAGTGCTAAGGAAAAATGGGCTCTTAAATGATTTCTTAACAACAGAACTTTCATTCAGGCCTCTGTGTGTGGTTCGTATCAGTATAGATCTTGAAACCATGATCTTGTTCCCTTTAAGTATTGGGTTAAATTGTCCTGATAGCAGACCTGTGTAGCAGTGTCTCATTTTCTGGCAGCAAGTAAACAGGTTTTGCTGCCTTTTACAGGACATGACGTACAGTAATTTGAAAAGTCTGCATCTTTTAGTATCACTTGTATATGAGTACTTGATTTAAAAAACTTAGTAAAGAGGTGGTGACTGGGGAGACTCTACAGTACACAGGCAGGGTTATATTTATGAAGCTTCTTCATGAATTTTCCTTTTCTTGTCTACTGGAACATCTGGTAATCATAATGGATATTAACCATAGGACACAAGATCACAGAACCAATGGGCAACCTGGTCAAACATATTTTAGGAACTCTGAATTTGAGAAGTGTTTGGGCAATGCTCTCAGACACATGGTGTGACACTTGGGGTACCCTGCACAGGACCAGGAGTTGGACCCGATAGCCCTTGTTGGTACCTTCCAACTCAGCACATTATATTATTCTATGATATGTATTGTGCAAATTATGGTGAAGAGACAACTTCTAACAGCAGAGTGAATCGAATGTTTCTTGAAGCTTCTGCTTGGGAGTTGCTGTGAACCAGACAGGTGTTTGAAGAACCCAAGAAGTGTTTGAAAATGTCTAGATAATTTTTCAAGTTTCTCACTTATTTCTGTATTCTCATTCAAGTTTTTTACTTATCTGAAAAAAAACATGGGTACCATAGTCTGGTAAAGTATGTGCTAAGGCTGAAGTGTGAACACCTTATGATTTTTCATTTTGTTTTTATTTACATGAGATTTTTTCTTAATATATTTTCCTTGTATTTACATAGATGCTTGTTTCAAGAGCAATTTTAAAGAACTGAAATATCCTTTTTTTCCTATCTGTAAAAAAGTCTCAATTCTATTTCTACAGCACTAATATCACCTGTGAAGAGCTCATCAGTGATCAATATATTACGGCTCTAGCAGCACAAACCAAACCATCACCATGAAACACTTCCTGAGGTAACTGTTCTGTATTTTCTCAAAAGTGTTGAATTATTCTAATTACTTTTATACTGCAGTGAGCTAAGTGGTTTAGTTGTTACAAGTATTACAGAAGGTGTAAACTAGTTTATACTAGACTGATTTCTGTTCACCTAGATTTCACTATTTAATTAAAGCTATTTTAATTTAAATTTTCTTTTGCAGTTCTTTATAGAAGCAAAGAATGTGGGAACTGTCTTGTGGGATTGGAGCAGTGATATATCACATCAGTAGTGCCTGATGTGTCAGGGGAAAAGAGAAGAAATAGTAACATAGAGCAGTGCTTGAAAAACACTGGGTTTTTTTCCTTCCTGCTCTTGTCCACTGTCTGGATTTTTGGAGTGTTGTGAAAGCAGAGATGTGCTTGCTGAAGAGGTGCAAGTGTTTTTGAAGTTTATCGTGCTCAGTTTGCAGAAGAAATGTCAATTACTTGCTCCTATATAGGACTTGCAGTTGTTCCCCTATAAACCAATTTAAAATGTGGGGCTTGCAGACAGCAGATGTAGGTGCAGAGACCATGTTGTATTTGTTCTGTAGTCAGTGGAGGCAGTTGAGCACTTCTCAAAAGTAATACACATCAAGAGCTCAATTTATGTATAAACCAAAGAAATCATATTCTGTCTGTGTGGGAGGAACCTTTTCAAGAGGACTAAAACATATGCTTCTGTATACAGCATCTGTCACTGTATTTTTCTCCCTTTTTAGACTGTTTATGGCAAAAAATCTTACACACTATGGGTATCAGCACCATTACCTCTAGGCTGATCATCTGTAATGATTTTGCTGCCAGGACAGACATAGCTGAAGCATATCTGTGGAGTGTTTGGGCCAACTTCCTCATGTATCTTGAACCAGCTGCAAAAGGGCTCTGTAAGCAGGACATAGACAGATCAAAAGATAAAGCAACTATTTCTTTACTAACATACACATAACATAGCAAGGCTGAAGTGAGCTTGTGAGCTTTAATTTAAACACTAGTGTCCTCACCACCTGATAGGCACCAGCCAGGAGGGAAAGAATTGACCCTTGCAGCTCTGTGGCCTAGGTCCTGGATAGTCCCAAGTCTTCCACCAATTCTATTTGTGCTGGTCCAGTGACCGGAAATTTCACAACTAGCCTAACATTCTTGCACTGCTTTTTTCCTTTGCAATTTTGTAACACCTTATGTCAGAACCTTTGTTCTAGAATCCTGCTAATTACAGCAATTTCACTCTTATAGGGCGCACTGGCCTATAAAGCGCACTTTTTTTGCAGCAAGGATCCGCTGCCGGCCCCGCCCCACCCCTCACGGCTGCCAGACACCTCCGCCTTGTGCGGCTGCCGGATCCCTCCTGCCCCACATGGCTGCCCGCTGCACCCCATCCCTCATGGCTGCCAGACATCCCCTGGCTCCATGTGACTGCCAGCCCCGCCCCGCCCCTCGCGGCTGCTGGCTCTGTCCCACGGCTCGCACTTCTGGGTTGGCAATTTGCCAGAATTCGTCCACATAATAAGGTGCACTTCCAGGGTAGGCTCAAAACTTCAGTCAAAAAATGTGCGCCTTATACAGTGAAATTGCTGTATTTCCTTCTAAACACTCCTGCATCTAGAATTTTTACATTTTTTCTCTATACAGACTAGTACAGCAGCCTGACCCAAGGTCACAAACTGATACCATATGGTATTTGGTTCATGAGTCCTTCATAAAGTGAACACTACTCTCCTGGAGAGGGGATCACAGAAGGTGTTACATTTTCCCCCATAATGGTCAGGCATTTTCTGAACATAAAGTAATTTTGCTCCCTCCTGATGGAGAAGCTGAGATATTGACAACTTTCAAGCTGCCAGCTCACCTTTGCTCTCCTGGCCCCTTGATGATTTTTCCATGTTGGCGAAAGAGTGCTGTTTTGAATGTGGGTTCCTGAGGCTATCATGGAGAAACTACAGTAATTTCACAATTATAAGC
>VRYO01002772.1:17707204-17818713 GCA_009812075.1 Sialia sialis
TTATAGTCGTAAAATTACTGTAATAGCAGGTCTGCCTGCTAATGGCAGAAATAGTGATTGGTACCTCACTTCTTGGTTGACCTTGTATGCACACTATAAATTGTGCACATAAACCAAAGATAGTCCAGTTAATGAGCTCCTAGCAGGGTTGTATCATTTGCTTAGTCACCCATCTGGCCAGCTTATCAGCCATGAGTAGTGTCCTTGACTTCTCAAAGTGTAATTAGAATTCTCAGAAAGGAGATATGATGTGTAATGCACTCTTTTCTGAGATAAGTAGAGATAAGTTCAGGGAAAATAATTGTGTAAAAATCTTCAGTATCCATAGAACATAAAACATGACACACAGAAAAGAAAATTATGTGTAAGTATGCTCTGTGACTTTTATTTCATTCTTTTAAACTAATGGATTTGGGGAGCAAGTTTTTGTGGTTTGGTTTAGGATTGGATTTTGTATTTGTTTCGTGTTTGGGGTTTTGGGGTTTTTTTTGGTAGGCCTGGGCATTTTGGCTTGTTGTTTTATGGTTTGGTTTTTGTTTGTTTGTTTTTGTTTGCTTGCTTTCCCCCCAGTTTCAAGTCCAGTATCTAATATTGAGTATCTAAATGAAGCTTTTATCCAGAGTACTTATATTCGTAACTAGGTCTAAAAATAAGGTTCTGAAATTATTGAGGGAGAGAATAAGCACCTTCTATTTTATTAGTTTCAGAAATGTTGCACGGTAATAAATCTCTGCTTCCCTTCAGGAAGTACTTCGTGTTGCATTAGACATACATCTTGCTACTTAGGTGAACAGATTACACAGGGAAGAGATCACAGAAATATTAGGCAACTTCAGAAAGTTTTGCACAATTTTGCTTCTGACAGTTTATCATGGAGAAGGCTGTGCTTATCCTCTAGAGCCAGCCACCTTTAAATAAAAACCCAGATTTCATGAAAATGTGATGTCATACTGTCACTGGAGGGAGATGTCAATTCTAATAGCCAATGCATTTTTTCCCATTTTAATCACACTGTCCCAGCATCAGAATGCAAATCTGGAAACCCCTTGTTGAAAAGCACTTACATCCTTCCCTTGCAATGTTGGGGTGTGAAAGAACATGCTCAGTGCTCTCTGCTGGTTGCTGCCAACATGCTTTCTGTTCCCAGACAGAGCAGCACATGCTGTGGAATAGAGAAGCACTGTTTCTACTGCAGCAGTACTCTTAACTCTATGCTGGCTAATTTTCTCCCTATCTTGCAATTGTGGAAACCTCTTTCTTTGTCTTCTATGTCATGTAGGAGAGCTCTCTAGAATCTCTTGAGCCCCATTATTGCTGACAGAGATTGGTTGATTTGTTTTGTCATGCAGCATCCTTGGCAAAGGAACTGAATGTTGATTTGACATCTTATTATGCAGTTTTTTCTTTGTTTTACTTTAATAAATGTTCATATGAACTGTTTTAATGCATGTATAAGCACTAATATGCAGGTCTATACAGCTGCTTGGAATACAGGAGGGGAAAGGAGCTTGGATTGAAATAGGAAAGAGTAGGGTGTGAGTCCCTGAGGAACACCTACATTTCTGTAATACTTCTGTTCTTAGACTCCACCTCAGGATCTGAGATAATGCTGTGCACGACCACATAAGCTATTTTCTGTGCTGAGAAACCTGCAAAGGCAAGCAGGTGGTGAAAAACCCACAAAACAAACAAAGAATAACAAACTAAAGGATAAAAAAAACAACACAGAGGAGACTGAGTGGAGAGGAGGTTTGGGATTTAAAACAAACCAGAAATTAATGTCACTGTGCCACACTGTGCTTTTGGGGGGTTCCCATTTATGATACTCTGTGTTTTGTTTTACACTGCATAGGGGCTAACATAAAACTTGCCTTGCATAATCACTGCTGTGCTTTTATTACAGGATTTCTGCAAGCAAGAATTCCCTTTTATAAACAGCTTGTGACACTTTTTACATCTTTCACGTTACAAATGGAAGGTTTCAACTATTGTAAGCTTGAGTTGGATGAGTGATAGAAAACTAGAGGTACCCACAATGGCTAACTTTCTTCTATAAGTTACCTAGTCAAAATTAGTGTGGGATTGGTTTATTAGTAATAGCTGCTAAGCTTATTTTAGTGAATCACAGAGGTGTTTGTGTGCTGTAGTGTCATGTTTTTAGTAGATGAATTTTTATTAATCTTTGTGCAAACCACTGCCAAAGCAGAACTTTAGTGAGAAAGTAGTTGCAATTATGTGACCGCAGCTCTATCCCATTTGGAGTTTTCCCTTTGATTTGCAGATCTGTCATTGAGCCTAAAGCAAAAATATGTACAGTAATTTCATGATTATAAGCCACACCTTTTTCATTGAAGAATCCAGCCTACCCCAGTAGTGCAGCTTATATTCAGGTGCGGCTTATCTATGGACAAATCTCGTGGTCTACCCGGCTACCGGGAAGTGCAGCTTATAACCAGGTGCAGCTTATAACTGGGAAATTACTGTAGTTCAAATGCACCTGATACCTTCCCTCCTCTAAGTCCCTGAAACTTATCCACCACACACAGCGTTCAATTATTTACAATATAGCACTCAAAAAAATATCTAATGAAATGGATTGTCATGTTTCAGCATTGGAGGAAATTAAATATAGGCATGAACTTTCTTAAAGGATATGTGGTTTCTACAGGAGCTATCTTGCTCATTAGAAGAAAATCTAACATGGACTGTTAACATGAAGTTAAGTGAGCCTTTCCTGTCATCTTACATATAAATGAGCTCTTTGTATTTTTTGGGCCCCTTTAAAAGAGGCCTAATGTTTAGAAACTAAGCAGACAAAAAGAAAGCAACTCTAATTTCTACTGCAAATATATCATGAAAATTGAGGACTTAGTTTTACCATACTCCACCTTCCACCTTTGGTGTTTTCCTGTGCTTTCAGCCTGACTACAGAGCTGAGTTGTGCTGATGAAACTAAAGGTATAGGGTATGTTTGAATACTTCTTTTTGGTCTACTGTCCCTGCCCATGACAGGGGGGTTTGGAACAAGATGATCTTTAAGGTCCCTTCCAGCCCAAATCATTCTGTGTTGATTCTATTATTCTACTTCTGACTGTTGCCTAAGGATGGCCTTGCCTCCTAATGTTGTTCTTAATACTGAAGGTGATAACCTGCTGTGAAGCACAAATTAACTCCTCAGTAATTTGTTCTGGCATGACTTTAGTCAGGGATGAGGGAATGCCCAAATACTTTGATGTCAGCACCTGAAACTTCTTTCTTATCTAAAACTTGTTTCCACCATGGGACTGACTCCTCATTCTTTAAGTGTCAATTTGTATCTAAAATAGAGGCTTCAGGTTGAATAAAACCAAGGACGTTTGCCTGCATGCAGGCATTTGGGAGTACTAAGTGAATTAACTAAAAGTCTGAAGATAAAGTGGATGCTTTTAAAGCATTTTAAGTACTTGTATGGATGCTTTCCATTTTGACATAAAATGTCTTTAGTTCCCATAGCTTAATCCCCCTCAAAGATGATTAAGCTGAAGCCAACATAAAACAGATTAAACTCCTGTGTGAACATTAACACACGTTAATTCATCTTCCCTTCCTGGAATATCCCTCTTCATCATGCCCTTCAGGAACTTTTTAGGAAGTGATGGAGCTCTTCAAGCTTTACATACATACATACACATATTTATAGTTGATTTGAGTATCTGGGATTCAGTTTTGAGATATTCGCTGCAGTCTATTGAAAAGAATAATAGAGTCTCCTAGGAAAGGAGACTCCTGTCCTTTGAAAGCATCAACAGCAGAAAATAATGGGCTAATGATGAATATGCATGCACACAGGGTAGAACATAATGGACCAAATTATTTGTGAATATTTATTGGCAAGATAGCATATCAAAGTTGCATTGATGTTTTCTTATAATATAATCATAGAATATGACCACAGAGAGGTTGAGATTGTAAGTCACCTGTGGATGTCATCTAGTCCATCCCCCTCTTCTAGCAGAACCACCTGTAGATTGCCCAAATGGCAATGTTCCTGCTGCTAGCTCTTTGCATTTTTTCTTTAATGAGATGGGTTTCTGAACCCAGGGACTGTGGGTGGATCTATGTGTACCCCAGCAGATAGTTGACAGATAGTTGGGTAATGTGGCAGGATCTGTGCCATCTCAGCCATAGAAACGAGAAAGATAAACTATTTCCAAATAAATTGCTTCCCATTAAAATATGGGTTTGTGGTGTGTTATGTAATTGTGATAGCAATATGTGGGCTTTGGTAGCAACTGTAATGCTAACCAAATTTAAAATAGAATGTTTCTCATATATGGAGCCTTTTCCAGGTTTTTGCAGGATCCCAGTTGAACCTGGGAGGGCCCTTAGCAGGTCTCCAGTTCAACCTCTCTCTCACAACAGGGTTAGCACTGAGGCCAGAATGGGCTGCTTATTCCAGTCAAGGATTAAAAACCTGAGGAAGGAGGTAGCACAGCCTCTCTGGGCAACCTGTGCCACTGCCTGCCTGTCCTTGGGGGGAAAAAGCTTTTCCTTGCAAGGCTGATTTCAGCTTACAGCTGTAGTTTCTTGTCTACTGGCCCTGCAGGATGGTCAAGAGCCCAGGTCTCTTTCCTTCAAGATCTTCCCACAAGCACTGAGGGCTGCTGATAGACCCCCTGAAGCTTTACTTCAGGTGGAACAAGCCCAGCTCTCCCAGCCTCTCTTCACAGGGTTTGTGCTCCAGCCCTACTATCTTCACTGAAATACATCCAGTTTGTCACAGTCTGTCTTCTCTTGCTGGGGCTCAAAACTAGTTGCAGTAGCTACATAAAGAGTTTCCTGGCTTACTGTCAGTTCTATACTTTGAGAAATTGTGCAGCATCAGTGCTGTGTAACAGCTGGTCTTGGGAAGAACTGGCACTCCTCAGGACAGATTTTTGAACACCTTTTCTTCTGAAAGAGGAGAAGCTTTGATTGCCTTAATTTTATTTCTTAGGGACATGACATGAATGCTGTCAGGATGTCAAGTTTGTCAGGATAAGCAACTCTGCTTGTAGCAGATGGTTGCTGAGGCAAAACTAAGCCAGGGTGTAATGCCTTCCTGGATTCTCAGCATCCATTATATCAGGGTGAGCTGTACTCCCTTCTCATGTAGTCCTGTTTCCCCAAAGCATTGGTAGGAACTATACAGCCTTTTATGTTAAGAGGAAAAAGAGTTTTCCACAAGTACTCTTTTAAAACTCTGGAATTTTCTTATTCCACGCTTCTAGTTGTGGTTCTGTGTGTGTGGGGGGGTGTTTTGTTGGCTAATATTAAAAATCACAATTTAACATTTATCAGCATTAATGTTTGTAATGTGGTTGCTGCTTTTGCTCTGAAGGTGCCCTTAGGCAATGGGAATTCAGGGTGAAGAAGTACTTGCTGCTGACCTTGTTGAAATAAACTCTGCTCCAGACTCTTATTTGCAGGCTTCTTCTTTTGCCAGGATGTTTGTCCAGGTATGCCTGTACTTCTACTGCAAATGCTTGTGGCGCTGCCTGAAATTTGTGGTCAGGAAGCTAACAGGTCAATGTGAATTGCAAAGGATCTGTTACAATACCAAGCCTGGAGCTGCCAGAACTATGAAAATAGGTAAATGCAATATACTTAGTTCTGCTTGCCTTTGTAACTTTCTGCATGTGCTAAAAATTGTATGATATTGTTATTAGAAATAAGTTGTTAAATTGATCCAATGTAAACATGCTTGTTTGACATGATGCTTTCAAATACTGTTCCCTTACAGAGGCATCCCTGAAAGGTTCAAAAAGTAAGGTGAGTGACAGATCTTAGTATTCACCTTTTCTATTGTGTCCTGTACTTTTCATTTGTTCAGTCTGTTGTTTGCTCACCCCAAAAAATCACTTTAAGGTTTGATATGATTTTACATGTAAGCCATTTTCCACTGAAGATGGTCTTGTGTCTGCAATAGCAGTTGATCTTGCAAAGTTGGATAGAGTGTCTTGGGTTCGAGGGACAGGCCCACTGTGGCAATGATGGAATCAAGGGAACACCTTGCCATTGTGGAGGTGATGAGAGTGAAATGTTGTAATTTGGGGGTTCTTGGCTTAATTCTCCATTCCCATCCCCATCTTAGAATATCTGTAATCTGCAGTCAGTCACTTGCAAATTTAGAAAAAAAAGAAGGCAGTTTTTTTGTCTAGAAAGCAACTTTACCAACCTTGTTCCCTCTTTTCCTTTTAAATACATTGCTGGAGAAAAGCCTCTTTCACTTCATCCTTTTACTGTACCAGTGGTTGTTCTTACCTAAGTTCTTCCCTAAGGCATTTGTGTGTAAGCTAAATAACTTCCTTCAGCCTTTAAATTCTCTGTCACAAGAATCAATAATGTTGAAAAGCTTACCTCAGCATTAGCGAAAATGGTGTCATGTAGCTCTTAGTTCAGTATAGTACTTCCAAATGTATTTCTACCACAAACAGAAAGGCAGAATCTTATGAAAAAACTTGCATTTAGCAAGTATGCAGTTTTGAGACAAACCACAAGAAATTTCAACCTCATTAAGTTTTCAGATGGCATATTGGTTTTTGAATACTGAATCCTCAGGGGCATTTCTACAGATAAAAATTACATGTGAAAGAAAGGAAAGAATGTTTTGCTGTGTTACTGCAATATGTTGGGTGAAGGAATGTCAAATGAAGGCTAGAAATTCTGGTGTGATTAGGTGGATGGTCTGAAGTTGCTTCTGGATCTGCACTGAGCCTTTCATCATCTTCACTGACAGCTGCCACAGAAATGAAATAAACTGACTACAAGGGTGAAGGGACTCAAGTTCCTACAGGGCAGGTGCTCTGAAAGAAGTGGGTAGAGTTGAATAACTTGGAAAGATATGTACATGTGTTCAGTTGAGTCTTCTGGGCTCTTAATGCAGAAGCTTTCAGGTATCAAATGTACCACTTCTGTAGGAATTAACATGTGTTTAAAACTTCTTTTTAGAGGCTGCAAACATCAGTAAATGTTCACCCTGATGCTATTGAAAAAACGATAGACGACATCATGGAGCTGAAAAGGATTAATCCAGATATAAATCCACAGTAAGTTCATAGTTTCCTTACAGAGCAAGTGGGAATTACTGATTTCCTCAGTTCCTGGGTCCATGGAGAAATGCTTCTCCATAGTTATTGTGGTACACAAGTTGAAGATTAATTCTGTCGCTCAGCATAAAATTCTAATTTTAGCTTTTCTGCCAGAAAACTGATGTAAAAATGAATGATTTTTTATGGTGACTTAATGAGCAAGTCCTGAGTCTTTTATCTAGCCAGTTCTGTCTTAGTATATTGTTGATGCATAGATTTATGGGGGCCACTTCCCCCGGAATAAAATACCACCAAACCACAGGTCCTGGCAGGGACAGCGATGACTTCTTAGAAAGGCTCTGTGCTGCCTTTTGAGTAGGGAAGAATTTATCCTATTTTAGCTGATACAGATATATACTGGTGTGCATTTTAAAACTGCCTTTAATTATCCAAACAGAAGTTTTAATGATGTAACTGATATTCATTACTGTAAGAAGAGATTGACAACCAACCATTACATTCACAAGTGTGTATTTCAAGAGTTGGTGATGATAACACTTTTGTGGTTGTCTTACCTTTCAGTTCCTAGCTAAAGGCACAAGATGTCTAGGTCAGGAATCAGTAGGAGGAAAGTTGAGAGCTCTATTATCCAGGAGGTCAGTCTGAGGCTCACTTCTCTTCCCAAGCTTGAGGTTGATATACATCACTAAAAACGGGCATTCATAAATTGATAGCTGCTTGTCTTTAAGTGGTCAACAGCATCAACAGGTAAGGTGATGTCAGCTCCCGAACATAAAAACCTGTATCCAAGCTGTCTTGTTTAGAAGCTCTGGCCTTGTGTTGAATAGCAGAGACTTGAAATTTCCTGGGGTAAGGACAAAAGGACATGTGTCATACTGTATGTGTTTCTGCAAATCTGTATGCAGTCATTTTTGTTAATTTGGCATCTTTGCAGAGCTGAACTAGCATCTCAGGGGTGCTTGCACTGGCTGTTCTTGGGAGCTGTGGGCTGCTGTGATCTAAAGAGGAGAAGGCATCCCACAGTAATTTGTCTCAGAAAAGTGTGTGTATTTAGCAGTAGGAGCAAGTCGGTTGAATAACCTGGTGGTGACGTGCATTCTCCACTAAATATGGAAGCAGACATAGAATTATAGAATATAGAATCACAGAAAGGCTTGCGTTGGGAGGGAACTTCACGACCATCTAGTTCCCCTGCTCCAGTTTTGGACTTGCCTCCATCTGGTGGAGCACCTGGAGCTGAGTACAGTGGGAGTGCAAGCCCTGGTACCTGTGCTCTGAGAACAGCCACAGCCAGCACCAGGATGACAAGGAGGAGGTGTGGGACATCAGCCCCTCAGCCACATCCTGTGTTTGGCAAGAACAATGAAGCATTCATGAAAAGGAAAGGGAGGAATATAATTCAACCCCCATCTCCCCACACAAATAACACTGCACAGAGGTTTTGACTGCCTCTATATAAAGTGCAAAAGTGGCTCACTTTGAATGTGTTGTGCACTTTGGATCTTAAAAGCATGTATTTTTTAACATAAAATTGCTCTGCTTTGCCACACCCAGTGTTCTGCTGCTCTAAACAATTCTGAGGCTATAAAGAAGTTAAAACATTATGGCTTTGATTTAGTAATACTCTACAGCAATTCACAGTCTGTCAGGATTTTCAGCTTCCTTTGAAATGCAGCCTTTCTGTAAAATTGGAGGCTATAGCTAGTGAAGCATGTTCAAAAAAAAAGAAAAAAAGAAGAAGCAAAGGATGGAAAATTGTGGAGGTTTTTCTGTCTGAAAGGGTTATAGCCTGAAATGGGATAAAATTGCAGCATGCAAATGGACTAATGCTGACATCTCTGATTCTGTAGATTAACCATGGAATCATTTAGATTAGAGAAGGTTTAAAATTCTGAAGTCCAAAAGTGAACCCAGCACTGCCAAATCCACCACGAATCCATTTCCCTAAGTGCCTCATCTACACATCTTTTAGATACCTCCAGGAATGGTGACTCTGCTACTTTCCTGCAGCCTGTTTCAGGGCTTGACAACACTTTTGGTGAAGGAAATTTTGCCTGATACCAAATTTATGTAAACTATTTCTATGGCAACTCGAGGCCATTTCCTCTCATCCTATCACTTGTTACCTGGGAGAAGAGACCCCACCTGGCTGCCCCTCCTTCCAGGCAGCTGTAGAGTGATGAGGTCCCCCTGAGCCTCCTTTTCTCCAGGCTGAACACCCCCAGCTCCCTCAGCTGCTCCTCACAGCACTTGTGCCCCAGACCCTTCCCCAGCTCCATTTCCCTTCTCTGGACACGCTCCAGCCCCTCAATGTCTTTCTTGAAGTGGGGAGCCCAGTGCATTGCCTTGCTGAATCTCATACAATTGGCCTTGGTCCATGGATCCAGCCAGCCCAGATCCCTCTGCAGAGCCTTCCTGCCTCCAGCAGATCAACACTCCCATCCAACTTGGCATCAGCTGCAAACTGACAGAGAATGCACTTGGTCCTCTCATCCAGATTATCGATAAAGATATTAGATATTAAAGATATTAAACTGGTCCCAAACTGCTCCCTGGGGAATGCCACTAGTGACCAGCCCCCAGCTCATGTAACTCCATTCAGCCCCACTCTCTGAGTTTGGCCATACAGACAGTTTTTTACCCAGTGAAAAGTGCACCCACCCAAGCCATGAACAGCCAGCTCTAGTAGAATGCTGAGGAAAACAATGTCAAAGGCCTTAGTAAAGTTCAGGTGGAAAACATCCACATCCTTTCCCTCATCCCAGGCAGGTCACCTTCCCATAGAGGGAGATCAATGTAGGCAACGAGGGCCTGCCTCAAAAGATAAGCAGTGAAAATCCTTCTGTTCAGAAAATTTAAGAGTATTACAGAATAAACAAAATGTTTCAGTGTATCAATCATGACAGACAGGGAATCTGTGCAGCTTAATGTCAGTGCAGCCTGTGTTCCACAGAGGAATAAGGGTGCACATTTAGCTTCCCCTCCAAATTCATACCAGGTGTTCTAATAATTTTAGACAATATTAAATATTAAAGGGCTTATTCCCATGTATAAGCAAGTATTTCTGGCAAGTATATCATGGCAGTTGCATACTTCATGACTTGCATTTTGTATTTTAAAATCTTAATGTAAAGCTGTTGTTTGGTGCGGGGTTTTCTGGTGGGTTTTTTTTCGGTCTGGTTTCGGGTTTTTTGAGGGTAGTTATTTCATGTGTGGTAGGTTTGGTTTTCTTGATGATGCATCAGAAACTGTAAAAAGGAAACACAAAAATCTGCATTACAATGAAAAGAGAACCATTATGGTGATTCTTAACATGAGACAAAAGCCAAATCTGCCTGGAGGCAGATCTTTGAATCTATATTACTTCAGGGTTTTGGCTTTTTTATGCTAGCTTTTGTGGCACAGAAGCAAAACAATTATTTTTAGCTTTTTGCTGAGTTTTCTTTCCCCCCTTAGCTTTTTTCAAGTTCACATCTCTGATCCCAGGGAATTGTTTGAGAATGTGTCATTGGAACGATGAGAAAGATCAGTAATGTGCTTGTTATAGGTCTTCAATGCTGCTGCGTACAGTTATAATGGGATTTCAGTATGAAAACTCACAGTTCATGGTTTAAAAAAATCCCAAATATTATCATCTAAGGAAGGCGCTAAACGAGATTATGTCTTTCACAATGCCTTGTTTAATGTAATCTTGATCTCTTGGAAATTTTCCTGTTGCAACCAAAGCACTAGACCATCACTAGTCAGGTGTATTAGCTGTGTGTGTGCATGGCAGTGCTGTTTCATGGCTATACACAATTGAGTTGGAATGTATTGCTCCCCCCACCCTCAGGTTGGGAGTGTCTCTTCAGGCATGCCTGCTGCAGATTGTGGGGTACAGAAATCTCATTGCAGAGGTCGAGAAGCTGCGCCGGGAGCCGTACGATTCAGAGAATCCACAGCACGAGGAAATGCTGCTGAAGGTAAGCGCTGAGGAGGTGCTTAGAGGGCAAAGCCTGCTTCATGAGCTCTGAAACATCAAGAGCTGTTGTCACCTTCCTCCATCGTGTACCTGTTTTAAGATAGGACTATGCAGCATTATAATCTGGTCTGGGTGTAACACCTGCCAAGCAAGCAGCTCACTCCCTGGTTGATAAATGCATTTCCCTTGGCTGGACAATACCTAGACACTGGATAATGCACAGTGAGCTCTGGAAAAGTAGCTTTATGTCCTACTTCAGTACCCCTTTCTCCAACACAAGAGGGTATTTTTCTCTATTAACCAAATTACAAATTTATTTCTTTTATGTCTTGTATTTTTGAGGGCAATGTCTGTGTGTACCAATGGCAAACATCATTATTGTGTGGTATGGAAGAGTGGGAATTGATGACTTACACGTTTATAGATACCAAATGTATTTTCAAGTGAAAAAAAGAAACTGTTCTTTAGATAATACATGCAGAGTTGTGAAAACCATACCAATTGGATTTGAGTTCCTTCATGCTTTCAAGAAAGCCTTGCACTCGAGCAGGTAATAAAAGCATTTTTCTATCTTGAAGCCATAAGCAGAGGAAAAGATAGAATTCTTATATTAGAAAGAAATTGAGAAAAGGATAATGGTTGTGGAAAACAGTTTAATAGCAGGCCCTGGTCCTGATCCTGATTTTAACCATAGCTATTGCAAGATGCTTCAGAGAAATGCCATGAAACATAGAATAAGTGACAGTGAGCTTATTGGCTACAAGCCAAATATCTTCTTAGAGAATTTCCAGAGCTCCGATAAAAACATAATACCTGTTTGGTTGTGGGGGTTTTTCTTTTTCAATTTAAGACAAAAGTGTTGAAAACTTTACCAACACCAGAGGATGATGAAGATGTCTTCCATGCTGTAGCTTGCAGTGCAAAGCTTTGTACAAGTTACAGGGAGAGAGAGAGTATTTTACCATAGTTACTTGGTCTTCCAAAAATCCCAGTAGGCATATTACGCAAGCACTGTCAGATGCAAGCAACTACTTCCAAAAATGCCTCAGATGATCAGGGCTCCTGTTGGTGTCTGGAAAGCTGCCTTTAATGTTTGCTGCTGCTGGCAGGTGATAGTCTCACCAAGGAATGGTCCAAATCCCGAGCTGCCCTGAAGGAGTGTTCTAACCATCAGGTAGATTTGTGCAGATGGACTTCTCCTGTTTGAGTCCTGCCCCTGTGCAGCCAGATGCACAAATTTACGGGAGTGAGTTTTAACTAAAGGGACACACAGCTTTACCCACTGAGGAAGCCTATGTCTGGTGAGAGATCCAGGTGGCAGCCTACAGTGCTGGTCCCTGAAAATTCCAGGCACCTCGCTGCTGATTAAAAAGGCCCTTTGGCTCCAGGAAAGCATCCCTAAATACCCTGGATACCTACATTGCCCAGAGAGTAAGCAGGGTCTGGGATCATAGCTGAGAAGGACCAAGGAGCTGGCTGTAGTCTCTCCCTGCTATCCAGCCTGTGATGGCAAAGTCCTGAGAATCATGTCAGCAGTGATGTGTAGTCATGTAAGGGCTTTAAAAACATAATTGCACGAGCATAAAAGCAGAATGGAAACTGAACATTTGTTTGAGGAGAGATTAAACTGTGCGGTTTATGCAACATTATGCAAACTCATAATGTTGGAAAAAAGTATCGGTTTCACCTAAGAATTAGCACTTGTTTACAGCAGATGTTCTACAGTTGCAAATGTCAGGTGGAAATATGTCCAAATGTTTATTAATTCATTTTCCAATCCTCACAGTGGAAGAATAGGCTGGTTGGTTTTCATTCCTTCTAGATACTCTGCTAAGTGATCTCTGCAATGGGTAATTCAGGTTCCTAATGGCTATCATTTATTCATGTTTACCAGGAGAGCACTTTATGAATGAGAGAAAGATTAACTTAATGTGATTGTACTAATGATTAATACTGTATTTAGTGTTGATGGATGAATATTGGTTTAAACAATGATGCTTTATGCAGTCATTACAAAGTGAAATCATTAAAATTTTAACCTTCCCAGGGCACTTAATTTTAAATGCAGTTAGAATTGCTAAAATTAAAACAATTTCTTTTTCTTTGGGAAATGTGCATACAGCGCTTTCACTTGGGTAGGCTTTGTCTCAGTGATTTTCTTGAGGATGTATTCACCAGCTTATGGTTGGTGATTAATACACATTCTAAATTCTGATTTCTTAATATGCACTTCAGAAAGGCTGAGTTTGTGATATGGCACATGAGGTATGCATAAAGGTATGTATTTGTTATACGTCAATTTAGGCTGCTTTTAGGTGCATAGCAACATGACATTTAGGCACTAAAGTTGCTGGACCAGTGCAGTTAAATGGATTTATTCCAGCTGACGATCAGGCTTGTTAAATCACTTCAGACATTTCTTTATGTGAGATCAATGAATGATTCTTCCCTTAGTTAAACATGATGGTGCACATGCTATTCTTGTATGGATTATTTTTTCAATGTTCTCAAATTTGCATTTTAACATTGTGGTAGCCAAGTCAGCTCTTTTGATTTACAACCTTTCCAGACTTGCAAAAGATGCCAGAGAAAAGGCTGCTGCAGAGCCTCAGGGACTCAAAGCTGCTCTGCTGCTGTGTCTGTGATTTACAATCAAATTCCAGCCCATTCCTGTCTCTGTGCTTATGGAGGCAGACACCACCTCGACGCAGAAAGCATGAGCAAAACAAGTCCTTGTGTGAGATCTTAGAGCAGCTGTGATAAGGTCAGAAGGGCCTTGTAGGGCTGAAATGTCTGCAACACTTGGGAGTGGTTTGGGATTTCCCCCTACAGACACACATCCAGAGGAACTTCATTTGATTTTGTGTTTGGGCTGCTGGGATAGCAATGCAGTGATGTTATTGCAGTCATCTGTTCAGTGATCAGAACTTAGCTTGGTTTAAAAGGAGGAATAAAAAACCCAAAACTGTACTGTATGGAAACCTAATTATGTTTTACCTGTAATCTTCCTAGCTGTGGAAATGCTTGAAGCCGAATTCACCACTGAAAGCTCGGATTTCGAAGCAGTGGTGTGAAATTGGTTTCCAAGGTGACGATCCTAAAACAGACTTTAGAGGAATGGGTCTCTTGGGCTTATATAACTTGGTGTAAGTATGTCCCTCTGCAGATGGGTTTATGTGTGTCTGAAGTCATGAAAAGCAGCATTACTTGCAGATTCTAGCAAACCTGTGGAAATAATTTATAGAAGTGCTAGGGACTTCATATTAAGCAAATAAAAGAATTTATTTGCTAGTCTAATTTTTGGAGTGTTTCTCTTCTCAGAGGGGTCTGCTTTCTTTCAGTTATTATTCCTAATTCAAGCTTGTAATGCCACTGGCTAAGCCCTTTTTTTAGTTTCCCTGTAACACAGTAAGTTAGCACTTTCTTCCTACGAGAAAGAATGTGTAAAGTATATTTGCACCAGTATCTAGATGTCCTTAAACAAAATGCCCTGGAATTATTCAGGTGGGAGGTTTATGTTACTGTTCAGCTGCTGTCTTTGGGAATTTCATGCTGAATTCTTAAGCAAAACCCTTGATATGCAGTCACTGATGGCAGACTTAGGTAGTTTGACTACTACTTCATTTTCTGTCTGTACTCAAAATTAAGCAGTGACTTTCCATCACATTTTCCTTCCATCTCACACACACCAGGTGTTAATGCCATAGTTGTGCTTTGTAATTTGGGAATTGACAAATGCCTGTTATTTTCTCCAGCCTTTGTATTTGCTGCATGCAGTTACATAACTTGCAAACATTTGGTAAAATAATTTCTCCTTACAAGGCGAAAAAAAAAGTATTTTCTGCTCTTACAGATTGAAGGGCATAAATCATCCTCTGTCCGTATGTTGTTCCCTAGTAAATCTCAGTAGAGGATCTGGACTCATGACTCTGGCTTTGAACTTCTGTTTGAAATTAATCCCAACCATGTATTTAATTTCTTAGTCTTCTGTGGTGACTCTTATCTTGCTTAATGAATCTGCCAGATCAAGAAGACTGAACTGCTTTCTCTTGAGCTCAGCTCCCCACATGCTCAGGTCATAAACAACTGATTTTCTGTAGGGTGAGTAGAAAGGAGAATCTGGTAATGCACATTCAGTAAACTCCTATAGGAGTGCACTTGTAGTTGGAGGCTGCTTGAATCTTTGTTTAGGGGTCTGAATGGCAGTTTAATGAGTTTAATACATCAGATGCTACTCCTACTCCTATTCCTACTGTAACACATGCACTGAGTTTTAAAAGGGTGTGTATAGACAGCTTAGTATGACTTCAGATGCTTTTTTTGTTGTGTTTTTTTTTTTTTAACAATTTTCTCCACGTGTATATGTCTGCAGGTATTTTGCTGAATGGGACACTGAGATAGCTCAGCAAGTTCTCACTGATTCTCTTCATCCTAAATACAGGTAATGCTTGAGACCAGAAGGAATAACTTAAGAGAGCACTCTGCTGGCTGTCTTTGAGGAAGAGGGCTGGCTTTTTTCTGTTTGTTGGGTATATCCTTCAATTTTGCCACATGCTTTCTGTTTTAAATTACTGATCCTGAAAGTTGATTAGGTACAAGAGGCAAACTTGTATTCTGAATCTTGATATAGTTACATTTAGTGTAAATGTTTTCACTAATGATTTAAAGTGATTTTTGTATTTTTATTTACCTTTCTTTTAATTTCTTTGTGTTTTTTCATAATAAAGGGAAGTCACTAAGAAGGAACTAAGGTATTTTTTTTCTTTTTTCTAAGTTTTCTGAGAGACTACATGTAAATAAAGATCAAACTATAATTTGGTATGTTATAAACTTAAAATCTTTGTTGCAACACCAGGAGATCCATATTCTTTTCTTTAGAGTTGCCCCACACTTGGGAATGAAACACTGGGTATATATGAACATGCTTATATATCAAAAATTAAAATCCACCTTGCTTGATGTAGAGTGACTGATTCAATAATCATAAGTAGAATAGGCCAAATATTTGTTAGCAGAGCCAAAAAACCCCTTTATTTGTAGTCACGTGCTCTCTCTGCCTTGACTAATGATGATTCCAATCTGGCTACTCCGTTGCCCTGACTGTTGAGAGATCTGGTACTTCCCAGTGTCACAAACTGTGTTGTAGATAATTTGTCAATTAGAGTCTCCATAATTATTGGGGGGTAGAGACCTCTTAGCCAGTTACATAGAAATCAGTTGCCTTAAAAGACATTTTTCTTCTCCCAGTAATGTTAGATACCCATAAAGCTTGTTCACACCTAAATCCTGAAGTTTTTGATCTCCTCAGGGGTTTGGGGTTTTTTTTGGTTGAGCTCCTATTGGTAATTCTGTGACAAAAAGCCCTTGGAACATATTGGAGTTCTTGGTTTGCATGTTTGATTACCAAGGGCAGTCTTGGAGTGCTGTGTGAGCTTGTGCAATCTCCATGCCTTGAGAGAGCATTCAGTAGAAGACAGATGCTGCAGGTGGTGCCCATGGTGATCTTCCTGATGTGGTTGCTTAGCAGCTGTGCTGTTTTCTGGTGGAATGGTGATCAATGGATTCTCTGTCTCAGTTGAACAGTTTTGCTTGCCCACATCCTATGTGTGCCACCTTTATTATTCAGTCTTTGCCTGGGGTTTTCTAACTGGTGTTATGCCACTGCCTGAAAAGATGGTTCAGATTTTAGAGGATGAGCAACGAATAGTTTATTCCTGTATGCAAAGCTATTAAGGAGCTGGAGTTTTGTCCACATGCATGCCACCCAGTAACCCTCAGATCACGATGGGTATGAACCTATCAGCATCTTGAGTAATTAATGACAACAATTTCTATATACTGTATTTACATGAAGCTCAGGGAATTGTTTTTAGTGTAATATATACTTACTGAAGTTCAAAAACAATCTAAGAACAAAGGTTTCACACAGAGCTGTCTATAATTTGGGATCTAAAGCTTGCAAACTCTGATTTGCCTTACTAAGGCAAAACTCCCACAGCCATGTCAAGGTTGCATCCCCCTGGTTAGGGTCAGTTCTGTGCCTGCCTTTAGCTGGTTATAAATGCAGGCAATGATTTCTGCTAAACTTGCTCATTTCAGTAGGCTCAAACCTGGTTAGTGGGATGTTGGCTGACTGGTTGGATCACACAGCTCTTTTAAATAATTGAAGAGCTGAAATTTAGTTTAAAATCAATCTGTTCCCTAACTAATTTTATTTTAAGGGAGGCATCTTCTGTGTCCTTGAAAAGCACTACATTATTGTGCCAAATAATAGGAAACACTGTTCCTTACACTTTGGCTGCTAATGATTTCTAATTTGGCCAGTCATAAAAACTTACTGTTAGAGGAGTATTTTCATGTTTGCTGCCTCAGGTGAGTCATGCCTCCAGTGATGACTGTCACATATATCTCTGAAAACAGAAAAAAGCTAAAACCATCTTCGATTAGTTAAATGTAATTTCAACCACTTGTACACCTCAAGCTTAATTGAAGTGGATCACCTTTGTGGTCAATTTGGAAAACAATGGGCTTTTGCTGAAAACATTGTCATAGGTGCATTTTGTAATGGTAAGATGAGTTTGCAGGCAATGGTCTCAGTCATCTTTTTCAAGTCTGTTTATATCAATCCATTCAGCCACAAGCAGTGTTAAATGGGGGTAGCCAAAGAAGATAAAATAGTTCAGTAAATGTAATAACATCAGAGATATTTAAGGAAAATAATTTTCAGTTAGCAATGCTTGGCAATATCTGGATTTTAATTATTTTTTCTTCCTCAGCCAACTTAGCAAAGCTGAATGGGAGAAGAAAAAGTTTGATAAGGCAATTGGGTAAGTTGAAAGACCTTTTTAAATTTGCTACAAACATGGCAGGTAACAATGATGCTGTATATTTGAGGGAGAAAAGGCATTTCCTAGTTATTTTTTAAAGGGAACTTCTGTAAGCATACGTACATTGCTTTCTTGACACACCTTGGTTTTGATCAAAGATTACAGGAGAAACAGTTCAAGTTACATTCAGAAAAAAATAACCAAAAAATATTGTAGCAAGGAGAAACTTTCTCTGTATGCTATATATAGTGTGGTGATTAATATCTGTTTAATTCCTCTCAGCACATGACATGATCAAGTCTCACTTCTTGCTGTCAAAGCCAGGTTCAGAACTTTTAGGAAAATATAATAGCAAAGAAATGGTACTGAGGGTTTTTTCTGCTTTGACAGTGGGTTTGGTACAACTGCATTATTCATGAGAATGGAACAGGATGTTCCTTCTGAGTGTATCTAAAAATCTGTAATACACGGTTTTACTGCCCATATTTAATTTTTCTGTGAAACTCGCCATTAGGCCTCATGCTGAAGTTAAATCCTGGACTTGTGGTTTGGTTTTTTTCATCCTGAAATGCAAAAAGAAAAAAAAGGTTAAAGAAAAAGAACATATTTTGGTTTGCTTGATAGAAGTAGTTGAAAAAACACCCAGGACAATCTAGAGAAGACAGCTGTCTTTAGCTGAGAAAAAAAATCCAATCACTGAATATCCAAACGTGCTTGCTTTTATCAATAGATGTCCATGTGAGACTTTATGGGCTTTCTTGGGAAATAGTCACTGCTAGAAATGTCAAGTTCCTTATGCACTAGCCTCACAAATTAGCTTCCAGTTTCTGAATTTTTTTGTGCTTAAATATACCTCACTTGTTGGTACCTCTTAGCTGGACAGAGTTTGCTTAATGTTTCTGATTTTCTTGTTTCTGTTTCCAGCATGCTCTGATTAGGTTTTTTACCTGTTTTCTAGCCTTTGTCTCCAGTTCTCTTTTAGGGAAAATTAGAGGTGACTCGACTGGATCTTTTTCACAGTCTTTTTAGCCATAATGTCTTTACAGGACAGGGTGTTGAAACCTGATGTTCCTAACTATCGGTAATGAGTTCCAGTGGGGACTCCAGCAGTTAAAAATAACAAATGCTGGGCCACCCTGCAGCCATGGCCGCCGTGTGGAGTCCTTGCCCTGTTTCAGAGGCGAGTGCAGGAGAACGGGGACATCTGTGCTTGTTCTTATTTTGTAGGAATTAATCAGTACTGTTCCACTGGAAGGGCTGGCACAGTGATGAATCTCCTGTTTTTACTGCGACCATGTATTTCCCAAGAGAAAATGCAGAAGCATACAAAGCATGCAGAATAAATGTTTTCCTTGCTTTACACCCCGCACACACCTTGGAAACTCACAAAGGAGAGAATTAATACATCCCAGTAACACATAAAATCTGCAACGTCAGAGTTATCAGTGCTCCTTAAAATGTGATGAAAGAAGGTGAACTCTCAACCAAAGTTGCTGCTTTTCCTTCCAGCTACTCTTTTGCTATCGTGGGCATTAACATAACAGACCTTGCCTACAACCTGCTGGTGAGTGGGGCTCTCAAGACCCATTTCTACAATGTGGCTCCCGAAGCACCAACGCTCACCCACTTCCAGCAGACGTTCTGTAAGTGCTGGCTGTGAGCATGGGGCAATGGGTGGAAATGCGTGATTGGTACTCTGCTAACAAAAAGGGAAATGAAGTCTTCTGACACAGCAGACACTGTGCTTTCCTGTCTAGGATGCTTGGGTTCATCTCTTAGCTGCGATGGAGGCCACTACCGAAGGTGTAAAAGAACAAGGAAATACAAACAAAAAAAAATGCAGCAAGCACCTTAACAAGTTTTTTTTCCTGTTTTTTGAATAATAAGAAGAAATAAAATGTGCTTTAAGGAGTGTCTGAATCCTTAAATCCAATTGTCATATGATACTTGCATCTACATTCTAGTGTTACTCCCCACCCTTTAGCCAAGTTGCAGCTCCCCCACCAAAATAATGCTTTCACAGCTCTTTCCCCTGTATTTTCGCATTCCTTCTACAGCAGAAGCCTGCTGTTCATCTTTGCTCTGTGGGAGTAACACTTCTAATATTTTTCAATGTGTAGGCGAGGAATTGATAATAAGTACCTGAAGCATCTTTCCCTGCTTTTACACTCCCTAGCTTTATGTTTCAGTTTGTGGATCCATATGTCAAGAGCACTAGTGACTTCTTGTGTTTATTGTGAGAAATTCTGCCAATGTGTGCAATACTCATACAATTATGGCATTGTCCAGAATAGGTTTAGTCTTGTACCTGTACAGTGGTATCAGGTCTCATTGACCAGGATTCTCTGTGCAAATAATAATCATTAGTTCCAGGCTAGTTCCTAATTTTATATGCCATCTTTACATGCTCTATCTACCTCTTCTTCCTTTTTATTATTTTGTAGGCTACTTAATGCATGAATTCCACAAATTCTGGATTGATGAGGATCCACTGGACATAATGGAATTCAATCGCGTCAGAGAGAAATTTTACAAGCGAATCTTGAGACAGCTCCAGAACCCAGAGATGGCTCTGTGTCCTCATTTTGCTGCATCAGAAAGTTTAATCAACATGTAGTTACTCAGTTGATTTAATTTGGAAGCACCGTCTCACTCTTGGTTTAGATCACTGTTAGACCATCACTAGCATACTGAATGACCACGGCAATCGTGTGCATGTTTTTGGCGCAGTGTTCATCTATTTTTGTCATGAGATCCCCTTCTGCTTCTCTTGTTGGGGGTTTTTCATTTTAAATGGGTGCTCATATTGCCTCATTATGCAGTGTTACCTTCTGAATTGATGTCCAGATATCAGAATTTTTTCTATTTTTTTAGACTTTCCTCATAATTCAGCATTGACAATTGAATTGTATTTCTCTAGCAGTGTTTTTGTATATGTGGAATAAGTAACTGGATCTTGTATTGTGAAAGCTTTTTAACTTCTTGGTATGTTTTAAGATAACTACTGGCATTTCAAGCAAAGTGTATGTTTGGACCTCATCTAGAAGATAATGTAATTTAATCTAATGCAGACAAACACATTAAGGTCCAATTTTCTCCATGCAACCATTATATGCTTAATGCAAAATTAATGAGGCTTATGAGATACACGTTTCAGTGAGAAGAGTTTATGCAGAATTACAATCAAATGCATGAATACCAAATGGTCTGGTGATGCTAACACATGAACTGTGAACACATTCACAACAAACAGATACTGGCAGGGGCCAAAAATTATAACATCAGGCTGTTGTCACCAACACCACCATGCTGAAGAATGGATATACAAAGATTAGTGTTTTGTGTCACACATTGGAAGGCAACACGATTTGGTTGTGTGGTGCTTGGTGAATTCAGGGGAGCAAAAATGTGTTTCTTTTCTTTGAACTACTGAAAATGTTGCTTTGGTTGTTAATTCAGTTCCTAAGAGCTGGGAGAAATAATTGATTAGAAGGTTTAGAACAAAACTGCTTGTGTTTCCCAGACTACTTATTAAGAAAAATTAAAATGGCAAACTGCCTTTTTTCTAAAACCGAAAGTGAATAGAAGTGTTTGACACTAAGATTGTGTAGTATACTGAACAACATCTACCATGGCATTTCATACCCATGGTATTTTTTACCTTCTAAGCAATCAATTTTAGTATTATATGTTTGTGTAAATCACTTGCATATGGAGATTAAATTGAGTAGTGTCTGACTACTTGTTAATTATATGAATAAATTATACATCATTCTAAACAGAAGCACTGTGGGTTTTATTTTTGTGTAATACAGAGGAAAGATGTTCTACTTAATGGATCAGGTAAAATGGGTTGTAACAGCTCTGTTGTATTCCCAAGGCTGAAGTGTGATCACAACTTCTAAAGATAAGGTGCTTTATATTATTTTAGTTACTGCTTGGGCCATCACTTTATTTAACACAAATAAAAATAAAGAAATGGGAGTACTTCAACTTCCTAGGAAACTCCTTGGGTTTGAGCTGTCCCGTTTCTGTGCTAAAATGTAAGCTGGGTGTTGGGACTTCTCTACACAGCTGGAAACTTGTACTCATGGAGCTGATCAGCAGAATTTTGTGTGTTTTGCAGTAATTAGTCTTCTCCAATGAATTTGGAAATATGGAAATATTAACATCTGCATATTTTACATGAGAATACAAGGAATAAAAACTATGCATGTTTAACTCAATTCCATTGATTTTGGAAAGTGGTTATTTATAGCCATTAGGTCTCAAGGACTTTTTTGTGTGACTCTTGAAGCTTTTAAAATAGGTTTCTAGTAATAGTTCTCATTGTTTCGAATCTTAGGCTCTCTCTTTCTTTCCTTGCCCCACTCTGACTTAAATACATTCAGCAATTTACTAGGTTGCACTGGTTTATTTTTAATACTCTGCAATGGAGTTCATGGATTTGCGGGGGACTGAGGGAAGGTTTCTGCTACCTTCTTACTGCTCTGATCCTCTCAGTTACGCTCTGTCTCAAGGTGTCAACTTCAGACAAAATCAGAATCAGAAAATGTCATCTGGCTCTGTGTCAGATTGTATCACTATAATCTAACTGGTTTGGTGGATTATTTTTCCTGTCTTGCAGGAAGATAGATTTAATGAAGCTAAGTTTGAAATTCCTTCTCCTGTGGAGCCCTTTCATGCTGGTGCCTTCAAATCTGCCCAATTGTGCTTCAGCTTTGTCCTGCTTGTGACATGCTTGTTCCCAAAATCTGTGTCAAACCTGAGGAAGAGAAAATCCCTGATGGGTGCCTAAAACTGGCTGGGCACTGCTGAGGGAGGATGTCTGTCAGGCATTGCCTTCCTCCCTCCCCAAGAATGACCTCTTACCATGATGCAAACCTAAGCTTTTTTTTTTTAATTACAATTTACACTATCTCTAGTACAGATCCAAACTGACCTGTGAGCAACTGGATGCTGCTTACCCTAGGGAGGAGAAAATTAAAGGAAGGAGGGGGGGAAGCATTCAAAAGTTGTTTCAATAAAGAAGAATCAATATTTATAGTCACTGCAGGGTACAGAATTTGGTTTAATTAAGCATTGAGAAGATTTAGGTTGGATCATTGCAAAAAGTTTCCACAGCTTCATGGTTGTTGCATTTCACCAGCCATCTCTCTCTCAGGCTCATCCCTGGCCATGTGCACCAAATGCTTCCTGCCCAGGCTGTAAAGTAAATGGTCACCCTCTTTCTTACCATGTAATTTTTCTCAGGCAATAATTTGCATTGGCAATGCCCTGCAACCCAGGTGTTATTTTAAAAAGGCACAGCTGTGTTGTAAGTCTAAGCTGCTACTTTATTGTATAAAAATCAAGACAGCATGCTGAAGCTATGCAGCATATGCATTGCTTAGAAAATGTATTGCTTTGGGTCAGCAGATGAGAATTGATGAAAGTATAACATTGAGAGATTGGATATGTTAAAGTGCAGAAATATTTACCTTGATCTGTTTAAAGCCAGGGGAAAAAAAAGGCTATGTGTTTTGGAGTTCTTTAATTCTGTATGCAGCCTTTTAAATGGTGCCTATGTTCCACTCTTTTACAGATTCAGGCATTTCCCATAGCACAGCATTTTCTTTTGCCAGCTAATGGGTATTTAAATTATTACCAGGGCTCCTTCAACAATATAGGTGGACATGGACTTGTGTTCACTAACCTTGGTGCTCAGCCAGCATCTGTGGAGCTGGGGCTGGAGCTGACAGCCTGGGGGGTTGACTACAACCAGGAGGATGGGAGCAAGTGCTGCTCCAGCTTCCTGACACTTTTTGCCTTGTAGCATTTTTTTTCTCTTTGAGGGAAGGAGAAATATTTTTGCTGCACTTCCAGTTGGCTCTTTTGGAAGGCAGTTTTTCAAATGCTGGTGGTGGTGGTATTTCTATGTACTATTTTTAGAAACAAACAAGGTCTACCTTATTTATTTGATTTGTCTTGGGCAATTGTATCTCCTGACTTTTTCCTAGACCAGCATGGAGCTCGACTGAAAAACTTACTGTCATGTAGAGGGTAAAGGAGATAAATTTATTGTCTTTTTTAATGAAAGAGCAATGTGTAAAAGCACCTGTGCCCACTGTGTGCCCTGTGGGGCACAGACAGCTGGTGATGACTTACCAGGCTGAAACACTTGCAGCAAGCAGAGCATTTTCAGCATGTTCCCAGCTGAAATAAGTGCTGTTAGGTGGAACAGGATGTATGTGAACAGAGTACTGATGCTCAGTTAAATGAATCCAGATCTACCTCTACTGCCCAAAGAATCACTGGTAGCATCAGGAACAAATTATGAGGGATCATAATCTCTTTCTTAATCCCTCCCTTCATGGATTGTGGTTAGCTTTTAACATATCATTTGCTGACCTGTCCCTTTTTGTCAGAATGTGACCCGAGATTTTTGACCCTTCCACGGGAGTGACCAGCATTGCAGGGCTGTCCCCTAGTGGGATATTGCAGACTGTTGTAATTCCTGCATGAGCTCTAGAGCAAACCTCAGTCCCAGCTCCTCCACTTGGATGGACCTGACTGAGGTAGGAGTCAGTTACAGCCTGAAATAGTAACTGGAGTGCAATTCTGTAACTGTTGAGTTCATGTCTTTGGCAAGTGTTGTTAGGAAAACAGGGAAACTCTGTATACACATTGGGAAATATGAGAACTCTGCTTATGCTGTCTCCCAGCTGGCTCTTAACAAGCTTGACATCATCAACATATGACCATTTTGGCATCACAGAAAGGACTCCTCTGGAATGGTGATTTTCAGAGAATTGTTCTACTTTGAATCTAGTTAACTGCCCTGATTTACGCCTTTCACTCCTCACTTTGAACTTGATCCAATGGGAACTCAAATTTTGCACTAATGATTCCACCAAGCCACACTGAGACAAACAGTAGGGTTCCCCTCTGTACTCTTGCATCTGCAGCATGGTGCAGCTAAAAATCACATAAATTATTAAAACAGATATTTTGCAGAAAACAATCCTGAAATGGATCAGGAAATGAATTATTCATTGTTTCCCTTGGTTTGCGGCAGTGTGGGTTTTCTGTAAGACTTAACAAAGATTAGACAGGACTCTTCCTACCAGATCCTACAGGAATATAGCAGGACAGGCTTTGTGCTTTCCCCTGTGAGCAGTACACATAGAAATCAGGTCATTACTTATTCTAGTAAAGGAAACTGTTCTACTCAATATAGAACTATAATTAGAAAAGAGATTTAGCTCAAAACCTCCAAGCAAGAGCTGGCTACAGCAGCTTAGCTCCAGAAGAGGAAGGGCAGAGGGCTGGTTCCTAGGCCTGGGCTGAAGGACTGTCAAAAGAGCTTACAGCTTGGAATGAGGGAGGGTAGCAGGATGAGGAAGCATGAAGCCAACACACAGAAGCACAGTTGGCAGCTCAGCAAACCAGAGCAGCACAAGAGGAGTGGAAAAAAGAGACATGAGGTCACCTGATGTATGTTTGCAGGCAGTATCGCCCAATTGAAAGGGTAACAAAGGAAGGCGTGTGCAGGTGACTGTGAAAAACCCAGCCCATGGACAACAAGGCATGGCACTGTGACACTGGAAATGAGAACAGACATAGCAGACCCCAGCTTGAGCACTGCATTGAGCTCTGGGGGCCCAGCACAGGGAGGACAGGGACCTGCTGGAGCGAGTTCAGAGGAGGGACACCAGGGTAATTGATTAAAGGGATGGAGTTCCTCTCCTATGAAGAAAGGCTGAGAGAACTGGGATTGTTGAGCCTGGAAAAGAGTAGCCTTGGGGTGACCTAATTGCAGGCTTCCAGTATCTGAGGGGGTCTACAGGATGGAGAGGCTACTTACAAGAGCATGTAGTAACAGCACAAAGGGGAATGGCTTCCAGCCAAAAGAAGGAAGGTTTAAATTAAATATTAGGAAGAAATTCTTCACTGTGAGGGTAGTGAGGCACAGAACAGATTGTCCAGAGAAGTTGTGGATGCCCCGTCCCTGGAAGTGTTTAAGGGCAGGTTGGAGCAACATGATCTAGTGGCAGATGTCTCTGCCCATGGCAGGCCATAGAACCTGATGAACTTTAAGATCCCTTCCAATCCAGGCTACTGTATTATTCTGTGATCCCTGGTGCCTACCACACAGATGAGAAGAAAGTCTGTGATTCTCAAAAGAGACTAGTCAGGAAGTATCAATAAGATGTGGACACAGCCTAGATGTAAAGCCCTGAGGGGAGGCTAAGTGCCAAAGTGGGGCCCTTGATCATGGTCCAGAGACAAGATAGGATTGTTCTCCTAAGTTAGAAAAGGCTTCTTGGCACATCATCCAGTGAAACCTGCCTGCTCACCCCTGAGAACCTGCCTCTGCTTGATGTGCTGTGTGGGGGAGCTCTAAGAGGCAAGACACAGAAGACCAAGGATGCAGTTTGCTTTCTCTCTTTGATACGGGAATTTGTGATGCTGACTTGGTTCTGGATGGTCTCACACGTTCCTTTAAGCTGTTATGATTTGCCATCATTTGCCTCGTTGCTCTTCTCTCAGTTTTCCCTTCATATCGGCTGGTTGGTTTGAATTTAAGACAACTGGCACACGCTTCACCTCCAGTTTCCATGCCTCTGGCACCACTGGCCCTTCTCACACATTTGTCAGCAATCCATTTTGCAGAGAATGTGTCACTTCTCCATAGCTCTGTGGACAAAAAAAGAGCAGAAAAAAGAACAGTAGGAGCAGAGGTCTGAGCAGGCTTCTCTGAAATGCCCTGATCTGGAGAGCTTCCTCCTGCTGCCATGCCCTGGCACAGCTTGCAGGAGGCCACTGTGACACCAGGGGTAGGAAAGCTGCTCTAAGTTTGGCTGTCTCAAGGCTGCTGTCTCTAACTGCCTTGTGCCTTTCTTGAGGGCCCTGGGAAAGGGATAGGAACATGTGGCTGCATGGACACCCCAGGGCTTCTCTAGTTCAGCTGCTGCCAGTGCATGGGGCTCTTCTGCCCCTCCAGCACCCTCAACCTCCCACAAGGCTTTTTCCCACCAGGAATTTTCATGAGATTTTTGGTCCATGGTTGAGACTGGCCTCAGTCAGTGTAAGTCATGCCTATCTGCTGTGAGGCTCAGCAAATTTACACAGGTTCTAACTCCAACTGGAATAAATGAATCCTGCAAGAGCAAAGAACAGGGGATCCTGAGCCCTGGCAAGAAGTTATGATCCCAGCACAATACTCTCCTTCATTTGCTGGATAACAAGACAGTCTGTGGGAGAAGTGAACATCAACAACCCAGCTGTAACCAAACTTCAGTAAAAATAACATAAAATAAAATAAAATAAAATAAAATAAAATAAAATAAAATAAACTTCTTAACACCAGTGTATTATTAAGAATCAGACATTCTTTATTTATCTGGAGGCATGAGGGAGTATCTCCTCATACTGTACATGCTGAGAACAGGAAAGTTCCTGTTTATATACTATATTTCACATACATATTCACTGGTTGTCCTAGAATGAACATACATATATCATACATGTATGATATATTTCCCTGAAGTCATTGACATATTTTCCCTCCCCTTTACACATGTGCTCTTCTGTGCAGGGGGTCTCTTTGGTGGTCAGCAATCCCAAAGTCACACCTGAATGATCAGTGAACTAGTAAAACTTGGCATGACTGGGGCTGGTTGCTTGCCAGTTCTCCTTACACAATGAGCATTGTGCAGTTCCAAAGGCCAGTGCGTTTTGAAGAATAAGCATTGTTTTGGCTCACCAGGTGTAAAAGATTTTTCATCTGGCAACACAGTGAGTGGGTCAGAAACCTCCCTTGGCCCTTGGTGAGAGTGCCCTTGTATTAATGGATGGTCAAAGCATCCCTACCCTTAGAAACTATTTAAAAAGCTTGCCAGAGACTTTCTCCCTGTGTGAAATATCAGTGCTTTTGGAGTGCTAAACTAATTTCTAATGCCAATAGAGATCCAAAAGATACAGAGAGATGGATTTTAGAACTGCCTGAACTGCAAATCAGAGAGAGATGCTGGAACTTTATTTTGCATGCATAGGTGTAAGTTAAGAATAAAGCATGAAACATCACTGCCTAGAAACAGTTTCTTTTGTGATCCTCTTCAATTTATTATGGATGTCTATAATCACTGCCTATGAGTCTTATACATAATAGTGATTAACTTCTGTGTCACAGTTCTATTCCATCATTTTTTAGGCACAGCAATGACAGCTCCTAGACATCTGAGTGATTAGAATAAGAAACTCTCTTCCCCAGAGAGAGAGAATTGCCTTTGGGGTAGAGGGAGGTAGTGGGAGGCAATGCTGCCTATGTCATTTGGGTTAGGTCATCTGTTATGCTAATGAAAATTTAATCTGATAACCCTAATATCAAGTGCCTAAACTTCAGAGAGGGATACAAGCACAAGTGCAAACATTCATAAGACCATGTACCTGTCTAGGAAAAAGATAAGTCTGAAATACCCATTGCAGTTTGCGACTGTGGAGTGATTAATTGCCTGCACTAGCAGTGGGACTTCTACACCGGTCTTGCACTGTGCCGGGGTTAATTTCAGGACACCTTAGCTCACTGCTGCTCTTGGAATCAAAGCAGTTGCAATATTTTTATTTTCTTCATATTAAACTGTCTGTAACAAAAAGTGGGAAAAATATGATGGTTTAGAAAAAGCAAATTTTTTGTTCACAAACTTGCATAATATCAGTGTATCTCAGCAGATATGCTGTCGTATGACTGAATCCCAGTATTCATGCTCCAGCAAAGACAAGTAATGATTTGCCCATCATAAGGAATTCAGTTTCACAAAATCCCTCTACCTGGATGAATAACACCTATTTGTCACATTTGAAGAAAAAGAGTTGCAATGTAGGCAAGTAGGATATCCTCTGAGAATGAAATGTCTTGGTTTATAGTTGGTGAATACAAATTTTGGGTATGATCTCATTGTTTCGTCTCATCTGCTGTACAGCCACCTTTCTGACACAGCTGAATTTTGTGTTTTTCCTTACATATGTACACTGAGCATGGAACACAGTGTCTCATCTTGCTTCAAGCTATCACAAAATCATCATCCGGCAGCACTTGAAATCTGACCTTTTAACAACATCTGTGCTGATTTTGGCTGCGGGAGAGTTGATTTTCTTCATAGTAGCTGTGTTTTGGATCTGTGCTGGAAACAGTGTTGATAATACAGAGGTATTTTTGTTATTGCTGTGAAGGGCTTACACCTAGCCAGCAGTGCACAAGAAGTTGGAAGGGGACAGATTTGGGATCAATGAGATATTACAGACCATGTGAAATCATAGTCAGCATATAAAGTTGAGAGAAGAAGGAGGAAATGGGGATGCTTGGAGTAATCGTGTTCACCTTCCCAAATAACCATTAAATGTGATGAATCCCTTCCCTGGAGATGGCTAAATACCTACTTGCCCATGGGAAGTGGTGAGTTAATTCCTTTTTTTGTTTTGTTTGTATGTGAGTCTTTTGCTTTCCCTATTAAACTATCTTTATCTCAGCCCATGACTTTTCTTGCTTTTACCTTTCTGATTCTCTCCTTCATCCCATTGTTGGAGAGGGTGAAGGAGTAGCTGGGGGTGCTGAGATGCCTTCTGGGACCAAACCACAACACCACCCAAATGCAGAAAGTCAGATACCCCTGGCAGAGGAGCAGCTTCCTCTGTTTAATACCTGGCACTTTTTCTAGTTTCTAATGAATTAACCATCATACCATTAACACCTTTGGGTTTTGCCTCCTTGCCTATTCCATCTGCATTCTTATCTCTCAAAACCAAAGCCTCACTCCCCCTTCAAAACTTTCCTTCTTGCAAGGCCCCCACAACCTAAGTCTTCACCACTGATGTCTGACTATACAATGAATTTGAAATAATAAGAGAAAAAAAGAGACAAAAACAAAAACAAAAACAAAAACAAAAAAACCCACAGAAGACCACTTCAAAGCCATAAGCACCAACATTTTTATGAACATTACGGTGAGGGAGGGGCCATTATGATGGTGAAAGGTCTGGAGAGGAAGCCGTATGAATGGCTGCAGGAGTCACCTAGTGTGTTCAGCCTGGAGGAGATTGAGGAGAGACCCCACAGCAGTCTGCAGCTTCCTCATAAGGGGCAGAGGAGGGGCAGGCACTGATCTCTTATCTGTGGTGACAGTGACAGGACCCGAGGGAATGGCCTGAAGCTGTGTCAGGGGAGGTTTAGGTTGGATATAGAGGTTGTTTGGGCAGTGGAACAGGATCCCCAGGGAGGTTGTCACAACACCAAGCCTGACAGAGTTCCAGAAGGACTTTTAAAACACTCTGACTCACGTGGTGTGGTTCTTGGGGCTGTTCCGTGCAGGGACAGAAGCTGGACTTCAGTGATCTTTGTGGATCCCTTCCAACTCAGGTGATTGTGTTATTAATTGCCTTCCAGTTGACCCCTCTGCGTTATAACCAAGGACTGCTCTGGGGTAAAAGCACGAAATTTCTCTTGTTGTAAAAAAACCCCAGAGGTTGTGGACAACCCCCTTCTCCCGGTGCCAGGGTCCCTCCCAGCCCGGCGCTGCCATCGCGTCCCGCCGGGCAGAGCCTCCCCGGCCGCCGGGAGCCGTGATCGCCGCCGGTTCAGCACCCTGGACAGCGCCGGGCCCGCAGCCTGAGGGAGTGCGCTGGGCATCCCGGCAGAAACAACAACCCTCTCCGCCAGCTCCTGGGAATTCCTGTGTCACGGCACTGCCACTGAGCGCTGAAACAATAGCAGTGGGGATGCTTGGTAACCGTCTCCAAGAAAGCCCTGTTAATCGAATTAGGTAAATTGTAGTTGAGTTTCTGACAGAATTCGGAGCTTGACGGTCATGTTGAGGCCATGCCCTTCAGAGCTTTGAATCTGTACTGGGTGATTTTTCACTCAGTTTGACTGTCAAGGTTCACAGAGGGGCTGGACAATGCTCTTGGCCATGTGGTTCTGTTTTGCATGTTGCTTCGAGCAGCAGGGTGTTGGACTCAGTGATCCTCATGGGTCTCCTTCCGACCTGAGATAATTTATGATTCTATTCTATCAAGAGTTTCCTGAATAGATGTTGGCTGTTGTGAATTCCCTCACTTTGGGGATAGTCTGCCAAGAATCTTGCACTTCAGACCTGAGCGATCCCAAAGAGACAGGAGCAGCCTGAAGGAAATAAAATCAATGCAGCATTTGTCTTCTGTGAGGCAAGCACTTTCCATGCTGTGAAATACTGCTCTGAGTCACCATACATTTCCTAAATTCCATCAAGGCAAGTGCAGATTGGCCTGATCATATGGTCTTTGTTTTTTCCTGTAAGAAAATTACAGAAACTTTCTGTTAGCATTTCTCTCCATAGTAAAATGTGCTCCTCTTCATCAAGCCAGGCTGGGAAGGCTGAGGCCTCTTAAACTCTCAAAGAAGCCTTTGATACTCACTTTCATAGGAAATCCTCAAGATTTCCTTGATATCCCTCTCCAAGTTAGGACAGTGGTTATGAAGAATTTATGATGGATCTTTGAACCCATTCCCTGGGATCACTGGCAGCATCTCTTGACATTGTAGCCCCACACCTCTCAACATCAGAGCATAGTAACCAACTACACCATCCATTAGTTAGACTAAGAAAACTGCTCTGAAGTCTCTGTTGCTAACATCCAAACCCATTACTTTGGTGCAAGGAAAAGTTTTTTGCTTGCTTCTTGGCTGCTATGTTGCATATATTTTCAGGCTACTAACAATCTTCTTTTGTCTTATTTGGCCCATCCCCTTTCCCAGTGAGGTGCCTGGTGTCTGCTGCTGGGGCTGGTCACACTGGTGCCCTGATGATAGGTGAAACAAGGTGCAATAACTCTTCAAAATACCTACTGAGATTTAGCAGTCTGTGGGTTAAGCTTCCTGTGGAGCCAGCAAGTCTATCTTCATATCTGTCAGGAGTCAATATCTTTCCTTCTCCTTCTGCAGATTTGTCTAAACATTTTCAAACAAATCTGTTCTGTTTTCTTTCAAAACATCTTGTACTTTCGAGTTTTGCATTTCAGTTCTGCTTTGCGAAATGCCTTTCTTCATTTTATATGTCGCTACTATGTTTGCTATTTATTTGATGGACTGAGAAACTGCAAATAGCCTGTCTTTTTGCCTTTATTTGTTATTATTCATGCCTTTTCCTCAGTTACCTTTTTTTTTTCAAGGTAAAGGGATCTATATCTACTTAATTTGTTCTCAAGACAAAACTGCTAAAATGCTTTTTTATTATTTTATTGCCCTCTGCAATTTTTCCAGCACTGACCATGGAGCTGATGTATTCAGGGAACTCTGCAGTAATTCCTAGATTTTTCCTCTGTGCCAGTGTTTGCTGAGCTCATTATTTTGTGTGTTGGAATGTTCGTTCTCCCTATGTATCCTCTTTCACATTTGTCAACTTTTAATTTTATCTACCATTTTATCCCTTATGATTTGCCATTCAGATGACTTTCTGCAACTCCTCATCTCTGACATTTATACCACCAAAAAATTTGCAATCCTTCTGCTTTTGCTGTAAATATGTTAAACAATGCAATGTCTTCTGAACCTCCTTTTATTATGCAATTTCACTGTTGACTGCCACTTTCACCCAGTTAAAGGGAGAACTCCCCTTTCTCTCCCATCACAGTTTGTGGTTTTTAAAATGTAATGATTGGCTTACTTTTACTGCATCAGAATTGCAATAGATACCAGGAGCAGGATTTCCCTTTACAGAAGTCTTGCTGATTTTTCCACTTAGATTCATAAAACTGTAGAATTGTTTAGATTGGAAAAGGTCTTTAAAATCATCAGCTCCAACCATTAACCTGGTACTGCCAAGTCCACCACTAAACCACGTCCCTGAGTGCTACATCTACACATCTTTTAAATACCTCCAGAGATGTTGATTCCACCACTTCTCTGTGAAGCCTGTTCCAATGCTTGACAACACAAGGCAATTATGTGCCTTTAAATTCTGTCTGGTTTTCTGTGGTTTGGCTTTTTTTTTTTTAATATGGAAATGGAGCTTCCTGGTCTGTAACTGCCCAGCTGTCCTCTGCAATCCTCTTAGAAACTGATACTTCATCTGCTACCTCCCGTTTCTCTGGTATCAGTCTGATGTGAGCAATAAGTTGCACTCCACAGTAACTTGGCAGGCAATTTCATATCCAAGCTCCTTTAAAATCACCGGGGGAACATCATCTGGTCCTGCTGATATATCACCATTCATGCTATTGGCTTCTGGCCCGTCAGTTGAGACCATTACTCATCACCTGCAGATAAAAGTTCCAGCATGGAAACTCTCCTAATCCCTTCCACAGTGAGCTGCAGGTAATTAATATACCTTTGCTATACCAAACATATTTTCTGAGCACTCCTGCTCTGTATCTATCATCTGCAAACTTTGTAGTCTCCTGGCAGGTTGCCTGCTTCTGATGTATTTTATTTTTATCTTATAATGCATCTGCCCTGCTATTAATCGACAATTTTCTTGCCCTCCTTACAACCTTTTATTTAACTTTTCTGAGTTCTTTTCAGTTTTGCTAGTGTGGATACATTTGCTGTGTTTTGAGCAGTGGTATTTTATTCATAACTCCTCCCTGTGTGTTGCAGACTTTTCTTTCAGCCCTCCTAGTCCCATAAGGAAGTTTCCCTCATGCACACTGTGGTCATGCCACATCATCATTTTACAAAGGTAACATTTGATCCTGATCCTGTGTTCTGTTAATGGCTGCACGATGTCTGCTTCTGTGATATCTGACTGCCCAAGGAGAAATAATCTATGTTGCTAAAAAACATATCAGGAATTAGAGTCCAGTTTGATATTTTCCCACTTTGTGGAGGCAGTGTGAAGATGGAGTTTTCTATGGCCACTGTGCCTTCTGCCTTCCAGCTTCCCTGGTATCTTATTCTGGTTCACACTTTAGTCCTAATTGCACTTTTCCTGTTTCCAAAATTTCAGGCTAGAGGGTTATTATATTTGTTTTAACAGTGAGTTTATTTCAATGAAGATTTCTTTAATGTAAGCAGCACCTTCTTTACTGATGTTGTTGTCTATCTCTCTCTGATATTTACATTTACACCTATGGATGTAGGACATCCTATGGCTGTCTCCCAGTTCACACCTCTCTCCTAGGCCAGTTCTGGTTAGCAAACAGATGTTCCAAATCACTCAAATTCATTTTTAATTAGTAATATTTCCAGGGGAAAGAAAAAAAAAAAAAAAAAAACAAATTAAAACGAAACAGCATCAGCATCAACAAAACAATCACACCAAACAAAAAAAACCCAGCAAACAAACAAACAAACAAAAAAACCCCAAACAAACAAAAAACGAACAAACAACAAAAAAACCCAACAAGAAGTCAGCACCACCAATATGCCTAACTTTAGTCTTTTTCTATTTCTGGCTAAATGGGCCTTTATTAGTTGAAGTTGCTGATTGGGTGTTTTTCCACCTGAATTTCATTGACTTTCACTCTGTTCTATATCAGGGGATGCAGTATGGTATTATTTTCAGTCTAGAAGCTGAGCACTCCACGTTTGGAGCTGGCTCAAAAAAAGCTTGCAGAAAAGGTTTCCCCAAGCCTGAAAGCGAGTTTTCAGTAATTTCAGTGCTCAGGTGAGTGCAGCCTCAGAAGAGAGAAGAGCCAAAACTCCCAATCAAGGATGCAAAGGGAGTGCAACTTTGGAACAATGGGTGTAAATTCCTAATTATTAATCTCATAGGAAACTTTATTTAACCTCATTATGACATTATGACTGTATCTGATGAGACAGTTTCAATTTCTCAGTTTTCTTGATACACAAGTAAAAATGCAGCTGAAGTACCCAGACATAGCATTAAGTAGGGAAGTATCCTAGACTGAAAAAAGAAAAAAACAAAGGCTTATTGTTTTCAATGCTTATTATCTTCTGACTTCACTTAGATTTAAACCACTTTAAAAAAAGTTCTACTGGGGTTATAAAAACAAATGCGCTGCAAACAAAATCTATTCAACTCAGTTAATTGTTATTACTGATTTTCTTGCAAGACAAGTAAGTTTTAGAATCTAGCAATTTGAAAGCATAATTTAAAATACAAATATAGATCTAAAGTGTGAGGCTTACTGTTTCCAAATCACAGCTTCACTAAAGCGTTAATTAATATTGCTTATAGGGAAATTCTTTTCTTGAAAATAGTGTTGAAGTGAAAGATCTGAAGCTCCTTCTGGGGCATCTCTTCCAGGTGATGGTAAAACAGGACTTTGTGGAGGGCAGATCAGAGCCAAAGAGACACAGAGAGGCAGATCCTTGTCTGAAATAACCAGGCACAGCTCCCCTGGAGCACACTGAGGAAATGGCTTGCAGCAAGAGAAGCACATCCTGCCTAACATGGTAATAACAAGGCTCAGTTCTACTGAGCAGACACCAGTGAAACTGTGCTGCAAGTATTAAAAAATTATGTCCCTGCTTTTAGCTATGCCAGGAGCTGTCTGTGAACAAGAACCTGAACAGCAAAAGGGTTGAATACAGCAGGGAAAAGAGGTACATGCAAAATCCATTCTAGATTATTTATTGCTCAATGTGTCCCGTAGTTTTGATTAAGGAATTGGGTCACTCCCACTAGATATTTTGGGTGAGGCATCTGGGCCAGGCTGCCACAGTCATGTGCAAGCCACATACACACCATGTGCATGTAGAAATATTCAGATTTCTATGAGCATGGGGTAGGATCAGGAGCCCTCTTCCCAAGGCACATATACATGAGGGATTAAGTCCCTCCTGAGCAACTTAGATACCTGGATACCATGAAAATCCTGGCCCCACCAATCTGATCTTCAGGTCCCCTGAGCCACACTTGCTCCAGGCCTTCACACACATGGCAGGGACAGCATGGTAGGGCAGACATGAACAGGGGGTGACATTATTCTGGTAGAATGTGTGCATCTCTGGCCATGAGGCTGAGACAAAACCCACTGTCTGCTTCCCAGGAGGGCAGAGTTGAAACACAAGGGAAACAGTCATTTGAAAGAGAGACACATCTCTGGCTGCTCCTCTGGGTACACCAAGAGCCATAAATGCAAAGCCAAAAGATTAAGGCACATCCAGGCACATATAAAAACCTTCCTGGGCCCTGCCATACAAGCTGTAGTAGAAGGAAGCATAAGTCTACATTTACCTAACAACTGCTGCCAAAACCAAATTATTACTCATCTCCCTAATCCACCCACTAAGCCAAGAACTGGCAAGTGCAAGGGACTACAGCACACCCAGGGGGACAAGATGAACACCTCTGTTTGTTCCATATATGAATTTATGCTTCCTTGCACTCCCTCACAGATCAGCCCAGTGTGAGTAGAGATTGGCATTAGCTGATAAGCATAGCAGAGCCTGCTTGAAAATGCTGTCATCTCCCCGCAGAGGCTGACAGCTGAACTGTTAAGCTGGGAGGTCAGAGTTGATTGGCTTGAGCAGCATCTGTGTGTGGCCCTGAGAAACGTGCCACAGGCTTTTCCAGCTCAGACCCCTGAGACTCTAAGCCGTGGGTAAATCCAGCACACAGGGGGCAGAGCAGCTCAGCTGGGAAGGTGAAGAGTGATTTAGGAGCCCCCACAATGGCAAGGCAGGGAGTCAGCACCTGTCAGTCTTCTTGATCCCTTCTAGCTCACTGCACCAGCAAAATATAGATTATGATTGTGCCAAGTTCTTCTTGAATTGCAAGAGCATCTATTCCCTCTGGCACACTTCCAAATGCAGTTGTATAAATAGAACTGTGCTGGACTTGCTACATAGTGAGGAAGTTATTTATGCTTCACATTTTTTTTGGCATGACCCAGAGAAAGATTCTGTACAGGAATGTTGCCATGATAAAGCTGAGAACCCCAAGTTTTGCGTTTTCTTCTTTTTCTTTGTCATCTGCTGAACACATACACAGAAATTACACATTTCATGTTATGTACTTCCATTTTCTGATCACAGAGATTACACAGCGTGCCTTTTTTTTCTCCCTTGGAAAACGGAATTTTGAGTGCATCTTTGCAAACTAAAAAATGTCACTAAGAAAATGTTTGTAATCAATCCGCTTAGAAATGCAGCAGGTGCAGTTCCTGGTGTCAGCCACTTATTTTTTCCCACACTCACCTCTCTGTCTTTGCACGGCAGTTTCCTACCTTGTGACTTGGAGGTAGCACATCATGAGAGCGGTTGGTTATGTCACATGGGATAGAGAACCTGCCTGGCCTGGAGCCTGGACAATAAAGGAGAACGGGGCAGAGATCACACAGCCTACAGCAGCCTTGGCACATCATTCAAAATGGACACAGCTGGTTTTCATACATGACATTTGCCTTTGACAAATTTTATTTTTCCTTGATAAAAACAATTTTCTTAATAAAAAAAGTAGAGAAACTGGTTTCAACTGAAAATATACTGGATTGATAAAAGCATTCTGGTAAATCCCATTGAACAATTTTCTAAGGATTAGCCAAAATTTCAAATTTTGGTGCCAAAATTGTCCTAGATTGGTACCCAGGCCCATAAACTAGTGGTCTGATTTTCCCCAAAAGCATGCTGAACATCCCATATCTTGGATTTCTCTGGAGTGAGGTGCTAAGGGCTTAGCAATTCCAAATTACCATGTCTAGAGTCACGCTTCTGAAATCTGAACATCTATAATTAGGTAGCTATGGTCTGATCCAAAGCCCAGTAAAGTGAATTGAGAGACTGCTGCTGGACTTCTTTTTCTGTGTGTAGCTAATTCATCTATGCTTGAAAAATAGTGAAAAAAGATGCTTGAAAAAGAGTGAAAAATACCTTATTTGGGCTAGGTCAGTCCTGAGCAACCACTGTATTCCTTGTCATGAGCAGCTCCTGCTGCACAGAGAGCCTTTAAGAAAGGAGGTGGGATGGCAGAAGGAATGGGGCAGTGAAATGTCACCTGTGCAATCCTCCTCATGTGCAGGAACTGTGCTGCACTGATGTCGTGGCACTGATGGGGCAAATGCTGACATACAAATGCACAGGAGGGCCCAAGCAGCTGGAAAGCAGCTCTGCAGAAGACCTGAGGCTCACTGTGAACACCAGGCTGACCATGACCACGCACCATGAGCCAAAAATGGGTCCTTGCAGCAGGAGTCAAACATCCTCCTGGGCTGCATCAGGCAGAACATTGCCAGTAGACTGAGGCAGGTGATCCTTCTTTTCTGCTCAGCACTGGAGACACTGGAATGCTGTGTCCACAGATGGACTTTCTAATACAAGAGAGACATGCTGAGACTCTAGCAAAAGGCCATGAAGATGAGGAAGCATCTGGCATCTGCAAAAAAGGCTAAAGGAACTGGGACTCTTCAGCCTGTACAAGGCTTAGAGGAGTCTTCTCAGTGTATATAAACACCTGATGGGGGGGAATGAACAAAATAGAGCCAGACTCTTCTCAGTGGTGCCCAACAACAAGGAAAGAGGAAATGCATGTAAATATAGGAAAACCATTTTTTACTGTGAGAACAGTCAAGCACTGGAATACTTTACCCAGGGAGGCTGGAGGGGCTAGAGCAACTACTTACACTAAAGTATTGCTTTAATGAAAATTTTGCCTAAAATATTTTGACTGATAAACAAAAGACAAATCAGTGTTAGCCCAGAAGTCCTTTGATTTTCTCCATCCCCTTTATACTGCAAAGGGATGGAAAATCATGACAACATGCATCTCCACAAAGCCATCTCTCATCCAGGGATCCTTTGGTGAGCAAGAAGGTGATGGAGAGAGTTTGAGCCTTAAGGGTCACACCAAATACCTCCATTAAGGTCCTTCAAACTAGGAAACTTTGTATCTGTATATCTGTTGTATATTTGGTTGGAGTTCTTTGACGTGAATGTGCCTGTACACCTACAAAATGCTAGCTCTTCACAGCATCTGGCACTAGAGGCTGAATTGCCTTTTTCCTCAGTTTCAGGGAAATGACCTAAGGCAAGTAATTTATCTCATTCAAAATCTGCTTGAAAACTGGAAATTCCTGAGAAGAGAACCACTTAGGCTGGTACGCTCACTTTTAGGAACTTGTTTGAGGTGATTCACCTTAATCATACTGTCAGTCAGATGCATGTCGACTCTGAAAAAGATTATTGACTAAAAGTTGTGGATGGCCCAAACTCCAGAATATTTTCTTAGCATCTTTCTGCACAAATACGGGCTGGGTGGAGAATGGATTGAGAGCAGCCCTGAGGAGAAGGACTTGGGGGTATCGGATAATGAGAACGGGACACGACCCAGCCAAGTGCACTCCCAGCCCAGAAAGCCAAAGGTGTCCTGGGCTGCATCCAGTGGTGGACAGCAGGGCCAGGGAGGGGATTCTGCCCCTCTGCTCTGTGAGACCCCACCTGCAGCGCTGCATCCAGCTCTGGGGGCCCAGCACAGGGAGGACAGGGACCTGCTGGAGAGAGTCCGGAGGAGGGACACCAGGATGATCACAGGGATGGAGAACCTCTCCTATGCAGACAGGCTGAGAGAGTTGTTTAGCCTGGAGAAGAGAAGGCTTTGGGAACACCTTCTACAGCCTTCCAGTGCTTAAAGGGCTGAAGAGCTGGAGGGGAACATTTTACAAGGGCATGTAGTGATACGACAAGAGGGTTGGATCTAAAGTGAAAGAGTGATCTAGTGGAAGGTGTTCCTGCCCTTGGCCAGGGGAGTTGGAACTAGATGATCTTTGTTGGTCACTTGTGAACCAAACCGTTCTGTGATTCTTCCTTCTGAAAACTGCTAGGACCACTTTGAACTGTTTCCAAACCACTGCTGGTTCAGAGAGTGAGCTCCACACCTCTGGTTTTTACATTGCTAGACTGAGATGAGCCCAAAATCGTCAATTCACTCATGGTATTGGTCTCTTCTGGGAGTTACAGTGACTGAAAGATTCTCATCTTTCATACTGAATTATCAAATATTCACGGTATTTAAAAACAGATTTTCCATGTCCTTCTCCAGCCATTGCTTGCATGTCTCAACCAAGCTTATGAACACAAACAGACCATGTGCAATAATGATAAAAGACCAGCATCTGGTGCAAGGTTGGTGCAAGGGCTGCAGAGAAAGGCTCTGTCCATTGCTGACAGAGATTCATTTGAATGCCTCAGCACGTTTTTTTCAGAAAATTTGCTATCCCTAGAAGTGCTGGAGGCAAGTTCGCTCATTTGCAGCTAAGAATAAACAGGAGGTGACTTTTTAGCATTGCACTGAAGTTGGAACTCCTTGACTGGGAGAATGATTGCAAGATTGCAAACCCGTATGGACGGTACAAGTGACACAGGGCAAGGGCTCATTTATTAGCAAACTCTAAGCAACACAAACCCTGGTGCTACCAGAATAAGTGGTGCTACCAGAGTATTTGCTTTTTTCCTAAAGCCTGGGCCCAAACCCCACCTGTGAGGGCCAGCTCTGCCGCACCATTAAAGACCTGGGTTGCCTGGAAGGGAGAGAGATGTACAACAGCATCAGGGCACATCCTGAACTCCCTTCCTGCAGGAAGCTGCACTTTGTAAAAGATCCTGATTCTCTGAAGCCATTGAAATGACAGATGGGGAATTCCTAGGAGGAGTTTGATTACTGACTTCACAGGCCCAGGAGCTGAGGGCTCTTCAAGCTGGCTCAAGATGTTTTAGCAGGCGACGACACCATCACAGCAGCGCAGAGTCACGCCTCAGCCTCCCGAGGCTGGGCATGGCTGTGCTGTGACGCCTGGCGTGTGCCACACTGCACCCAGAGGGAATTCTGCTCTGGGCAAGGCTCACAGCAGGGCTGGGGTGCCAGCAGAAGCCTATGCCTGCAATTGGCCAGGCTCATTCCCCCAGGCACTGCTCCAAAAGCAGCTCCAAAAATAGCTCCGAAATAGAGCTGTGGGGATCCCTGCCTGAAATCGAGCTTCAGAAAACGTGATTACTGACAATGTCCCAGAGGGACAAAGGTTCTCTTTGAACTCTGTGTGTTAGTGTCTCTGGACAGAAAAGTCACCTAAACAGATCATATATGTGGTTATATGTCTGTTATGCTGCAGGATTTCCATTCTACAGCACTGTTTAAAAATTACAAATTAAAATGTAAGTAGGAGGAGCAAGCAAATCACCCCACTTTTACATCACACTGTAGCACAGCTGTTGTCAGCTCAGGTCAGGAGAGGGATAAGGAATGCTCAAAAAATGATTTTATGTGGTCTTTATTTAAACAAAATGTGCAAATGAAAGCAGAGGTTTCACGTTCCTTTCTGCTAAGCAAGTTTATGCTTTTTACATTGGATAATACAGGCTCTTACATTACACACTGCAGTTTTACACCCTCCAGAACCCCACACTGGTGCCAAACAAGTCAGCGTGGTGGGCTGGGGATACAGCACTCACAGAAACTATCAGAGGAGACAGCCACATCAAACTGCTCCTAAGCATCTCATATTTTACAGCTGGATCACTGCAGACTGAAAGAATTACGCCATCACAGACCCATTACAGACATTAGCACAGGCAATAGATAGAAGAGAGTAAAAAATAAAGATTCAGGACATCCTCAATTGACTGAGAGCTATTTGCTGTGGCATGTTGTGGGTGTTACTGATGTCTGTGGAGGCACACACTGAAATCATCTCCAGAGTTTGTGAGAGCCTTTCAATCCTGATAAGACTTCACAAGGAGCCACATGAGGATCACAGTAATCAGGACAACCATGAAGTTAAGGCAAATTTCTCTTGTGGAAAGTTCCATTTTTTTGGGAGTAATGAGGAGAGATCAGGGGTCAGCAGGCAGAACAAAGAGAAAACTCCAGTGACTTGCTTGGATGTGTCCTTGAGCTTAACCTTCAGGTCACAGGCTCTTAAAAAAAAAAAAAATAGAAAAATATGTAAGGGACAGATGCATGAAGGTGGCAGATTCAGTAGAGCTTTTTATGTCAGTCTAAATAAATGTTGATTCAGTGGCCAGGAGTCAGTAAGCACTGGGGTGCCAAGAAGTAAAAGCCATCTTTGGCAGCTTAGCACCTTCTTTGATTTCCAGCAAGGACGTTCCCAGTGTCACCCCAAAAAACAGTGCACAGGGTGAGCAGACTGCGGAAATCAATGCTGCTTTCTGCAAGCTTTTTCAAATAAATAAGGCCCAAGCCCCATTTGACACTTTTGACAAGCATATATTGCAAATATATCACTGCTAAGATGTTTGAAATTCCTATAGTTGTCAGTGTATTGTTTTTAAGAAACTAAGTGCAAATTTATTTTATAGAGGAAGACAAATTTGAATTATTTGTTACTACTAAAAATACAAGGAGAACCTAAGGTTAGATTTTTTTGTGAGTCATTTCCACAGAAGAACTAGTATTTACTCAAGAAACTTCTGCCCTTCCTGACATTTTGAGGAAAAATTGAAATGAAAAATGCTAAAAATCTCATATTTAAAAAATCCCATTCAAGTCATATTCAAAAACTTTTTTGTTGGTTATTGTTTTTATTTACTTTATGACAGGAATTTTTTAATTTTATGTGATTTTTGGAGCTCATGCAGAGAAAATAATACTTTATCAGGAATATCATGCACTAATCTCTGCAAACCATAATCAATAAAATAAGAACCCTTTAACAAATGAAGCATTAAGTCTAAACAAAGAATTTCAGCTACACAACCAGATAAGGCTGTAACGTCTCTGGTGCAATTGAGAAGCCTTGGGACCATACCAGCATGAAGACAGAGTTTCAATTAAAATTACTTTAGTTTGCAGGTTAAATATTAAAAGCCTAGTGCATGCAGTTAACAAATTCCTACATTTTCAAGTTGTTCTGCCAGCCTTCTATGTCCTTGCCCACAAGAAAATCCGACCTAATAAGTAAGCCAGTTCTTTTACCTTAAGGAGGTAAATGGAGCCCTGTGGTTCTTTGGGTCACTGCAGATAATTTTTCCCTCCAGGCTTCTGCCTATCTCCCACTCAGTCTGAATGCTCTGTCCCTGCGTGGGCACTAAAGTAGGCTGAGGGTGGAGACCAACAAGTGCATTGGCAATCCAGGTGCTGACATCACCCCCCGCAAATATTTTTAAAGGGCTAAGCTGGGCTGCAAATTTGGTTAAGGCTGTTTATGCAGTGGGCTCTGTGGGCTGATTTGCTTCTTTTCGTCATGGTGCTGTACTAACAGCAGAGATGTGTGCATCCCTTGGGAGTCAATGGGATCTCATAGAGAATTTTGTACAATCAGAGAATGGTTTTGGTTGGAAGGAACCTTAAAAATTATCTGGTTCCAACTCCCTTGCTGTGGACAGGCACTTCCACTAGACCAGGTTGCTCAGAGCCCCATCCAACCTGGCCTTGAGCACTTCTGGGAATTGGGGCATCTGTCTTCTCTGGGCAACCTGTCGCAGTGTTTCACCACCCTCACAGTGAAGAATTTCTTCCTAATATCTAATCTAAACCTACTCTTTGAGCTGGAAGCCATTCCCTCATGTTCTGTCACCAAATTCTTTCCTTTGGCCTGTTGGTGTCTTCCCCAGTGTAGGGAACGAGAAAGAAAGAGCCACTTGAAGAGCTCTGTGTGCTGAGCTAAGGATGTCAAGGATCCAGGATATGGAGTCTGTGTATGTATCTATCCTTTTGAGTAGAGTGCAGTTGTTGCTGTTCCACATACCTGCAAGTTTCACAACTTCTTGAGTTCATATGCATTTAAAAGTAAGTGTATATGAGCAAAATACACTTTTCATTTCAATATAAATAACTGAAACAGGATCATTTGCTGGATAGAAAAGTTTGGGACTAGTTTGTGCTGAAAAATACAATTTCTTTAAAGAACTGCTTACACTCTTGCATGCTCTTCCCCCACTGAATTTCACTGCTGTTGTGAATACTTCTCCCATCTGAGCATACAGAGAAGTATTTCTGCCACCCTGCAGTGTTTTAACCCAGAGAGAGACTGCTCTGTGGCCTAGGGAGCTGTAACCCCCACATTCCCTTATCTTTGCTCAAGGCACTGCTAGAGCTTGCTGTAATCACGAACAAGAAGTGGCTATTTGCTCCCTTTGAATTGGCACAGCAGAGCAAGCTGGAATGAACTGGGAGCAGACAGTGCCATGGGTTTCCCCCTACTTGGAAAATACAAGTATTTCCACTGAAGTCAGAGGGTCACTGCTGCAACACTGCTACCGGAGGAGTGGGGGGGGTCCTGCTCAGGTTTGGGTGTGTAAGGCTATCCACAGCACTGACCTTATTCTCTCTGCCAAGCACCGTGTGACACACAGCATGCCAATTATTTATTGATTCTGATGCCTTCCATATATTTATATTCAGGCATGCTGGGACATACTTTAGCTCACGGTATCCAAGTTTGTTTGTCACCATCCTCCTCCCTGAGCTCCCAGGTTTTCTCCCTCTGCACCATCGCTGGCACTCACATCATGGGACCATGGCCCGGTGAGCGAGGCCAGCTGGCTGGAAACCCACCCGGTGGAAAACACAACAAAACAAACAGCTGTGGGTAACCAGGGGGGTGGAGGACAGTGTCGCTTGGGTTTTGCTGGATGATCTCCCTAAATAGTCCTCACATGGGATCAGTGGAGGTAGGAGGGGGATCAGAACAGTAGATTTCCTCTTCACTGGTTTGACTGCCTTGCTACTGCCATCCCACACAACCAGGCAGCACGTTCAAAAAAGCCAGTGTGCTGTGTGGGGTCCTTGTGTTGAAGCACATAGGTCAAACAGCAAAGGCTTTAAGCCATGCCTCATTCAGGAGTTACATGCCTAAGCAGGTTTGCAGGGTCCTGTTATGGAGCATGCTCTGCTGAGCCATCCCTTTAGGGAAAACTTGGGCGAACATCCCACACTTACAGGGATTTGGGATATCCAGGTTGAAAATGCTCCTTTTAGCCAGAGGGAAGCAAGATTATGACTACCATGAGCCTCCCTTGGCATGTTCTGAAGCAGAAATCTGAGAATTTCTCAGGCTGTATCATCTACTTCACCTTGAATCACATAAATCTTCACCAGAGAAATGATGAAACATTTGAGTGCCATTCACCCTAATTATTAAATGTTCCACAGCACCACCTAAATATTCCCCTCGAGCTATGGAAACCTTGGGATTTATTTTGCCCTCTGCTAATAAAAATCTCAAAGACATATTTTTTAACTGAGAACCTATCTGGTCCCCAGGCTCAGGCCCCCTGCACTCCTACACTGACAGAGAGCTCCTTCCTTCTCTGTGCCAGTTCATCTCCTTCTTCTTTAATGTTCTGCATCATAGCTAGAAAATTTCCCTTCTTCAAAGCAGGGAAATAGTGCTATAAATGTCATTAATCACAATATACACAATAAACACCCTGACTCACCTCTACAGGCACTGATGTTTCTCTCATTTTCTGTGCAGAGGATCTTGCAGTAGACCATGGATGAGCATATAGAGCCACAAGCATTCATTGTTGAATAAGAACAAAGTTCATCTAACCCAACAAACTGACTGGTAGCATGTAGAAACAGAAATATAACATGATCTTTGCCTAGATATCCTCAAACATCTGGGATTCAGACTACTGGGATTGCTAGGTAGGGACTACAAACAGACTGGGTTTATGGCTTCCTCTTGCTCATTCCATGAATAATTCTAGACTTATTCAATTTGTTCATAGTTGAGCTTTACCTATATATTACATAAGGTACACAAAGACACACACACACACACACACACACACACAGACTTGTGAAAAAAAAAGGGTTTAGCACTGACTAGGAGGTCCAATAAACACCCCTGAGTTGTGGAATGTGCCTGAATGCTATCAGTGAATCCAACCAGAGTTTGAACATCTGACCTCAGCTTACCACAGGTTAAAGTCTGCTGTTGCCAGAGGCTGAAAATTCTGCCCTCTCACTCAATACCACCACCCCTCCCCCTGCAAAAAACCCACACTTATTCCTAATCTTTATGAAAAAGCATAAGGACCTTAAAGGCTGTTTCTTTAAGAAGTTGATTTATTTATCCAAGCCATTCGGTACTGATTAGGAATCAGAAAGGAGAGGAAGAGATTGAACATAGTGATTTTACTTTCAATGCTAATCCAGAGGTTTAGATCCACTGCTGAATATTTTTCTCATTGTTACTTTTTGTTCTTTTTCTGACAGATCTGAATGTTCTCAGCTTTCATGTGGCCATGCCAAAGCTCCATTTTCATGCCTCACATACTCAAACTTACGTCTCCAGTCTATATTTAAAGTTGCTGTGACTCTCTCACGTTCTTCCCAACCTACTAATCAAGTACCATATCATCTTTCAAAGCCATTCTTACACAATTAGAGGATACTGTGTTCATTTTTGCTCTCAGCATTACCTTTCTCACCAAAAGCAGTATATGCAAGTATGGGCCATGAGTCACACAGGTGTTTACAATTGCTGCCAGAATAATTCCTCTTTCTCAGTTAGAGTTTGATTATACTTGTTCTTATAATATTTTTATTGGGTTTTGGGTGTTGTTTAGTTAATTTTAGATTTCAGAAGATACTCCTTTTATTTTTCTACAATGTTGTCAAGTGGACAAATGTTTCAACACTGTGAGACAAACTACAACCCTCTGTGACAATATACTCAGGCCAATAAAAGACCACGTGCAAACCTGAACATAGAGGGGAAAGAAGAAAATGTGAAATTACATCTAAAACACCACAAAGGAGAGGTAAGATAAGAAAGATAAAGCAAAGGAGGCCTTCATTTTAATCTTTTATAACTGGCTGTCTCGAAAAAAAAATTAAATGTCAGATCAAGAGGGAAGAAAACAATCAATTCACTTTCAATAGCAATGACCCAGTCACTCCAGGGACAATCAAGTTGTAAATAGCATTGGAAGATTAAATATCACAGATGAAATTGTGCAAAAATGCTGTTGAAAGTTAGATAAAAATGGGTGTGGTTTACATCTTGGCTCCTATATTCTTCCATCCCTCTTGTTCTGAATGCAGTTGAATTCTGGGACACAGCCTTCATCTTTCACAGAGCTTTACAGAAAACCATTAAAAGCCAACTTCCCTTCATGATGCTAAATGTCAGACCTTGAAGTTAATGAGTTTCTCCAGGAAGATAACTAAAGGCTAGTGGGGAATTTATGGCTATGCATTGGGATACGCTACTGCTGCCCTTCCTTGCCTAGACAGTACTGGTGGAAGTATGGAGAGGGTTTTGAGCTTAAATGCTTGTAATGCTGATTTCAGCAATCAGGATCAAGGTTACAGACATGCAGATTACTGAGGCCACACTCTTCCATACCACCTTAAAATGTGCTGCCAGGCAGAGCTGCAGTTTGGGCAGAGACAGTAGGCTGGAGCACATTAAATCCCTGGGAATATGAACCCCTGCATTGGCAATATCTTCAGAAGTAGGGTAGTTGTGACCTTTGCCACGTCTGTCTTCTGATGAATGCCATTTATCAAGTTGAACCAGCAGATTTCTGTCCACAAGCATAGGAGAACAGATCAAAAATCTAGTCAGCACTGGTTCAAAGAAAAAACTATCTGCAAACTAGTAAGGAAATACATGAGAGGGATTGATAGCAGAAGATGCAATAGAAGAAGAACACATTCAAATCAGAAACAAAATCAATCTCTTTAAAAGTAATTTCTGAGCGGTGCAAGAAATTTCTACAGGTGGTGGAGGAGAGACTGGTGCAGCAGGGACAGAGGCCCAGGCAGACAAGTGCAGATTTCTGTACTCAGGCCATGGCATTCAGTGCTTTTGCATCAAGAATTATTGATGCCCTTGTAGCTATCAACATGTCACAAGTCTCCTGCAAAGGGTTCAGCTATCCCAGAACAGGCATGGACGCAGAGCAACAAGGGTGGCCATGAACCTACAACCTGGTGGCTGCATCCTGGTAAATCAGCATATAAGCAAAAACAGGGTGCTTTTCTCTAAAAAAAAAAAGGGGGGGGCAATTTTGTAAGTAATTGTAAAGTAACTTCTGAGTAGGAGTTTGGCCATGAGTTTCCACTGATGTCAGTCAGGCTCTCCCCTTATTCTAGCACAAAGCAAGGCATCTGTGCACTTACAGCATAGTTTGATCTCTTCCATGGAAAGAAGTGAGTCTCCAATAAACTATGTCCTGGCACCATGGAGGAATACAATTTTTATCTCTGGGAGCAACAATATCAGCACTACTGGTATGTGACAAGCTTTCAACTTAACCCATACAGCTGTTGTGTCCATTCTCACGTCTCTGAAGTCACTCACAGGGCAGCCAGCAGCCCCTCCCTGAGAAGGAGGCTTGCCTTTGGTTACTGAGTGGCTGCCAGCTGTTGTGCCAACATGCCCTGGTACCTCCAGCCAGTCTGTGAGCCAGAGAGAGTTGATAAGGTTTACTTCTGAAAGGAATTTTAGCAAGGCCGTCAGTATGGAGACCAGGAAGAGAAGAAGGAGAAGGAGATAAGCAAGAAGCAATCTGCAGCTGGGAAAAGCATTTTTAGAAAAGTTTTGTGAAAAACAGAAGTGGAGATGGTTTTACACCAATGAACATTATGTTGATTTACTGTAACCAGTGAACAAAGTGTACACTTTGTAGAGGGTATAAAAGACAGCATGCTGTTGCAATAAACAGATATTACCCTTCTGAAATGTAGTGCATCCTTCCATAAGTTGTGCACCTGGGAAACAAATCCTTTGACAGCCCCACCTGCGTCCAATAGACAGTCCCACCTGAATACAACAAAGGAAAAACCCTGGAATTCTGGCTAAACCTTGGCCAAACTGAGTTCTCAAACACCACTCCAAGAAGCAAGAAATTCTGGGTACGCCCTACTTGTTAGCACAAGCTTTCATTCCTCCCATTCTCTCTACTTTACAAACACCAACAGCAAATTCTGACAGAACAGTGTACTTGGTTCAGTGAGAGAAAAAAACAAAAAACCAAAAAGCACCATGGTGGGACCTCACCCTCAGCCAGGAGATTATCAGGAAGTAAATACCAGCAGTAGGCAGGTGTTTTATATAGTTTAGCATCCAGAGTAAGAAGACAGAGAGCCCATTCCTGGGAATATGGAAAGGAACTGTCCTTCCCTAGGGACACTCAGAGATGCATATGAACAGAACCAGCAAGCTGAAGCCTTAGCCTGGAACCTGTCTGCGGAGGGGGGAAAGGAAAAAAAGAAAAACAAACCAAACCACAAAAAAAACCAAACTGAACCAAACCAACCAAACAAACAAAACCACCAAGAAAAATAAATAGAAAGCAACTGCCCTGCTCCTGGAATTATAGAGCTCAGAGGTACATAGCAAGTGACACACTTTCATCCAGAAATCAACAAAAAGAAGAGTGGGGGCTCTACAAAAGAGAATGTATGTGGTGGGCTCTAGGTGCAGCTCAGTACTGGTAGATAAGAAACCACAATAATCTGGGTACCTGAATTAGAACCAGGAATATTGCTGGACTTAAACAACAATAATCTCTGTAAATGCTTCATGGCCTGAGTGCTAGAAAAGCACAGTTTAGCACTCACCATCAATTAGATACTGAGTTTTACAGTAGTCTGAGCTTCTGGATGCTTTGGACAAGAACCCTCAGACAATGCCTGGAACAAGGGGATGGCAACAGGCCTGGAAGACCTAAAACTTCTGCAAGATTTAGGAGTCCTCTACAAATGTAAATGCATGTGATTAATAGATAAAACTCCACTAAACAGGACCTAAAAAATCTCTTCTGGCCCACCACTGCCTCAAATACCCCTTGAAGAGATGTTGACACTCACATTTCAGTATTATCCATTGAAACAAATCCAAAGCCAGCATTCTTTAGCAAGAAAAGCTCATGAAGGATCTCATCCTTCTCTCACTGAATTCCAGAGGAATCTTGTGTTTTATCAGGGGCTGAGCTGAGCCCAAAGCATTGGGTTGCATTGCTTTATGTTCATTAGTAAAAGCAGGGCTAGTAAGGCTGGATTGACTTGATTGGGGGAAGGCAGGAGCAGATTCTCTCTCAGCACAGATTCACCCTTCATTTTTGAGATGTTTATACACAGCCAAAGAGAGTCAAGAGATCTCTAATGACTTTCTAATCACAGCAGTCATTGACCCTGTGTGAGTGGGATGAAATCTAATATAAAGCTTGACTCAATACAACGCAGATATGAGTCTTGTAACAATTGATGAAAATAAATTGTTATTCTTTCTCAGAGCAATGTACTTTTATGGAATAAGTGAGAAGTAAAACATGGCTACTCTCAACAATTCAGTAACCCATTCCTTCTCCAGGACACAGATGATTGCTCCAGGCTATGAAATGCACCTGGAAAAGCTTTTGAGACTGTCAGGATTTAATCCAGAAAAAAGTTTGAGCAGCCAAATTAGTGAAATAGTCCAAAAGAGCACCCTCAGCGTGGGCCTCAGCAGTGCTTCTTCTTTTCTCTTACTTAGACAAAATCCACATCTATTTTAATTGCTCTCTCAGTATGTTTTGATGGACATTTGTTCTAGGTCTTGGAAAGACAAGTGTTAAGAGTGAACAATAACATTTAATGGGACTGCTGACCAGTAATGTTTTGAGAGCAAAGTCTTGTAACATTAGATAGCTGCATCACTAAGGTTAAGCATCCTCTGTTCTTTGTGATAAACGTTATTGCCCTCTTCTTGTCTTCATAATCACAGTTTGTGCATCACTGATGGATAGTTAAATCCACTTTTTGTTTTCTGCAAAATCAATTCACACATCTCTGCATGAGCAGATGGAGGCTTCATTACCTGAGGGTGTACAAAGTGAGCAGCACACAGACACCCACTCTTCTGCTCACAGACTTAAGTGTTATGTGGCTAAGGGGCAAACAGGAGATCCACTCTCTGCTCAGCTATCATACCTTTCCTTCCCTTCCTCCATTAATGCATTATCTTTCGTTCCCTGGGCTCTCTCAGGGCTTTATTAGGCAACTGCTTGTATCAAATCTGTGCACTCTCAAACCAGCTGTCAGCATGGCTCTCTTTGCATCAGGTCATGGACATAATCCTGCAGCAGTAAAGCTCACCTGCCAGTGTGCACTCAGCGTTTATGGCTGCTGGAGCAGTGCACCCCATCTTCCCTTCACCCTTGGGTGTGCTCCTCAATGCTACCCATTTTGCACAGTGCAAACCTTTTATGGTTACAAGATGCTCTGCTTGAAAGTACAGTGTGGAAAGCATTGTTTCAGTGCACTTCTGGCATCTGCCCCTCTGAAGCATCTTCTTTTTTATCGGAACACATGTTATCTGCCATCTTCCAGACCTTTCTGCATCACAAGAGACACTTTCCAGGTCAGTGGTCTGGCTAAACTGTGGACAGGAATTAATTCCTACCCACTGCAGAACACAATCAAGAGTGCGCCCGGCTGGCCAAGAAGGCCAATGTCATCCTGGCCTGGATCAGCAGTGGTGTGGCCAGCAGGAGCAGGGCAGTGACCGTCCCCCTGTGCTGGGCACTGCTGAGGCCACAGCTCCAATCCTGTGCTCAGTTCTGGGCCTCTCACTGCAGAAAGACATTGAGGGGCTGGAGCGTGTCCAGAGACGGGAAATGGAGCTGGGGAAGGGTCTGGGGCACAAGTGCTGTGAGGAGCAGCTGGGGGAGCTGGGGGTGTTCAGCCTGGAGAAAAGGAGGCTTGAGGGGGATCTCATCACTCTACAGCTGCCTGGAAGGAGGGGCAGCCAGGTGGGGTCAGCCTCTTCTCCCAGGTAACGAGTGATAGGATGAGAGGAAATGGCTTCAAATTGCTGTGGGGAGGTTTAGAATTTTTTAGGAAAAATTTCTTCACTGAAAGGATTGACAAACATTGGAACAGGCTGCCCAGGGAAATGGTGGACTTGTCACCCCTGGAGGTGTTTGAAAATGTGTAGGTATGTCACCAGGGTTGGTGTGACATGGTTTAGTGGTGAACACAGCAGTGCTGGGTTAACAGTTGGACTCAGTGACTTCAGCGGTCTTTTCCAACCTAAATGATTCTGTGACTATAACTCTTCCCTGCAAGAGAGGGTCAGGAGTGCAAGTCAGTGCACTCTTTGGCTTGATTTGGTAATATTAACAAGATCAGTACTTTGCCCATAGGACCTAAGCACCCATCTAAGCACCTAATAGACTGCTCAGGCTGGATGACACGACACTGACCTGTGTCAGCCCTGGATAATAGAAGTATCTCTTAATCCAGCAGGAACAGTCAGGGAACCACATTCTGATCCTCTGCAGAGCTCCTGTGGGGCTTGTTATGCTTTTGGAGAGAAGCAGCAATCTGTGCCAGGTCAGACAAGAAACTCATTATTCCAGGAAACATTAGAGGGATGTTGCTTCATTAACTTGAGCTAAAGTTCAGTTTTTCCACCCTGACACACTGACAAGGGTTGAAGTTGTTGATGATTACCTGGGCAATAAGGGCACAAGAACCTTGCTAGCCTGTGTTGTTTTCTCTGTGCAATCCTCCTCGTAATAAAAAGTTATTGGTTCTGTGCCAGTTACTTCCTGAGGTTTGCCAGCACGTGGCTCGAGTATGACCAGGCTGAGAGAATGGAAGGTGCTGGGGAAATGTCAGCCAAGGAGTAAAGGAGGAGTGTGTGTGGAATGCAAGGGGGGCAGAGTGCACTGGATACCCTGAGCAAAGGAGCTGCTCATTCCCCACCCCCAGAGGCATAACTGCATGCCTTTGCCTGCTTGCTGTCCCCCAAGCCATTTGATCTGGAAGAAAAAGAAGGTCTTGCCTCATGAGAAAATTGTATTTCTCAAGAAATACAGTCTAACAAACTGGTTGGAGGGAAAAGTGGCCAAGCAGAGCCCCATTCCAATTCAGGGAAACTGGCGACAGACAAGTCACAGTGACTTAGAAAATGCTGTTGGGCCCCAAGTACTTACAGTGAGGTTGGCAGGACTCAGAGACCATGTCCAGTTAGAACAGGGCTGAACACAGCTGGAGACAGATGTAGGGCACAGAGCTTCCTGCACCCAGCAACAAATATTTTTGAGAATGTTTGATCATCAGCTGGTCAGCAGTGGTACCCAGAATGGGACTTTCTGTGATTAGTGGTCAAGGCTGGTGCTTCTGGCTTTACTGCACTAAACAGGCATAGCAGAGCTGGTTTAGAAATGTCAGGGAAATACATCTTATTTTGGGTAGAAAACTGCAAATAAAAACATGACTGTATAAATAACTGGGTTTTATCAACTAACCTTAAAATTCCCTTCTTCAGCAGAAATTTAAAAATGCAGTAGGCAAGAGCAAAAAAGCTCATCCCATTTTCATTAATAAGAGATTGTTTCTAAAATCAAGTTATTTGGGCTATTTTCCTTCCTTCACAACAGTCCTCTGTTCTTCAATCCATAACCACTCAGCTCAGACCCAGGCTATCTTAATTGTTCAAGCTATGAATTTCATAAACACCTTTGGCACTTTAGCAGGTTGATAGCCTGTAAAATAACCATAATCTCAGTAAGAGATGTTGCTGATCCCACCTACAAGCCCAACCTCGGATTTGAGTTTGCAATCTGGACATGCAATTAGTGCACATCTTGTCCAAAACATATCACAGAAGACATGCAGGAGGTGATGAGTTTTCTGACCAACATTCTGAGTGCACAACAGAGACAAAAATTGGAGCCATCTGTCTGCAGCATCCCCAGCACTCTGAGGAACTTCATGACGTGTGTGGTACCCATCAAGCCCTGCCTCCATGGAGGAGGGAAATTTGTTTTTCTGAAATCAGACCCAGTGGCCACCAGCTCTGCATGTCTGTCACATTCACTGCTCTGTATTTTGTATTCCCCTTCTGTTGTGTTTTATTCAGAAGTTTCAGATTCCCATCGCAGGTTATCAGGTTGCACCTGACATAAGCAAGTGAGGGAAAAGGCATGTTGTATTATTTGATCTCAGTCCCACCAGGTTTGCCATAAACCCAGAATTATTCCCTGTAGGAGGCAAACCCTTTTACTGAGCAGTGCACAGCTTGCCACACTTCACACATGGCTAGGTGCAAATCCTCACTTCCTGGGTTGATGAAAATTTAGCTAAGCTCTAGTTTGGAAAAAAAAAAAAAAAAAAAAAAGATGTGACAGGATTCACCTACTCATAAATTTATCATGACTGTGTCTCTGCTGCTCCTTGTCTTTTCAGCAAAATGTCCAGGCACACAGGAGGAGTGAAGGGCTCTGCTCCTCTCCAAAACCCAAGATTCCTCCCTTTGCCATGCAGATGGCCCCACCTCTGTGCTTCCCACTGGTCCCAAATTTGCCCAGCCAGGACCCACAGGCTGAGCCCCACAGAGGCACGTGCCCAAGCTTCTGCAGCATTACTGGGACAGTCTGGGTTTGATCATCCCAGCTCAAGAGGGAAGAGAGCTATGGGCAGGGTAGCTGGGCCACACCTCCCCCTCTCAGGGCAAATAATGGTCCTGGTTTTTTTTATTCAGGGCCAATATTGTGCCTGGCTGGTCAGCTTCAGCATAGCCTGACCTGCCCTTACTCCCATCCCTTGCCCAGCTGTCCAAGCCTCTCACCTGTTCACCTTGTTGGACCTTCATTTGAGTTCCTTTGGGCTGAGATTAAAAGCAAAGTGTTAAACTGAGCCTGGGAGAGGAGCAGCAGCTCTGGGACTCCTGACAAAGGGGATCCATGCTATTAACAGCACCACAAGGGAACAGCTGTCCCACTTACAGTCCATGGAATATTTCTGAAATAAACTTCTGGAAAGGGATAAGAAGGTGTGATAGGATGTCATCACCTCCTGGAATTAACGAAGCACTAGGAGCACTGTAAGGTCACAGTCCTGTGGCGGGTAAGGTAGTGTGCTGTACATGTGGGAATTGCTGGTAGGAGGCACGCCTCACCACAGGAATATCCTGGTTTCTGCCACAGAAAAACAATGCAAGCAGAGTGGCAACCCCTAATTTCTCACTAGCTTTGCAGCCTAGATAGTACATTATAACCTAAAACGAGCTTGCTGACAGGAAAGCAGTAAGAGGAGGCAGGTCCATGTGCTTCAATGGCTTTTTGTCCTCATTCTGCATAATCCCAGCTATCAGAAAATGCCAGGACTGTTAAATTAGCTGCTTTGGGAACTTTTTCCCTTTTCCCATTAGGAACATTTCCTGAAAACTTCTGGTAAAGACTTATTTTCACACCTTATTTTTTTTTTTTATTTTTCTAAAAACCATTTGGGCTAAGAAAGCCTGGAGAAAATCACTGACACTTTGAGTGAGATTATAAAATGCCTCTTCTCCCATCTTCCTCTTGGTAGGACTGGGGAGGAATTATTTACAGTTTATTTCTCACTATCTTTCCTGAGAATGATCCACTAAGGTGATGAATTTACATAAATTCATCTGATTTGTAAATACTGTACTATTTCTTAATTTTCCTATAATGCATTCCTGGACAAACGTGAAAATTTCTGTAGATAAGTGGTTAATGTTTACTGCAAATTGTAGCTGCAGTGAGCTCAGGGAGAAACAGCACAGCTGGCAAAACAACCTCCCTCTAGGACTTGATTTAAACCACAGAAAATCCAGAGAGACTCTCTCATGGTTTTAGTACAAGCAATACTTATTCTGTCCATCTCTTGGACCTTTCACACTCTTGTGAAAATCGGATGGACCTGCAGGACAAACTACTGCAAACAAATTAAAAATATTTTCGGGTCTACTTATTTCATTTGGACAAAAAATTCTTTGAAAAAATATTGGATGTTTTGTTCAAAAGAAAGAAAAAGGAAAGCCTAAAAATATTACTTATGCACAAAAAAAAAAATAGGGGAATTTTTTCCATTCAAAAGCATAATTTGTTTACTTTGCAGACAGCAAGTCCTTTTCTTTCAATTTCAAAGCTGAGGATCACCAAAGACCAAGCTATAGCCTTTCCATTTGAAAAAGAGCATACTGAAAAAATGTTTGTGTAAATAGTTCATAGAGAATGAAACTATTGTATTCAATCTTTTTTATTCCTAGATAAACCCAGAGGAGAGAATAGGGGAAAAAAATACGAGAAAGGCATATACAGAAAGATAGCATGATTTTTTTGCCTTGGTCCTAGCCACCCCTTGTGCGGAGGGTCTAACCTGCAGCCCCCCAGGAATGGGGATGAGCCTTGCCAAGCCAGCCTCATGAGATCTGTGCCAAGCCTTTCACAGGAGCACAAGGATCCCTGAGTGTCCAGCACTTTCAAGAAGGGCTGTACTGCAGTTCAGCTCCACACAGGACTGGGACAGCTTTGGTCGTATCTGAAGACGCCAGAAAACCCAAGAAGAAATTCCTGAGAGTGCTGGAGGGCTGGGGAAGCTTTAACTTAATACAGCTTGAATCCTGCAACTTTCACAGGCCACCTGCTTCAGTCTCAAGTGGAGATGAATAGTGAAAAACAAGCTGTGTCAATATGTATGAGCACAAGACATTCACATTTCTTTCTAATATAGTCCAAAGAACTAGACAGGAACCTTCTTTTGCTGTTCTTGGAGATGGAGAAAAACCAGAAAGAATATTTTCATAGCTAGATACCATTGAGGATGGCAAAATAACCCTCATCTCTTATAAACATTCATTCCAATACAAATCTTCCTCCTTGAGAACAGAAAGAACACAGCCATGGCACAAGACGCTCTCAGCAAGGAGGAAAGGGAGTCTAGATATGAAGCTTGGAGTTCATGCAGAATTCACCACTTTATTGCAAATGAAATAAATTGGCTTAAAAATTGCAATCCAAACCCAGCTGGGATCAGTCTCACTTGACAAAGTTATACATTTGAAAATATTTGTATTGTTTATATACTTTATGTACTGTAAGTATTTTCTGTAACAATCTAGGAAACTTGAGGGGGTTTTAAAGTCTATTTCAAAAAATATTTTTTAAAAAAGAAATATACCAACCGCAAATTTCCTGCTCTAGGTTGCAATATTTCCCTGTTGGTACTGTAATTATTTTATGATTGGGACTATGGGTCTTCTACCAGACCTTTGGAGCTTGTCATTCCTGTGAGGAAATAATTTGAAGGCCTTGATGTTTTGAAGGCCTTGGTGTTTATGGATAGGACAAAGGACAGATTCCCATGGTTTATAGAGGATTGAAAGCTAATCTTCACAGGCACTGAATTTCAAGCAGAGCTTGCCTCTTCAGTCATTAGTCCTTGCTGCAGCAATACTTGCTGAAGTACTCTTTACAGCTTGCAGTTCTGTGCATCCACACAGCCCTGTTCCAACGTGGTCTGGGGGCCTGGCAGGTTTCCTGGGAAGAGTTGTGTGGTCTCCAGCAGCCAAGGCACAATGTACAGCCAGAGCCTGCTGTTGACAACGTGGCCAAGGCAACATCATGCCCCTGCTGCCATGGGTCTCAGGCTCCAAACCTCCCGCCACAGCTGTCCCTGGAATGTGCATCCATCCCTGCCACAGGACATCTGTCAGCTCTTGCTTCAAAATCTCGTTAAGGACTGGCTGGCCATTGTCTAACCCCAGAAGGACTTGTTTGGATGAATTATTTCTACAGTGAGGATCCTGCAGTATAATGTTTCAGCTAAAGTTTGGTGCTCTTATTCTTCAAGGCATGGAAATCAGGAGAACACACAGAGAAGGATTAGGAGAAGTAGGTAACTCTTCACTGAGGGCACTGGTTAAATAATCCACTGCCACCTTCAGCCCTTCTCTGACTATTAAGAGGAAATCCCAAAAGGGACACAGCTGATGAAATCAAAGTAAGCAACAAAGACACAGAAACCCTGTAAGTGTTCTCAGCCTGAAAAAATACCTTTACAAGCAAAGTGTTTTAAGACATTTAAATAAGTGCCTTAGTTATACAGTGGAAGGAACGTGGGTGTGCAGTGAACTTGCTGGGTGCTTGCAGCCCAGCTGACACCATAGGAGGGCACCTTGACTTCAGGGCCTCCTGAGAGCCACACTCCAATTTGGACAGGGAAGAAAAAATACAGTGCCACTGGCTCCTGGACCCCAACCTCTTCTCTGCCTTATGACAAAAAAGTGACAATATAATAAATGTACAACTCGGGGAATGGGAGCTGTCCATTCCCTCCACCCCCAGCCTGGCTGGGTGCCAAGATCCCTGCAGGCAAGGGGCCATGCTGCAGCATCCCAACAAGTGCTAAAGTGCATGTTTAGCTCTTTGTGAGTCAGCTGCTGATTTCAGAATAGCTCTTCTCACTCAGAGTTGAGTGCACTTGAGGAGCTTTGCTGAATCAGGCCCCAGGCAAATTGTTATGCAGGCGTGGTATACTCAAATGGAGATGCCCTCAATGAAAAAAATTATCTAGTCTTGTTCCAGTCATTTGAGATTTTGCCACTGACCAATAGAGGGCCTCTCTGTAGTCCAAGAAATATCATGAAAATGCCAATACAGCTGAAGCATAACCAATCTCAGCTTTTTAGAAGCTTTCCATTCCATTAGCCAGAAACCACATGTTCAGGCAGTACATGAAATGGCACTGACAGGTTCATGTCCCTTGCTCTGTGTGTAGCAGGGTGACACCATGCACCATGGCCCACAGACACAAAGGGAGAGACCATTGCCCAATGTTCCTGCAGTCTGGTCCCACATATTCAGCCAAGCCAGGCTAAGGACACTTTTTGCCTCAGTTACTGTCCCCATTTTCCCCAAACCCAAGTCCCTATCATCCCAAGAGCCTTCATTGCTGCATTTTACGGCACTGGGTGAAAAATATCCCCCACAAGCTCTACTGGGAGAAGAAAATCTGGTCTTCCCTAGGCTGAGGGAACTGACTTCAGGACTTTCATTTCCCAAATGAATGCTGTAGACATTTCTTGTTAAACCCCAGGCAAGCAGCTGCCACAACACTCACCAGTGCCACTACTGAATTTAGTGAGGACCCTGTTTCTGGAGACATGGGGACAGAGGTGCAGAGACCAATATATGGGCTCCAAGAGAACCAGGTGGCACCTCTGGAGACCTCTGAGGGAGATATGATGCCAACTCATGCTCCCTGCTCACACTCAGGAGCCAAACATTGGGGCATGATGAGTGTGGGCAGCATGCAGGAATATACTGTGGCTCGAATCATTTGAAGGGATACATTGAATCTGGGGTGATTCAGTTCTACCTCAGTCCCTTTTCAGATCCCAATGATCCTTACCACAGCTAGCCTGACAGGATTAATTTGGGGATCACTAGCCATCTTCCCACAGGTCTTCAATGTCATTCTTTGCTCAGAGTCTCATCCTGGTGGTGGGTCAGTAAAGGAAGGTGCTGCCCTTCGGACCACTGTTTTGCCTGTTGCAGCATTGGTACCTGCTGGAAACCTCCAGGAGGATGTCAGGAGTCAACTAAAGTGAGGGCAAAGTACTCCATAAAGACATATAGAGAAAAGGCTCACAGGAATCCTCAATGAGCCTCAAAACTCCTGCAAAACTCTGGCCTTGCCAGAAGAAGAAGGTTGAATTTATACTACTGTAATGATAGTGATTTCTAATTGATTAAGCCCCTGCTGGTTTTTGTTAATCTGGTCCTTTTGATTCTATTTTGCATTTGGTTTTTTGAGGTTCTTTTAATTGCTGTGATGTCTTCTTCAGTACTGTGTTCCTTAACACTCAGTTACCGAAGTGCATGTCCTTGCAGAGGGAGTATTGGTTGGGTTGCTCCATAACAGTGCGTAAGAGAATGAGAGAGAGAGGGAGGGAGAGAGAAAGAGACTGACTGAGTGCTGCGTTTTCTTTCCAATGAGCTCTCAGGAGAGCTCATTATGATTATGAATGACCGAGACCATACCCAGCAGTGCAAACTCTTCTCTCTGTGGTATCATACACCCACAGTTCATTTATGCCTGTCAGGGACTAAGACTTCTCTCTATGTACTGGCAGTGCTTAATACAGGGCAAGAAATACCCATTTGCAAGTGTGTTGCTGATGAACAAATTTTGGGGACAATTTCATTTTAGAGTGAAGTTAGTATGATTTGCCAGTCCTCCAAATACTGCCATCCATGGTCTTGAGCAGTCTGGAGGATAGAATGGAAGATATATTCAGTTTCATAGGCAGGACCTACCCAAGCTGTAGCTGTATCTTGTGTCAGCTAATATGTAAGTGCTATTTTATTCCCACATTAAGAGCTGCAGTATAGCCAAGGGCTGCTTATGAACTTAACAGTGATTTTGTTGCTGCCCTTTGAATTAGGACCTGGAAACCAGAATGTGTGCTTGAAAGATGAAACACAAATTGCTGGGTCAGGAGGTCATGTGCCTGATGGCTTTGCACCTCAAAACTCCTCTTTTCAAGCACTTCTGACTACAGTACATGCACATATGATTTTCAGTTAAGTGGAGTATTCCTGCTTGCTAATATGCTTCCTCATGCTGGAGCTGCAAGGGAGATTTCAAAGACACTGTGAAAATCATTATGCATCACAAGACTTGACACATTTATACCAACTGAAAACTGAAGTTCTTAAAGATTTCACCTGGATTTTGATTGATAATGGGACCCCAAACGTGTCAGAACTTTGAATCTCTTTCAACAAGGGCAAGGAATTAAATCAGTCCACTGACTCACTTGCAGTATCAGGGAATATCTCTCTATTAGGAGATTCTTCTTTCATTTCAGGTTCAGTTAAGCTTCAGTCTTTTCTGTTAAGAGCTCACTGATCAGTCTCTAGATATTTTCCTGTCTATCAGGCTTATCTGAAAGCCTCCTTTTGGTGTGTTCTTCTATTCTCGTTGTCTGCAATCAAGCATGGGTGTTTTTTCATGATCAGTATGAGCTCAATACTGATGAAGTTGTTCTGGTCTTGGTTCCTCCACCAAGGTGGCTGTAAACAACTGCAGCCCATCTGCCTTTGTAATGAAAAGGATGAAGAGGAACGTGATTTGGAAAAGATGCTGTGCCTATTTACAAGGCCAGCTCAAGCTATAATTAGGCCGTGCTCAACTGCATGTGAAGGAGGTCCCTGAGCTGTAATATAATACTTGTGTGGAACAGAGTAGAAACAAATTTGTAATGCCAAACCCAAAGACTGGATAAAATATGGAATAAATTGAGCAAATGAAAATGTGAGTGGGGGGGAAAGAGAATGCAAGATTAGAATGTACACTGGATTTTCTATCCACATGTTGCACCAAACCTTCTTTTTAGCCTACAAATTAACCGCCTCCATGTCTAAATATTTCTGTCCCCAAAAGAAAAAGAGGCAACTGACAGGGGAGAGCACTTGACAAGTTGTAATTGTGGTTTTTTTTAATATCTTTAACTATTCAGCTTTACCTCATGGTGTATAAATAAAAAGCACCCCTCAACTGTAGTGCTGTCTTGTATCTGCCAGACCTCCTGGGGGTTCGTGGGACCTCCCCAGCCAGGGAGATGCCTCCAACTACTGATAGCGTATGGAGCAAAACCACATTTGGTAAAAATGGGGATGAACCAAAAGTCTTTGAGGCCAAATGAACCCACAGAATATTCTGGGCAGGAAGGGACCCAGAAGGGCTGATTTACCAAAATATGAGTATTGGTCTAATACCAATACTCAACTGAGATGGACAAAAGACTCTCTGACAATTCAAAGTTAGAAAGTGTATGCTTATTCAGCACTGGGCAGCAGCGTGGGGTAGCCCCCTAATATGCACTGAAAATTACAAGTGGTCACAGAGTCTATTTATTGACAAAAGGTTCAAACAAATACATATTCATGACACCAGCCCCTCCCATCCCCTGCTTCCTATGGTAATTAGCATGAATGGGTATTAAGCATGCGTGGTTGGCTTCTTAAATTAAGTCTGGGGTCGTTTTTGTGGGGAGGGGTCTTAGAAGGAGGAAGTAAGGCGAGTCTTCCTCACCTTGAACTCTTGACCTTTTCTATTAATGACAATACAAATGGCTTTTGGGGCAACTCCAGTTTTGCAAAGAATGAGTTTCTGGTTGCAATTGTTTGTGTTCTTTGGACCTACTTACTAGTTTCATCCTTTCCCATTGTGAGTACAGCTAAGCAAACATAAATTGACAGGCAATCAATTATTTGAATTTCAGGTAACTATCTCAAACCCAGTTTCTTCTAATTTTTAACTCCAATCTTAATTTCTTTAAGATTAGTGTTTCAAGGCCATCAAGTCCAGATCTGGATGAGTGGTCCATCAGGAGATTGAACCTATGACCTTGGTGCTATTGGCACCATGCTCCAACCAGCCCCATCCAATTCATCTTGCTGATTCAACATACTGTGAATTTCTGACCTTGTATTGATTCCTGATTTTAGTGGAGATGGTGTTTATAAGAACCAATTGTAATTTGACCTACTTACATGTTCCAAGTCTAAGAATAGCATGTTTGGGCTGCTGCTGCCTGCCAGGACTGGCAGCTGTGTCTCAGATCCCCATCAAACATACTTGAAAGAGTATTTTCCACTTAAGGAGATCGACAAGATGCCTTCTGCCTTTTTTAAGTTTCACTCATTGATGAGGAGGGAAAAAATACTAATTTCAAAGTATTTGTGACCTAAAATCAGCCTTGCAAGAACTTGCCTTCCCTGTCCCTGCAGCAGCACTCAGCTCTTCGTGGTGCTCAGGACTCAGTTGTCTCTGGTTCCCTGCAGGCTGCACCAGGCCCTAATTTTATACTTGTCTTTCCATTTTCCAATTCTGGGTTTTCCACTTCATTTTAACGTATTTTTCCCCCAAGATCAAACATACTCATGGATTTCTGGTGACAGCCAAATATTTTTGATTTTCTTCTCCTTTTATTTCTAATTTTAATTTTTTTCTACTTTTAGGATTATAGAGAACCCTCTAGGTAAGAGCTGTCAGCTTTCTCTCCCTGAGAAATGTTTGTGTTTTACAAAAATGAAACTGAAAAATAATTAATTGCAAGTATCAGAAGTTGTGGGGAAGGCAGAGAGGGTGTGGAATAAGGCTTGAATTTTTATTTTAAAGAAAGCCAAGGAGGAAACTCCACTCCCTCTCCACGGAAGGGTGATGAAGTTCTCGCAAATCCCTGGGTGCATTTCAGAGGGAGTGGGAGAGAGACCAAAAAGCAGCAGCAGGCATTCCCCTGGCTCCGTGCCCTGCTGCGCTTGGGCCCACCTTTGGTGCTTTCTGGGATGCTGAGTGCTGATTACACTGCACATTCCTCCCCACTGAGAGCAGCTGACAGCTCCTGGGGCAAAGTACTGCTGCAGTGCTGCAGCTGGAGACACAAATGGTTCCGTGGAGCACTGGAGAGTAGTGTCAGGGAAAAAGTACGGGAGGCCCCATGGGAGTCTTGGTTGCATGGACACCCATGCTCCCAGCCTGAGACAGATTTCTTGTGGTGCTTTAGACCAGAGCCCAGAGACCCAAGGGGAGTGGTGAGGGCCAAACTGAGCCAAGGGAAAGGTGCCTGCGTGTCCTGGGCAGCCCTTTGTGGGAGAGAAGAGCTATCCTGTGCTCCCTGCACAGCCTGGGCAGATCCCCGTCCCCTGCTGCCCCTGTGCCAGCACTCTCTGTCCCCAGCTACAGCATCACTGCTTCCCACAGGTTTGCCTGGGAGGTGTGTATTTCCCCTTTTCAAGCAGAGGACATTCACTGGGGTGAGCCTGGGCCCCAGCTAATTGAATCTTGTTCTGATGGCTGTTGGGCAGCTTTCCACATGGAATGTGGCTGTGAGGCATCTTCTCCCCTGCAGTCCCTGAGATGCACACCAAGCTCTTTCCTTTCTGGCCACCCAACCACTACTCTACCATGTAAATTTAACCATTTACACTAAGTGCCTAACAGAAAGAGCCAGCCTCTCCATTCCCCAAATCTTCAGAGAACAAGGATAGGATTCATCCAACTCCATGCACAGATCTCCTGAAGCCAGGAGCTGGAGGATGAGTCTCCACCACATTTTTTCCCTTTGCTTCAGCTGCTGTTTGTGGAGACTATGGCTGGCCAAGGTCATGCCATGGTAGGGCATGGCCAAAAACTGATCCTGACTGAGACGTCAGTACTTAAAAGATTTAAGACCTGAATGTGCTCAGCCTTTGAGACAATGGCAAGAAAGGCAGTCTGTATTTAAAATATGAAGGGCTTCTCAGTGGCATATGATGTTTATTAATGAGATGCTTATTTGCATTAAAATCTGTGGTATTTATTAATACTTGTCATTCATAATGGACATGTTTTGTAGAAACATGTTTTGATCCATCTTTCTTTGGCCCCAGTTAGCTGCTACTAACTGCCACAGCTCTGCTTTAGAATGTCATAGATCACTTGAATTACATGACTGTCATCTTTCTGACTGAGCACTGTAGATTTTATGAACAGGAATACCATTATCTCCTTGGAAATTGCATTTAGATAAGTCCAAATTTTTAATTACTACCTCTAATTTATAGTATATTATCTATTTGATAAATAAAAGTACTTGACAACATCTAGTAATTTCAGTAAGTGCCCTTCCAAAGACACTAGTATCATCATGTTTTATTACAATGGTAGAGTTTCAAGATCTGAACCACCCAGGATGCAACAAGCAGTTAAATAACAGTAATATCCCTGTCTTAAAGAACTTATGTCCATATTCAACAGTATAAAAAGAGACAGGCAAATATATAGGTTTTCCTTGCATTTACTGCAAATAAATGCATAAGGAAGAACAAGTAATTTAAAAATGTTACTGGAGGAAAAATCTTTTCTATGGACACAATCAAATATAATGTGCTTAATTCAAATAATCCAGGAGAGAAAACTTCTGCACTCAAATACCTGCAACATCATGTCACTCATTCGCTGTGTACTGATGATAATATTCTCCACATTGGTTTTGTTTGTCTTCATTTACCCAGTCCTCATCTTCAGGACAGCCAGGAAGCAGCACCAGAGCTATCACCACCCTGCTGCTGCGATCCACAAGGAAACCAGGGCTATGGACTGTAGCTTGGCCTGAATTGCCTGGGTAGCTGCTTCTTTTGATCCAAGGAATTGAACAAAATTGCTAAGTGTTTCTACTAGGAAGAAAGGCTAAGAGGTATGTTATTTTCCAAGTACGTAAAGCATTTAAAGCACTTCTCTGATTGCCTGCAGAGCTGAACACTGATGGTTTCCCTCCTTCTCTCACAAATACACAGCATCTACCACACCTTTCCTTCTTACTGAGGTTTTTCAATCAGATCATTAGGAAACAACCTGAACTCCAGGGTCCAAAGTCACCACTTTATCATATAATCATAGAATGATTTGTGCTGTATGGAACCTTTAAAGATCTAGTCCACCCCCTGACCATTGTCAGGGACATCTTTCACAAGATCAGGTTTCTCAAAGCCTAATCCAATGTGACTTTGAATTCTTCCTAAGATGGGGCATCCATAACTTCTCTCAGGAGCCAGTTCCAGTGTCTCACCATCCTCATCACATCACCCAGATCAAATAGTTTTCCACTGTGTCTAACCAAAGGGACATTCAGTCTTCTCTTGCCCCCAAAATGAAGACAGCTGCCATGGCCACAAGCTTCTGCATGCTGATATGAAAACTCAACCCCAAGCACACTAAGGATTTGTTAATTCTTCTTCTGTTTGGTGGTGTTTTGGATGCATGAAGTCAAAATGCACAGAACAAACAGAGGCAAACACACAGAAGGGCAAACATCCAATCCCTGAATAAGGCATCAGCCTCTCAGAGAAGAATGTGTGTGGGACCAAAAAAAATTAAGCATTAACTTTACTCCTTCTGCCACATCTGTTTTGACCTGGCTGGAAGCTACTTTGGCTCCAGAATGAAACAGATCCAGGTCTGGGGTGAGGGTATGGATAATGTGGACATTAAGCTTTTGATAGGCAGTTCATAGCTTAGTGACCAGAGAATTATCTCACAGGCTGCACACCCCCTGTGTCCCCTCTACAGTGACAGTGGCCCCTGAGCTAGCAAACATCTTTGATAGGAAGGAGGTCTGCACTGAGCTCTGAATCTAAGCTACCAACTCGTGCTTTGCTTTGAGCTTCTTACTTCAAAAAGGCAGATGAAGCTTTTAAAAACCATTGCTCTGTTTCTTCTATTTTTTTTAAATTAGTGACTAACATGGAGTTCAGTGAATGGAAGTAACATTGGAAATGAAGAATATGCTTCATAGAACTACATTATGCCAATTGTTCACAAAGAAAGCCATGCTTGCTTTCTTGGACCCCATTTTGCCTGTTCTACAGCTTTGGTTTTAACCAGAGTAATTGCTCTTGTTTCTGCAGGACTTTCTGCAGAAAAGACATGCAATTGTCAATGGCAATTAAAAATCATTTACAGCCTCAAAATCTGCACCATGTTGTGCAGTCGCTCAGCTGAGCTAAACACCCAAAGTCCCTCCTCTGCCAGAGCTTGATGATATCGAGAGTGGCAACAGCTTCTTGCAGGAGTGCTGAGGTTGTGCTAATTCTCTTCCCTGGTTTTAATTTAACCAGGCTCTCTCTCACAGCAAGATGACAAATAGGAGCCCCAGGAATCGAGGGGAGTGCATGGACATATAGTGAGTTCAAAGTAGTGGTGCTGGTCTAAAAAATTGTGTCTTAGGTGATAAGGGCCTCTGGAGCAAATTCCCACAAGCCAAAGGATTGCCATGCATGTGAACAAGGTGCACAATGAACAGAAAGAAATTTGACCTTCCTTGTACTTATCCTCATGGGAATGGTGATTTTTATTTGGGAGTACATTGGTGACAGAGAATACTTTTCTGGAGCAGCTTATTTGCCTAGGACAGTGACAGGCAATCTGCCATGCAAGACAGAAGTGTCCAAGAGCTCACATGCCCTCCCCTGAAGGAAAGACTTCCATAACATCCTCATTCTCCATATGGGATTTTCACATGAGAAACAAAAGCCTGCTCAAGAGCTTGCATCTCACCTCAATATGATACTTTAGTGACCCCTTATGCAGTAATAATTTAAATGGTACACATTTCTTGTAGAATGAAAATAAGATACCTGCAAAATGACAAATGATTGTGCTTCCATCTATCAACTTTCTTGAGCTGAAAAAGAAGTGAGAAACTTTCCATTTCCTGACTACACAATAGACATGGTGCTAGAAGAGCTGGATCTTGATTTGAAATATGATTATAACTTTCAGATCATCCAGTCCAGGTCTCTGCTCTTGCAGGATTTTTCTTGGAGAAGGGATCTGAGACCTTAAATCAATGTAAAATCAATGTACAGTTGGATGTTAAATCAATGTACAATTGGATGTGGAGACGACTTCCTTTTCCTCTTGTTTCAGGACACCAAAATTCCAAGGTGTGCCATTACTTTGAATTCTTGCACAAATAAGGAAGACTCAGGTCAGTGTTTTCACCACCATGATTACTTTGTGAAGACCCTGTGGAAGTTTTAAGTGGAGAAACAAGGTTGGGTTACTGCTGCCAGGTTCAAATATTTAAGTATCATGGCCAGATTCCCTCAAGCAAAAAAAAAAAAATTCTTTGAATAGCAACAACAACAAAAGGGTTCTCTTGACTTAGGCTCTTGCCATTCTTTTAGAAGCACAAGGGGGAGAAATTTATGTTTTTGTAAAAAGCAAAATCCTCATCTCAGATCTTCAGAACCAACAGGTCTAAAAGCTCCAAAAGTGACTAAAAACATCACAGGCACAGTGCTAAATAAACCTGTCTCCAAATGTTGCTTTGTTTTCCAAACACATTGACTTGGTACCTGGATTTCTTTTCTTCTCTTTTCTTCAGCACTTTTTTGTTTCACGCACAGGGGGGAAAGCAGTGTTTTAGAGGGTGGCATGATTCCTGCAAGTAGATCCAGATCCTTTTTTTTCCTCTTTGAAATGCCATTGATTATGTGATATTTTCAAGTTTAAAAACTGCCAGGGAAGGAAATTTCTTCAGAAGTGTCCTTTGAGTCAGAGATCAAAGTGATGCCCAGCAGGTATAGGCTAGCAGTACTCAAAGAAAGTATGAACTCCCAGCAGAAGCTGTGAAATTCACTCCCTTGAGTTCTGCTACTGTAGAAGACTGCATCATTCTTTATTTCTAGCCTTTTCCTCTCTACTGGCTCTACCAATAAATGTGAAAAAAAATATCTGCCTGTGACTCTGCATTCTTAGCCTAATAATCCAGCAGTTTATGATTTTTTTCCCTGAGTACAGGACTCAGACTACCAGTCACCTCATGCAGTGACCCAAGCTCCATCAAGGGGTGACACCTCTGGACACCTGTGCAGAAGTGGAGCACACCCCAGGGCTGTGGGAGCAGGCACCAGCTTGGACCTCAGGAAGGCAATATTCAACTTCCATGTTTAGCAATGATCTTCTGATACATCAGTGAGCATTTAGCATCTCCTGCCTTGGTAAATCTGAGGGTTTGTGCACCAGAATTATACATTTGGATGCAATGCTATGAATACAAGAAATACTAAGATCCTTTTACAAAGGCGAAAAATTTACCTGGAAAGGCAGAATGAGAGCATCCAGATGTAACAGGAGAGATGCTGGTGGTGGGAGGAATGCTTCTGAGAAACCTGCTTTTATCTCCTGAAAACCTGTTTTACCATTTCAGTCCATATTCCTCATTTGCTCTCACCTCATGCCATACATGCTTCATTCAAACCTAAGACAAGCCAAGGACAGAAACACAAACTCTGTGTCCATGACTCTCTCATGCCATCTCCAGCTTCCCCAAGAAAGCCAAATATGCAGAGGAGAGCGACACAGAGACACTTGTTCTGGCAGAGCAAATTAAAACATTGGATTCATTGGTGCTACAACATAAAATCAATGCTGGACATTAAAGTGTCCTTTAATAGATATCAGGGAGGAAATTACAGTAATTTCCCGATTATAAGCCGCACCTTTTTCATTGAAGAATCCAGCCTACTCCAGTAGTGCGGTTAATCATCAGGTGCGGCTTATCTATGGACAAATCCCAGTGAAATGCCAACCTGGAAGTGAGAGCCGGCCAGGCAGGGTGCCTGGGGCTGCCTTTAAAGGCTTCGCTGGTCTCTGAAAACTGTTTGCAACTTGAGCACCTGACACCAAACTGGCGCTGTCGCGATTCTGTTACTAATTTGTTACTTTGTTGCACATGGATCCCCGCTAGAAAAAAAAAAAAAAAAAAAAAAAAAAAGCAGCTTATATTCCAGTGCAGGTTATATAGGGACAAATCCCGTGCTCTACCCGGCTACCTGGATATGCGGCTTATAATCAGGTGCAGCTTATAATTGTGAAATTACTGTACATTCTTGTCTGGCTAGATACATCAACTTTTAGATAATTATTATTATTATTTAGATAATTATTTAGATATTAGTATTCCTAATCCATTTCTAACTCCCAGCCCTCTAAGACTGTTAAGGAACAAACCCCTTGTAAGCTGTTTCTAACTCCAGAAACATTTACAAAGGGAGCCGCTATAATACCTGGAAAACTTGATTTTGGAAGATCAAATGGCTACTCACAGCCAATTACCAGAACTGTGGTAGACTGAGTCTCCTGGCTCAGCTCCTGGGGTCTCAGCTATCAGTACAGTTTCTCAGACCATAGGAGTTCCATTGTGTTATTTGAGAACCTGTAATAAAATACCTCATTTCCATGCTTTCTAAGTAACCTGTACTGCATGCAACCCCTCTGTGCCAGTATTGCAGGCAGAAACCAAATAAGCCTGTACTGACTCCTGCCTACTCAAACAGGAACCAACACCCTTGTGTGCAAAATGCCTTAAATACCCTTCTTCCAAGTTAGCTAAATGTTGCTGATGTTCTCTGATAAGTAAAAACCCTATAAACTGTTCCCAGTGGTGCAGTAGTGAGCAGAGAGAAGTGTATCTGAAGGCAACTCTTTTACACAGAAGTTTTATATGAAGAATATGCTGAAGTTTCATCATAAATAATTAAATACCTTTCTAAACTATTAATGCAGCTTGTTGATGGCTTCTGCTTTGCTTATGGTGTTTCAACGGTGTTGACTGTAAGCAAGTACAGATCTTTATCTGTGATGGAAAAAAAGCTTTGAAAATATTATAACACCTTTGCAGTTGAAAGTCTTTCTCCAGACAGGGACTTAAAATTGAAATGTGCTGTCTGCAAGGCAGCACTCCTAAGGAGGAAGATCTAAAGATCAAAACAGAGCTCAGTAAAGTCACTGCAAACAAATCTATTTGGTGTTTGACCAGCTAATGTCAGCCACTTACAAAACATGGAAGTTCCACTGCTTAAGGCCACCACCAGAAATATGCTGGACTAGACAGAAATTGTTTGAAGCAATAATTGTTATTATTTCCAAACTAACTAACACCAGAGTGGTTATTCAAGGCACTTCAGTGCTAAGAAATCAGGTATGAGACTGCAGCAGATCCCTTTCTTTGTAGTTCCCCTCCATTTAGAAAGAGTTTAAGGGTATCAAGGCAGATGGTATCTAACAGATGAGTCCTATCCCAGTGTCTGGAGGCTACCCTGATGTTGCACATTCTCAGAACTGTATTTTTGAATTTGGAGAAATATGACAGAGGTTTTTCAATTATATTTCTGTTCAGAAAGATTTGAGGCTTCTAATCAGCTGATGAAGGGTTGCATAGAGAAGCCTGGAGTATTCCAGTCTCAACCTCCACCAAGCAGAGGGCACAAATGTCACAGCTCAGGTGCCAGATTTATAAAAAATCCCTGTCTAAGCTCACTCTGCTAAGAATGATCCCACTAGGCCAAAAGCAATTTTTGTTGAGTCACATGCCCTCTGCCCTGAGCAACTCTAAGCTGATCCACAGCCAATACTTCTGTGCACTCTGGTGATGATGACAGCCCATTAAGGGCAAGTGCCCCAGTGGATTGCATTAGTGATTTTGTGTCAAAATAAAAAGGTTTCCATGAAAGAAAAGAAGGACAACTAAGCTCAGAATCAAAAGAATGTTTTGCTAGTTTGTTAGTAGAGCCCCAGATGTGGAAAAGCCTCCCACTTCACCCCAGCCCCACATCCTTGCCTTTGTGCCACCACAGTAAAACAACCAATTTCAAAATGCCAGCATTAAATCACGTCCTGTTAGTGCATCAAACCTGCAGATGAGCACTGCTCACCCTTCCAACACAACACAGGGAGCTCCTGCTAGTGCTGTTACCTGCTGAGCTGGGATTCCCCTGCTGTTCATGGCTGCAAGGCATTGTAATGCTGGAGCCCATCTGTCCTGATGTTTACATTAAACAGCTTGTTCATGTGAATAGCAATGTAAATGGTCAAACTTATTATTTCCTTATAGGAAGGTGCTCTATCTGTTTCAGGAAGGTGCTCTATCTGTTGACTCCTGCAGCCTGCCTGCAGACCTGTCGTTGCAACATGATCTCTAATCAATTAGGCCACTTCAAAACAAAATGAGAATATCGAGTGTCACCAGCAGACGGTGAATATCTGTACCAAGTAGATAAAGTCCCTGTACATTTTGGAGGAATATGAATGAAAAGAATAAGCAGAAAAAATTAAATGTTGGAGAAAAAGCATGTTCTGATTTGGCTGGACAGGAATAACAGTGCAAGGAGCAGTGGCACCAAAGAGGGTGTTCTCCTGCAGCCTGATCTCCATCACTGAGGTTCCCAAAAGCTTCCATTCACAAACAGAGCCTAAGGAAAATAATTACAGTTTTGAGTACCTTGCAGTTTAGTCCAGTTCCCATGGATAATGCACACCTTCCTCCCCACCTCATATAGCATCAATATCTTTTGGTATCATTTTGGGGCACAGACATTTTTCTGAGTGTCTGGTCCATCTTCTAGAAAGGTTTTCAAATTTGCTTTTGTATAACACTATTGGTCTGGATTCTTATCTTGGCAATTTAGCATCAAAATGTCACTGCCTGATCAAAGCACTGGAATTCACACTATTTTTCTTTGCTGGAAGAAGCAAAATTATTAACTAGGTTATCAGAATAAAAACTTAATAGTGTATGTATTCACAACATTTTGCTCCCACTAATTAATTTCTAATCGAATATCCTGTCAGAGGATCAGCTTACTACTGAGAGAGAGATCACAGCACACAGAAGCTTAATTGGATGGAAAGCAGTCCCAGAAGGACTCAACTCAGCTGCATCCTGATGCTGTGCTGGATCTGCCAGGGGCTGGGCAGAACTGGAACCTCCTGAACATGGCTGCAAGTGCAGTTTGCTGGCAGCAGGGCCCTCATTGCAAGCACCAGGGCATCAGAGCACAGGAGAGAGTGTTCCCTTTATAAAGAAAAGGGTGTTTAGCCAGCTGTGCCCCCCTGGAAGAGGCAGGCTTACCTCTCAGCAACAGGAAAAGTGTTCCACAGCACTGTGCTGGGGCTGGGATGCTGGCACACTTCGGGTGTGGGGCACATCCCCAAAGCTGGCTGCCAGAGCTCCTGCTTGGGTCACTCAGAGTTGCCCCATCACAGCTCGGTGTGCACGTGTCTGCGCAGCCTTGAGCAGCAGAGAGGGAAGGCAGGGACACCCAGGGTGGGCACCATGCCCATGACCCTCCCTCTGGGCCCACAGGGCCATTCTGGACCCCATGTCCCCTGCCAGCCCATGCTGCCAGCAGCCACTCATAGGGACGTGTCCATTGTGGGGCAAAACTGACCATGCTGTGGCTGATGGTAGAAAGGGAAGACAAAATCGTGTTCTTTTTAGCCAGCTTTAGTCAATTAAACCAGGAATGAGACCAAAATTCATCCAACAAAAGCATCCATATGACAGTTCCTTACGGTGAGAAGTTGACATCTGCTCTCTTTTGCCTGCTTTAAGGGAAGAGTGTGAAGGATTCGGTCGCAGGTCAGCACCTGTCCTGCACTGACTTTAAGGCCTGTCATGTTTTCAGTACATGGTCAGTGTCCCATGGACACAAACCTGTCAGCGCTGTCTGGAGGACGTGGGGCACATTCCTCAGAAGAGTTCTTCTGTGAGACTAAAGGTCAGTTCAGTAATGAGCAACTCAACTTTGCAGCTTCTCCAAATTACTATCAAAATTGAACATTGGATCATTTTTATGATGCAATTTTAATTAATCCATCACTTCTGCTAACTGGATTGTGGTTAAATGACCTGGGGCAAATTGAGGCAATCCCTGTGGAAAAGTTCTTTGCACTACAAGCAAATTAAAAAGAAAAATGCAGGTCATCTTCAAAACTTAAAAAATTCAGTTAGTTGTGAACCTGACTCCAGGTTCTGCCAGCAGCCTGATAATGCTGCTAAAGACAGTCATACTCTGCTGAAGAAATAAAGGGAATCTGTCCTTCTCCTTATTCAACACTGAGATGAAAAGTCCTTTTCTTTGCAAAAAAAAAAGTTACTAGCTCTCAGTAGACCATAATCCTCATGTTGGAGTCTTAAGGTTAACAGCCTGGGTTGGGACATTCGTCTTTTGAAATGTCTTTCATGCTTGGATAAATCATTCCTTTCCCTTAATGCAGTACCTTTTTTCCCAGCAGCCATTCAAAACCAAATGAAAAATCTGTGAAGGAATTGCAGAAAAAAGAGAGGAGACACTTCAAACTTACAAGGAGTTTTGACAAGATCTACAGAAAACTCAGATGAGTATGTGATACAACATTCCATGTTTTATTAGCAGCAGTTGTAGTAGCTCACTGGAGCCTCTGAAGCATCTCACTCATCCCTCTGGGTGACTCATTTCTCCCTCATCCCAAACACTGCAGCCCATTACAGTGGAAAATACTGACTTTGTAGAGAAGCATTAAGGAGATGAAGAGCATGCACTCTGAAAATTCCCATGCTGTCCTTCAACAAAAATAGACCTTGGTGAAAGAAAGCAGGGCCCAGGCGTGTGCACAGACTTGACATTTGAGAGATTGTCATCCCACCAGCACTAATGAAGTCTGCACTAATGCTCATCATGGGTTGTTCCTGGGTGAAATATGTATAGATTCCTGACATCCAAGTGCTTTGTGCAGAAATCACACAGCAGTGGAATATAAAAGTAATCTGGAGCCTGAGTGAGGTGGGACTCACACATTTAACCTTGCTCAGTCTCCTGAAAAGGTGCCACAGCAGGATCATGGTGCACATGAGGATGAGGAGGAATTATTGGAGCCTTCCCTACTGAGTTCACTTGTGATAACCAAAGGTGCAGCTAACTTCTGCAAGTCATCACTGTGTGAAATATGGAAAATAAAAGAAGGGCTGGCAAAATGTGGCCTGTGTTGGCTGAACTTCCCTAGGCAAAGTCAGAGAAGACAAGCATAGAGCAGCACAGACCAGAAGCTCATCCTGGAAGCAGATTCATGAAGTTCCAGCCTTTAAGGAGGGAAGTGTAGGTGTAGGGACACAAGCTGTGTCACACCACCTGCATGCAGAGCCAGTCCATGGGTCTCAGATAGCTTAGTTTCCTTGCTGACTCCTGGATCTTGCTGCTCTGATCATCCAAGTCAGCATCCTGTGAGACCAAACCCTGCCAAGGGCTGCTCCAGGAGAACAGCATGGATCAGGCTGCACTGGTGCAGGCTCACACAGCCCTCTGCAACCCCCAGCACTCTCCTGAGGGACTCAGACAGAACTTCCTACTGCCTGCCAGACCCTGTGAGATACATCCTCAGTTCCATGAGATGAGACCATTCTGCTGGTTGACTGTGATTCACCCTTCATCCTTTTTCAGACTCTGCAACTAAGGAACCCCCAAAATGATAACCAGCCTCTCAGAGATTTCCCCTGAGCCCAGGGAGGATGAAGGCAGAGTACCATAGCAGAGGAGGCAGCTGCTAGCTGTAAGCACAACTTAGAGCTCCACATCACTCCAGGAGACCAGAGCCTGAGCACCAGGCAAGGTCCATGGTGATCCACAGAAAAACCTGCTGTTACTGCAAGTCCGTGTGTGAGGCAGCCAGTCTGACAGAGGATTTCTTTTGTTCCCACTGGTTTCTCCTTTCTGCTGAGAAATATTTTCATGGCAAGAAATGCTAAGAAATACATTAAAATAAAGCAAAATAGGAACAGGGAAAACAAATGCAAGGATTAAATTAAACATGGTGTTTCCCAGGACCTTCTTGATATTGACTTCCATGAAGATGGGGATGCTTTCCTCTTTGCAGAAGCAAGACCTCATCTGTGGGTGAACCTGCAGTTTTGGTTAGGGGCCACTAAACAGCCTCTCCTATTGACTGCTGCAAACACATCCATAAAGTTGTGCCAGTGGCCTGGCTCCGCAGAACATATCTCATACAGTGTTTTGCATCCAGAGTTGAAGTATCCCAGATTCCCACAGCAACCTTGCACTTGGCATCTGGTTAAGATCCTCACCAGAGCGGAGGGCTGAGGTAACTCCAGATCCTGCCACATTTCCTCACACCATGCTGCAAATGCCTTCCAGGGAGTCATCACCTGTGTATCCCAAAGTGGGCTCTAGAAGGTGAGGCTGAACCCAGTTTTTACTGCAGTTAAGATGATTTGGGACCTCACACCTTCACTCTGTCCTTGTGAGCACAGACTGATGCTGCCCGAGGGCCCATGGCAGCTCTATTGCTGCAGTAAATTCTCTTTGCACAGACCAAGGGACACTCACCTTTGGCAATGATGCTCCACTGGAAACCAAAACCTTGAGAAAGCCATTGCAGCTGCAGTGCATCCCAGCCAAGTGCTGCACTCCTACAGGTCCTTCCTGCTGCCCCAGGGGAAGCCCCACAGCAGCAGGAAGAGCTAGGGAAAAGTGAGAGGTGCCCAGCACCCTGCCCTTTCTCCTGGTGTTCCTGTGCAAAGACAGCAAGAGCTGTCAACACTCCCTTCCTGCCTCCCTTAGACTGAGGAAAAAAAGCAGGATAAGAGCAAAACCTCTCTGACAGAACACATTGTGTGTCGCTGCCCATGAGCTGAGGTGGTATCTCCCATCTGCATGCACAAAACCCACAGGTAATCCTTGGGTCCTGTTCAGCTAACACAGACATGGAAATCCATGTCAGCATGAGCAAACACCATGGGAAGGAAGGAAGGAAGGAAGGAAGGAAGGAAGGAAGGAAGGAAGGAAGGAAGGAAGGAAGGAAGGAAGGAAGGAAGGAAGGAAGGAAGGAAGGAAGGAAGGAAGGAAGGAAGGAAGGAAGGAAGGAAGGAAGGAAGGAAGGGACATCTTTGTGCACACTGGTTTCCCTTTCACTACATTTATGACCTTAATATCACATTAACACAACAAGTGCATTGATGCTGTAATTGCGTTCCAGCTGCCTGAATTCTCCCTCTTAATTTAGTCATGCTACTTTAGCTTTGTTGTGAGTTACAAATCATTATTGCTCTCAAGAAACAAATTAATTTACAGATGTTGCAAGAGATAGGATTACCCAGCAGGTTTTCTTCTTTTAACACATGCAATGTATAAACTTTATTAAATGAAAGCAATTTCTCCAGGGAAGTCCAACAGGCACACTGATGGCAGAGGGAGACCAACAGCAAAGGTTTTTGAGCTTGAAGGAGCATCACTGGCTCTCTGTAATTGACTTGAAGGAATTCTGCCACAAACAATATAGCAAAGCAAGAACACAAGTTGTAAAAACCTGTACATGAGCAGGTTTTCAAATACTCATTGATTTTTCAAGGGCACAGATATTATGCATATACACATATTATTATCAGACCATGAAGCATTGGCTTGTTTGAGATTGGTGGCATCCTTTTTACTCTGAGCAAGACTTCTTGGTCAGTTTGAATTTTGTCATGGTTTTGACAAGGAAAGGTGACCCAATAGTTTGAGGCTAAAATTTAAAACATTCCCTACTTTTGTTACAATAATCTGTATATGGATCAGTTATCCAGTTTATTACATAATAAAAATGGATTAGAAGAAAACCATTTTTTCTGGACTACTGGCAAGCAGCCATACTCTGATGCAGCCTTTTTGTGCTATATTTACCCCATTTCCAATCACCCCCTTGGTCATGCATTAACTGAATTACATGGTTGTGCTGGGGAAGCTGCACTTTTGCCTGTATGATTGCTGTTCCTAATTAAAATAATTAGAGACAGTATCAACAGATGGTGCTGAAGAGCAGCAACATCACCCTGGATGCTGTAAGATCAAAAATATTCCAGAGAACTGCAACCACTGCCACCAGCTGCTGATTACAGTGACGAGTACTTCTGGAGATATTGCACTGTTTCCAGGCATCAGTACATAATAAACCATGGTATTTCTATGAAAACATTGTGACATATCAAATAAACATCAACATTCTGTTTTGTACAATAATAATAATAAGTCTCTAATTTTTTTTAAGCCATCATCTTTAGTGCCTTCTTTGGAAGTTGTCTGTAATGCAGTCTCAATTCATGTTCCTGCTCCTTTGGAGTACTCTGAAGACTGTGATACTATGATCTATGGGGATGAAACACATGTTTCACCTGCAGTGCCAGTGATATTCCTGCCTTGCTACACAACTCTGCTCCTGATACTGACACAGGGAGAAGGGCTGGAGTTGAGCTGGTGAAACAAAGTTTATTTTGAATAGGGTGATGTCATGGGCCTGAGTTCAGTGATACTGACCCCAGGCCATACATTTTCAGATGAAAATACCACAACTGTTCCCAGCAGGCAACTTAACAAAAATACATTACCCTTGAAGGGCATGGAAACCTGCTTTTGGAGGCTGTTCACTCTTAGAGAGCTCTGAGAACTGTAACTTTCTTCATACTTTATATATCCAAGAGCCATTCATGAAAATAAAATCAATTCTCCTACTTCCAGAAGGGATTAATTCAATAGTGCTTTTAGAATTTAATATCAAGATTTTAAATAAATCCAGCAACATTACTAAAACTGATACCTTTTTATGTGTTTGGCAGGGATAGTTAATTTTCTTCCTAGTAGCTGGTACAGTGCAGTTGTTTTTACTTGTGAGCAATCAGATGCAATATGTGACCTGTGTTATACAAGAAATCAGATTTTTCCTTCTGGCTCTTTTCTGTAAAATCTATAACTTTCAGTCTTGAATGCTCTTATACAAGAGAAAAATTAAATTTTATCTGGACAGAAGTGAAGGATGCACATTATAGATACCACTGCACACAAAATCTTGTTGAACTAGCCATGGGCTGCTAAGAAAACCTCTCTGTGCCTCTTTCATCTCTCACATAAATTCTACAAGTTTCAGTTTGTATAGCCCCTTACTGCAGACACCAGTGTCCCTAAGAATGGGATATTGCACTTGGTTGGGGTCTCTAGATCTGGCTTGACTCCACCCAGAACAAGCAAACTCAATAAATAAATATTAGCATCTCCAAGGGAGAGCTGAATTGCTCCTTCCAAGGACTGCAAAGAGAGAGAGCTCAAGAGGGTGAGGTTCCAATACCTTGGATGCTCTTTGTCTGTTAAACATTAAATAATCTGCAACATCACAGCTCATTGGATTCTCATCAGGTGTAACACTGAAATTGCCAGGAGGCTGTACTCTGGTGGAAGACCAAAGCATTCGCAGATCCTTCACTCTGCATTTTTTGGAATCTCTGTCTGCTTGCTCAAAATTGTTCATGATTGATCACAGAGCGTGTGCAGCTTCTCTCTGTCAAACTGATTGAAATAGATAGATCCAAGACAAGCATATATATAACACAATGAAATATCCCACAATAAATAGTGTGAATGAATGGTGCTGACAAGAACCGATGTGCTTGTTCTAGACATCACATCGTGAAGAACTGAGTATGTGCCACCTAGAAAAGGTCAAAAACCTTAAAATAACTGATGTCCACAAGCCCATCCTCTCTGTCAAACTCTGGAGATGTTAAGACTCAATTACTGACTCACTAATTCCTTACTTCCCAACACACCATGACATTTTGATGCCAGATAACTTTTGCTGTTTTGTAACCAAACCTTGAAGGAAAGCTGGATGTCACACATTTTTATTTGGATTCTGTATTCAATGCAAGTAACAGATGGATTTTTTTTTTTCTCGAGCTTATTCCAACATTCTAGAAAGATTTATGTTAAAGGCTTACCCAGGCACCTTGTCTCAGAGGACCCAGAGGATGTGGCATATGTGATTCATTAACCAAACATTTGTTTCCGCACAAGCAATATGTGTCACTTGTGTTCTGAAGCAATGCATCTTCCTTCAACAGTCTGCCCCCACTTCCTTCTGATTCATGGGACAGACCCAAGGACAATGGATATATCTGGCCCACTCCCACACAAAGCAGGTTCAAAGGACCAGCACTCCTTCAAGGTCAGGCTTCAAGTGCCTCATGTGCCCAGAGCTTGGACCACACCACAGTGCTGGTTTGTGATGCAGAACTCTCCTGCAAGGCAACTTTGCATCAACTCCACCCAGACAGCCATTCCATGGGGATGCAGCAGAAATTTAAGGTGATGAAAGGCAGGACTCTAGGTGTGCATGGTCATCAGCATGTGGCTGGCCACCATCCCAGGCTGCAGGAGGAGGCCCCTGCATCCATCAGGATCCCAAAGAGATAAATGGGAGCCATCATGAGGATGGCAAGAACACAGAGTCACTGACAGAAGGATTGACAAAAATACCAACCTTGTCCTCACTGAGAGATTAAAAAGACCCACTTGGTGGCATTAGTACACGTGAACCTGAGTTATCCCACAATATACCAGGAAATCTTTTGCATGGCATAAAATCACGGCCTAAGAAATTAAATCCCAGTCTGTATCTGTGGATCAGAGTTTTTAAGCTTTCAACTCAGAATCTAAGTGTCAAATCACTAAGGTGTCCCAGTGTCCGTGCTGGGAAATCTGAGCTGCCCCACACTGCTCCCCCTCTCCTTGCAGCTCAGCAAAGTCCTGTCCAGCCCAATTTGCTTGAATCAGATTCCAACCTCCTATTACAGTCAGACTTTCAAAGCCTTGGAACTAAAAATCCTAGCTATGCCTAGAATCTCACCCATGTTTTACACAATTCTGGTTTTAGTGGTCTATATATTGAGAACATGAGCTACTGCCTGGGCATTCCTACCATGCCACAAAATGATCATGCCTCAGTCAATACACTCTTCCATGTACTTTCAGATAAAATCTGCGTAATCTTACACTGACCATGTACCACATTATTTTAGAAAATAAAATAAATACTGTTCCCCTTCAAAAGGAGCATGCTACATGGAAGAGGACCCAAATGCCTCTCATGAAACATCAGCACCTGTTCACCCTTCTGTGCATGAACTACACAGTGAAAAAGCCGTGATCATTGCTGTAGTATCTGCTGAAACCTTGTCTTCCTATTGATAAATAATAATCAGGTAAGATTTTTCCTGGAAATTTTTACTTGAATAAACTACACCAGAAGCACAAACCCAGTCTCTGTCATTTGATCACCAGTATCTTCAGAAAATGCAAAGCTAAGCAAAGCTTAGCCAGTAAAAGGTTTATTTAGTTGGCAAAATTAATGAAAACGATTTTGAGCAGTAAAGAAATCGTAGCTTAAAAAATAAGCAAACTGAGACCAACAGTCCAGCTGCTTGATATTTTATTCTTTTTTTACTTCATACACCTGAGGTCTTAAGGCTTGTACAAAATACAAAATAAAATAAAATCCCAGTATGGTTTTACCGATCTTAAAACTGTAGCCTTATATTTTTTCATCACTTATTGTAAAAAAGAGGGTAGAAAATTGCCAGTGTATCTACTGAAAGCAGCTAACCTTTTGGATGTCATTATTGTTGCCATGAGAGTTGGCTTAGATGATTCAATTTTTTTAAGAAATGCCAATTTTATTACAACTCTTTCAGCACAAATGTGTCCCATTTCAGGGAGAAATTCACTGAGAAGTGAACTTCCATTCAAACCTTTTTTCTTTCTCATCCAAAGAAAATGCCCACTTACAGTTCTACTGAAGAGAGGAAGAGCCTGCTTTTGCCTCCCCCACCGTTAAATGGAATGCACTAAACAAAAGGCCACAGAGAGAAACAAGAGGAATTACAAAAACACATATTCAGAGACTTCCTATACTAGTAAAATTCAAAATAAAATACATGTTGCAGCCCCAGCTGCGACAGGGAGTGCAGCAATGTGAAGACACAAACATTTGGGTGGAATGTAGGCAGCAAATCCTTTTGCAGAGGAATGAAGTCCACTGGCATGTAGAAGGGATATGAATGTACTATGTCTTGCAGAACCAGGTCCTGTGAGAAGCTGAGCAGCTTTGCAAGATGCTATCTGAAGGCACCCTGCACTGAGGGGAAACCACGAAGCCCTCAGACAGCATCATGCAGATTTAGGTCCTGAATGCAATACAAAACCTGTTTGCTCCCCATTAAGTGACCTGGAAGCTTGCTTTGGCTTAGTTTTTTTCCCCACAAGAATTTGTTGTTAAGTTAATTAAGTACTTAAAAATAACAGTCTCTTACTTTCCAGAGACTCCACATAAATACTTATCTGTCTTTATCTAAAGGCCAGATTTTCTGCAAGGGCAAATCAATACAGTTTCACTGATTGAGGATCTGGCCTTAGAAGTCTATCAAGTGCACTAAACCCAGCACAGCATGACATGTGCCTTGGCAGTAGGACAGTTCTCTGGATTACTATTTGAGGGAAATTCGGCAATTAAAAAGCACTCTGTTTAGAAGTGCTGCCATTTCTTTAATCAGTGCTGAGTGACCACGACAGTTTCTCCTTGTACAAAGCGCACAGCCCCGGACAGGGTTTCGCTGTCTCTCTCCTCGAGCTTCAGCGCAGCGTTGTCCCGGCCGGAGTCATGGGGCTGCAGCAGGGCCATGGGCTCTGCCTTCCCAGTAGGAGTGGAGGAGTACAAGGCGAAGCCCACCATGATGATAACAAAGGACACGATGTAAAGACCTGAAAACTGGCAGAGGAGAGAAAGAGATACATTAAGTTTTGCCTGATGTGAGAGCATGCCAACGCTGCCTTGTTTCAAGAATGTGACAGCTACCCTTCCTTGTAAAAATTATTTTAATGAGGATTATCACCATGAACTGGATGCAGGTCTGAAAACCAAAATTCAACAGCTCAGTTTACTCAAAGACAGGCCCCTGGCTGATTTTCTCTGCACCTGGGTCTCAGTACCACTGGACAGAGAGCTTCCTCGGGTCTGCATTCAAGAATCTCAACAGAGAGAACAAATGGGTGTGGACACAGTCACACTGAATGGAAGTTTTTTTACACACATGAATACTGAAAGACACTCTACCCCTCAGAGAATTTTGATCCAGCACATGCAAGTATTTCAGGTTCTGGCAAGAGATGAATCTCTGGTTCTATGCACAGACCTCTCAACCATTTGCAGGGCCAGATGAGTGTTACTGCCGGATCAAAACCAGTTTGCTCTCTACACCCAAGAGGTCCTTGAAGGGACAGAGGCTGGGGCTCTTTTTACAAGACTGGCATTGGCAAGCTGTGAAGAGCGGTGAGAGCTAAAGAGTATAAATTGCAGAGGTACATCAGGCACTCTATTGTTCACTTGCCTGTTAAAATTCCAGTAACTGCCAAGATTCATCCACCTTCACAGAAAGACAAATACTTACTTTGAAACACCAGACTTAATAATACCATGTGTTGAAGTTATCCACACCAGGAACACTTTTCAGCAGGTTTATTAAAATCCTCCATATTCCCTTTGTCAAACTACACTGATTAAACACTAGGAGAAAGGACACAGCCTATCCTCTAACTTCCTTAGCTTCCTTAGACATGCTTGAAAAATACGTTCTAGTTAATCAGAATGAAATGAATGGCAGGACCTAGACAGTGGACTCTCCTCCAAACCAGACTGAGGCATCTACAGTTAAGGCATTGCAAGTCCTAGCTAGCAGTCACTTGGCTTGGAAACTCTTGAATGGCAACACACAAAAGGAAAAACAGACTGAAACACAGTGGCCTTGTGTTAAGTGCCCTCTCTCCTCACCTTGTTATTTACCTGGAGGAGATTGGACTCAAGTGCTCACCCCACACAGGAGAAAGCTCTGAACTATCCCAACAGAGGCAGCAGGATCGCCCTCCTACCTCTCACTGACCTGTTCCCAGCAAATGGGCAGAGCCTGGGGCTGTGTCTAAAGACCTGCACAAATTCTCTAGCCTTAGGCCCTGTGTGCAAGGACTGTGGCTGGGCAGTCACAGGAACTGCAGCCCCCTCTCGCAGCACAATGCACACAAGGCTGGAAGTGTCTCTGATCTTGATGAGTCAATTCCTCCAGGAGTGGATACAGTCACCAAGGCAGGGTGCCAAAGCTGTTGCAGTGTAGCTGTGAGTCAAGGCCTGCCTGTATTTTTGCATTTATTGACACAGGTGAACATTACCCATGCTGCTCCATCAAGCCTACACACCCTTTCTTGTTTTCCTTTTGAGGAGAACTCAGTGTTTTTTTCCTGGGTGTTTTCTTTCCTTTTTTTTTTTTTATTTTTACATTTCAAATATTGCAACATTTTTATTGCTTCAGACACTGATTTCAGTCATACTTTGTGCAGCTGATATCCTCATTCCCACTGCTGAGCCTAAAGAGTACTTTAAATGTTACTTTAGGACTGTATCTCCATCTAGTGTCTTTGTGCAGTATACTGCCTTCTACAGCAGTTTACACAACGAATGCATGTGAAGATCTTTCTCAATATCTCTTGAGGGATTAAAGGTATCTATATAATGAGTTCATTTGGAAGCACAGCAAAGATTCATTATGGAGTAAAAGGAAAAAAAAAAAAGAGCTCAAAACAGGCATGAAAAATTCACATTTCACTTAAAACAGACATGCCTGGGGCCAAAAAGCTTACTGCATTAGCAAAACACTGTGCACAGGTCAAAACATTATCAATTCCTGGGCCTGGTCTCTGTTGTAGCCACTGACTGTGATCCTCCTGTTTGTTTATTTCAGTGCAGGCTCAGACCACGGCAATTTAGAGCTCTCCATGGTGCTCTCTACTCTACAGCCCAGCCAAGCCTCCACCAGCTTGTTGTGAAACATCATCTGATAATGGGGAATACAGAGCAATTCCCTGTATGTTTTCTTGTAGATTCCTATATCCATAGTGCTTTTTAATCCAGCAAACATCCTACTTGGTTTTGTTGCCCCGTAGCTAAAGAAACTATATGGTTAACCTGGTAATGAGATTTTCTACTGCTAAGAGCCATGTCAAAATTAGGGTCTCTTAGTTCATGGTTATCTCACAAAATAGATGAAATAATAACTTATCTCAGATCCTCTGATCTTACTAAAGATGTGGCATTATTATTGCTCCCCCTTTTGCTACTTCATTGTTTCTAACCCCAGATGCAAGCTCCTATTTCAAAAAATATCTGAAGTTCTCTCAACACAATCCCAAAGTCTTTGCCTATTCATTTTTCCTTTTAGTACCAGAATACAACTTTGTTAGCAATTATGAGATGTCTTGCTCCTCGAGGAACCTCTTCCCAAAATAAGCTAAAAACCCAAAAAATAAAAATTTAATATATCCCTTCCAAAGCTCTTCTCGCTCTTCACTATTATGAATATAAATTTATAATGACTTCTTGACTTAAGCTATCTGGGTACCAAAATCCACATTTGGAAGTGACTCAGAAAAGATTTAATTGTTAGACCATAAGTGTGGTTTGCTTCCTGCATTCATTTTTAATGGATGTTTTGTAGTTTGGAGCAAAGTTCGGAACACAAAACAAGGAGGAAAGCTGAGAGCTGAGCTAAGAGACTCTTGAAAAGGAAAATCTAGTTGCTGTCAGACCCTACCATTACCAGACTCTGCACTGCCTTCACTTTCAGAAAACAAATATGACCTAAAAGCTTCTGGCTGAAGAGAAAGCAACCACATGGAATAATACAAATTAAGTTCCTAAGCAAAGTTCACAAGCTTCTCACTCTCAAAAGCCCTTCCAGTCACCAAGCAGCTGACTCAATTAGACCAATTACTTTAATGAGCTAGGTTCTCACAAGTGATTCTGGATGAAAAATGGAGGGTGGAATGAAATCCTTTTAGCACTGTCATTTAGCTTGAACAGACACAGCCAAAAATATTTTAGAGCACAATAAAAGTACAGTAATTTCACAATTAGAAGCCGCACCTGATTATAAGCCGCACCTCCCGGTAGCTGGGTAGACCACGGGATTTGTCCATATATAAGCCGCGCTTTTTTTTTTTTTTTTTTTTAAGCGAGGATCCATATGTAACAAAGTAACAAATTAGTAACAGAATCACTGCCAGCTGGGTTTGGGGTCAGGTGCTCAAGTTGCAAACAGTTTTCATGGACCAGCGAAGCCTTTAAAGGCAGCCCCAGGCACCCTCCCTGGCCAGCTCACACTTTCGGGTTGGCATTTCACTGGGATTTGTCCATAGATAAGCCACACCACTGGGGTAGGCTGGATTCTTCAATGAAAAAGTTATGGCTTATAATCGTGAAATTACTGTAACTGCCTTTTGGAGAGTGTACAGAATAATATATTTATCTGTATTTTTTCAGATATTTTAGTCTCCCCTTAGCAGCAGCCCTGAGAGAACATAATTCTCATCTCAAAATGTTGGTAATGAACAGACTAAACTTCTGAAAGAAAATATTATTTTCTGAAAATCAAACTGGTCCTCTTTTAGATACCAAATGCCTTTCAGGACAGGGAGATTCAAACCCTCTCTTTGCACACTTAGAGTAATGAACTAGATCCAACATACTGTTCCCCAAAGGCCTATCAGTGAGAACTCTGTTATTGGAGCACTTCAGGAAATTATTTACTATCTCTTAACACTAACTTATTCCTTCAAGTGTGAAATGGTGTGAAAACGGCTCTCTGGCTAATGGTGCAAGGCTCTGTCATTAACTAACAGGATTCCTCCTGACTGACACCTGCCAACAATGAATGACAGAAGCTGCAGAAATGTGCAGGTGCAAATGACTGTTCTGGGGCTCTTAGGAACATTACGCTTTGTTTATAATTTTGGAGTAGAAATGTAACTGAGGGAATGTGAAAGTGAAGGAACAAATGTACTCACCTTGTACTTAAACAGGAACAGCCCAAGGAAGAGACTGTAGAGATCTGAAGTCAGAACCCCCAGGTTGACGGAGGTTGCGCTGGTAACTTTAATCACAACTGGCATGAAGCTGTACAGCCCAAACATGCACAGGGCATAGCCTATGAACAGCAGTGCTGTAAAACAAGGTGACATGTTACTCCTCAGGCACAGAACTCTGATTTTATAGGGCACTGATATTCTCCAGATGCTTTAAAACTAAGCATTTTTAACTCCTAAAAGATATGGGAATGTACATGTAAGAGATGCATGGGAGATTACCATGTACTGCAAGAATTACTGTATCTATGCAAGAAAGTTCTTGTTCATTCCTACATAACCTAAGAGAAATTTATAGCCACACTTCTTGATAACATTTAGTTCTGTTCAGGTCAAAATGTGTTAATTTTTCCTGTACCTAACTTTGAAAGGACAACAGAGAAATGTTCTCATGATGTTTCCATGACATACATGTCAGTAATTTACAGGTTTTATTTTTACTTATTTCAATTTATTTTGAAAAATTATTTCAAGTTATATGTAAAATGCAAAGCCTGTTTTAATGTTCAATCCTGCTGACACTCCCTCTTTGCTGAGCTGCAAAGTTTGAAGAAAATAAATTTGTGAAATATAATATTAATGTTGCTTGTTATTCAGAGAAAGAAAAGCTCCACCATTCAAAGTCTAAATTATTATAATTTTCCAGTGTTTGGTAACATGCACATTATTTTTTTTGTACACATACCAACTTCCAAGTTCCACTGAATTCCCATTATGTCCGCATGTTCCACAAGGGCTCTAGAGTTAGAGAAAAGATATAATATAGTAAAAAAGGAAAAAAAGATCATACTCAAATAGAGAATTTAATTACCAAATATATAAGAAACATTTTGATCTATAAGCCATTCGGTTTTTTTGTTTCAAATTTTACTGAATGACACTAGCTCAAACATCTAACAAGCATGAAAAAAGACATAAAAATTAAAGTGCCTGAAAGTCAAGAGCACTGTTATTTAATTCTTATGCCTTCTTCACAGGCATTTTAATCCTTCAGAGATTCAGTTTTATTTGATATACCATTTGAGGAAATTAACTATAATGATGAGAAATTAGGACTATATAATTCATTAGACAGACTTAAGTGCATCTGGTCTGTTACTCAAATGTGGTTATTTGTAAGAGTATACATGGCTTCATTTTAAACTTGAGTTTATTACGGAAGATCTCCTGCTTACAGTTATTGCCTGATCTTTTCCACAGAGAAACTTCTTTAAGAAATACATTCCTATGAACAGTCCTCAGCATACTGAGTGTCCTCACAAACATCAACAAAATAAAAAATACAGCCAAGTATCCTGTGTGTTCAACTGCAGGAGTTCAGCTTTAGAACTGCTGTAATAAGAGTCGTGCAAATAAAAAGGATATAAAACAGATGCTGATCAGCAACAAAAATCCATTCAAGTGGAAGGACTCCCATATAGACCAAATACAGATGCAACAAAGAATTTAATAACATCATTTCAGGGTATACAAGCAATCATCTGTATAGTAAATCTGTATAGTATAATCTTAATTAGTTTTAAAATAAATATTAGATCCTTACAGCTGTAGACCGCTGATAATAGTCCCAAACAAGCCCACCATTCCTAGAAACTCCTCTCTGCTCAGATTTTTCACAATGTATTCCTCACCCACATTAGAAATGGCATACAAAGAAGCAGCAAGAAGCACTAAGAGATCGCCAATCACCACGTCACTACCTGTACAGAAATATTAATCCACAATAAGGGTAATGCCGCAAACACTTTTTAACTTTCCTTAAAAAAGCAAGCAAATTTATCTTGAACATCTCTATCTTCCTAGCTCATTTCAGGGAAAGGGGGAAGGAAACCTTTCCTGAGTGTGCAGAGGACTGTCTGAGCACAGACTCTGCTGCCTGCTCACCTCACCCTGCAGTGTGGAGTGAGCTAAACCCAGCATTTACATCTCATCCCAACTTAGACACTGCTGTATCATCTGGTCCAATCCTACTTCTGCTGAGCTCAGGCACTGCAGGGAATTGAGCAAATTCCCAGTTAGAGATGCTCTCTGCATTTTCAGAATACTGTCCCCACTTTTGCAGTAAGGCTGATTCAAGGCTTGGTAAAATTCAGTCTATTGATTTTGGACGGACCAACCTTGACTCAGCTTCAGGTTTATGACATGTCCTAAGTGGTGGCACCGTTTGTCCTGCTGCAATGTATTTATACTGCAAATGGGACTCCCTGTGCTACCATCACTCATCATTAAATGTCACTGTGCATCAGCTAAATAGCAAGAGGATCACTGCTGTTTAAATCCTTCGACTGGTTTAAAATTTCCTTCCCTAAGCAATCACTAAGAAAGTATGTCTAAAATATGAGGGAAAACAGCAGTAAAGATCCCCAAGTTAGCAAATATAGCACAACTTCCTAATGTCTCAGGGAAATATTCTTCTCCCTCCAAGATACTTGTACCACATAGCAGTAAAGCTAAACTTCAGTTTGTCGTATGTCTTATCTACAGTAAGGCCCCAAAATAACACCACACAGTCTTATCTCTATGCTTCCTGATGAAGACAATGCCCTGAAATTTACCTTCTCTCATAGCTTCTGGCTCTGAAAATTCCAAATTCTTATTAAAAATAAGATCGCTATGATAGGGGTTGATTTAGGCATCTGTCATAGAGAAGACAAGACCTGCCCTTATCTCCTAGCTGGCTCAGAGCCCAGCCTCCCTCGAAGAGGTCCCAGGAATCCTGGCATCCCACCCCATCCTCCTCTTGCACTCCTGTAGTAAGCCCCTGCTTTCCAGGCTGTGACCCTGGGGACACATGGAGCATTTCTGTTGGGTCTGCCAAAGAGAATTCTGAGAAGCGAGTTGCTGTGAGCAACCTCTCATGTGGAACTTGTACCCAGAGAAAACTGCAAATCAAAGAGGTCTGGCTGCCAGCAGGTTTATACTGTTGGTACTAAACAAGACAAGGTTTGCAGGGAGTGGCAGCTTCTTGTGTTAAACCATCTCACATGACAGTCAAAGTGAACAAGCTTTCAGGAATGAGACTCTTCATCACATTGTCTAATGAACAGCAGCACAATTTAAACTTAACACAAGTGAGTTGTTCTTTTTTTAAGGTGATAGAAATATCCAAATATACAAGCAAAGAAACTGCACAGCTCCCCATAAAATCAACATCTCCTCTTCCTGGACAAAAAATAAAAATAGCATCATATTCTCTTTTAAAACAGAACCGTATCTGATACTATTTCTGCTTTCAAAGTTCCTGTCCACAGCAGGAACCATTTTTCTGCTCTTCCCCCCCACAATAAAGGACTCCTTACCTTCACCTTCCGTCCTCCCTGCAATAATGTCTGCACCCACCATTGCTCCCACACCCAGCAAACAAATGGCAACAGAAAGAAAATGGATAATCTTGTATCTTGCTCTGAGAAGGAACCAGGACAGAGCCATCAGCACGGGAATACCAAAACAGTCCAGGAGCTGTGTGTACAGAAAAATTGTTTGAGTTAGAAACCCACCCAAATCTGGACTGCCACATCCTGAAAGCAAATGCACAGGATCTTACTTCCAATCATCAGATGTTAAGGAAAAAAAGCAGCCCCAGTTGATTTGCTTAAGAGAGGAGTGAGGCCCACATTTCACCATCAAAAGCATTTTGCAAGTGAAGGAGGAGATGCAACAGGGGTCCACTTTCTCTTGGTAGGAAAGCGCTGATTTAGAAACTCTTCTAATGATGGATCTAATCAATCTTTCCAGCTCCATAAATGAATGCTAGGATGTTGTTCTGAAACAGCATTGCTCCCCAGGGTTCCGAGTACACAAAGCAAAAATATGGAACTATTGATGGGTATAAGTAATATGATTTTACATTGATGTGACTGTGACAAGGACCTGACCCCGTAGCTTTAGGTTTGATGCTGTGATTTATCTTTCTTTACTTTTTCTGCAAAAGTTTCTGTGTATCTTTGCTTCACTGTTAGACTCACCCAGAGACTCACAGAACTGCTTGGATTGGAAGAGACCCTAAAGTTCATCTAGCTCCAACCCTCCTGCCATGGGTAGGGATACCTTCCACTCAACTCCAACCCGGCCTTGGAAACTTCCAAGGATCTTCTACCTATTCTCCTTAAGTATAGGAAGCAGAAAGAGTTATCTGTGTACTTAATACAGAAGAATATACACTGCAGCATGGGACAGGTATATTGTTTTAAAATAACTAAATACCATCAAGACCATTAACGATGCTAATCATAACTGGTTTAATATTTAATTCAATGAAATAGATTTTGTTTAATAAATTTGTCAAAGGAAAGAAAATGTGTATTTTCTGACTAGACTCTGTGAGTGCCACAGAACTACATGAGGGAACAGCCTACAGCAGAAGATACAGTCAATTTCCTTAAGATTCCTCAGAAATTACTCTCAAATGTCAGCCCTTAAAACTTGGCCTCTTGAAGCCTCAACAAAATACATCCAGAACGGTAGGACCAGGGATCATCCCTGCAATCAAGACAAGAGCCTTTAGTTCTTAATGTTTATTTCCAGACTGCCTGCCCCTGTGCACCACTGCAGTCAACTGTGCTGTGCCATTGTCCCCAAGGGCTTCAACCAAACTTAACATTTTGATGTCTGGCTCTACTTGCTCATAATTATACACAGTAAAGTCTTACAAGCATACTGCTAAGACAGCTACCTGAGTCCCAATATATGATACCAAGTATTTCAATACAACTTTACACCATCGAAAAGATCACGTTGTGACTTTCTAACTTGTCACAGATCTTGTCCTCTATTTTACCTTTAGTCTAGACTCAGGAAAACCTCTAATATTTCCTGCAAATTTGACTGTTTTGACTAGTATCAAACAACAAGAAATAGTACAAGTGTTAGAAAGCAAAATTTTTACACCTCTTCTACTAATAAGTAAGCTTCCACTACCCATTAACTGAAATGATAGCATGTAGCCTTCCAACCTCCAAGCAGTTTTCCAACCCAAACAGAAAAAGTAGAAGCCCTTTAAAAAACATCTTAATTAGGATGTAAGGGAGTAGTACACAATGAGCCAGAAGGTCTTTCAGTAATGCCAGATGGGGAATTGCTGCATCCAGACCAAGAACACACTGCAGAAGCACAGTTTCATGGTTAGAGGATTTGCAGCCAGGACAACAGGCACCAAACAATGAAGAACACACTCTGGTAATCTGTTCCAGGAGACAATTACCCTCCATTACAGACAGATGAAATCAGATTTCCAGCTGCTGGATCTTACCTTCCCTTCATTTAGTACATCACAGAGCTCTTCTGTACAGGATCAAGATCAAAGAGGTGCAAAGCAGATGTAATATCACAATGAATTGTGTCAATGGAACCAATCAAAATAATAAAGTTTATTTATTGAGGTTTTACAACCTTTACAGCAGTACTGTGGTACTGACTACTGTTTCTAGTAGAGCCTCTTTAAATTCTCATTCTATTCAATTCTAGACTGTATTTTTAACAAGGGGTGGGGGGAACCCGAGGAGATAACCTGGTGGTTAGATTTACAAATGTTTTGACTCAAGCCGCACCTTGGCCACACTGTTTATAGGAGGTTTTAAAAGGAGGGTAAATTATTAAAAGACATTTTAATACATGGTCAATAAATTATCATAGACAGTTGGAGGTCATCGGTTTGCTTATAATTGCCAGCTTCAGACAGCTTTGCAAGCAAGAAAGCTCAACTGCTCATCCTATTCATTCCCCACAAGGCTCCCTATGGGCAGTCTCCAGCTGAGACCCAGGGACTCATCCTACATTTTCTCCTATTGAGGCTAGCACTCTTACACCAGCCGACAATCTGTCCATATTTGCCTGAAAAACACTTCTATCTGAATTATCTACAGAGCAAATGTTAAATGTGCCCAATAACACGTTAAATACATCAAACCACAGCTATACTGCTTGGTTTTTTGTTATAAATCACAGAATTGTTATCACAGAACATCCTGAGTTGGAAGGGACCTATCAGGATCTTTAAGTCCAACTCCTAGCCATGCACAGGACACCCAAGAGTCACACCATGTGCCTGGTGTCCAAACACTTCTGGAACTCTATCAGGCTCAGTGATGTGACCACTTCCCTAGGAAGCCTGTTCCACTGCTCAAGCATCCCTCTGGGTGAAGAGCCTTTTCCTGATATCCAACCTGAACCTTTCCCGACTCAGCTTCATGCCATAATAGGCGGTCAAACTGCAGCACAATCAAGTCCTGCCACAGGAACAAAAGACACTGGCAGCAAGGAGCATCCTGGCACTGCCTCAGTCACAGCTAAACAGTTGTGGACCAAAGTCTTCTTCTGTATTTACCAAGAAATGAGAACTGCCATCCCACTGTTATCACCTTAAAAATCTCCAAACCCCACCTGAAAAATACTGGTATTTGCTAACTAAAGCGAAACCAGTTCTGCCTGCGTGTGCATGTGTGAGAAAATACATGGAAGTTCCTTGCTGAGCTGAAAAAAAACTTATCTTTGAAGCTACATTTCATAGTGGAGAGCTGAAGCTCCAGTCAGACAGCATTTTAACAATGATTACACTGCATTTGGGAAGGTGCCGTAAACCCCTGTGTTATTTTTATGGTCCCTGGGCATCCACTCACAGCCAGTACTGCAGACAGGCCATCACGCTGGGTGCTCTGGACCACAGATACTGATGTAGCTCCAAAATTGCTTTCAAAAAACAAAGTGCCTTGCACTAGGTTTTTTTTTTCCTGTATATAATTTCTGACAATGGTGAGAAATTCAGAGAATGTGCAAGAACCTCAGGGCAACAAGTAATTGCAAAAAAAAAAAATCACAATTACTGAACTGACACAAAGCAGCATCAGTCACAAGGTTACTGAAAGGGAAAAAGGCTCCGAAAATGTTTGAGTTTTCGGCAAGTTTTTTGACAGGACAATCTATTGTATCTATTCTTTCTTAAATTCTATGAAAAAATCATGGGAATAGTTTTACTACTTCTAAGAGCTTGGATCAAAGTCCTGGCTTGTTCAGCTGTAAAGTAAGGTCAAGCAGTGTCTCACCAGCTTAACTTGATCTTGACACTGAAACCAGTGACTCGTAAACTTTGATTTCTCAGGCATTATTTGTAAGGAGATTGAAGACCTAATGAGTAATAACACATAAGTATGAAGTGGAAATGTGACAAAACAACCCAAGAGACACAACTGGTCTTCAGCAGTGCAAAGAAAATTTACTACAATTCTCTAAAGGGAGCCCCAAGTGCAGGAATTTATTGCTTTACAGGTAATTCTCTTAAATATTAACCCCTATTACTTTGACTCTGTAAAACACTGACACCTAAGCACTCCTTTCCAACTAAAAGCCAAGTCTTCATGTCACTTTGTTTTTTACTCAGGTAAGTGGGCCATGACCTTTGCCACAGATCCCCACCACTGGTACAGCAGGCATGAACTGGCACAACCTGGACACACTCCTTACTTGCTCATGCACCATTCCCTCTTTGTTCCCACAGCAGCTGTGAAGTCACACAGTGAGTTAACTTGGGCCTGATACAGCTCACTAACAGTACAACCAAAGGCAGGGTTTTCCCTCACTTTGATCAGTGTTCCAAGTCAGTTTGTTCAAGGAAAGTGGCCCTCCAAGCTCAGGAGATTGCAGTTGGAGGCAGGAGGAAAGCACTGACTCTGCCAGCAGCTTCTGTCTGTGTAGTGTGACAAAGAAACCCCAGCCCTGCTGTTTATGGAGCTTTTTCAGAACACGAGATATATCCTAGTGCATCAATGCAGCATCAAGCACCGGTGTTGCAGAGGATGTCTACTACTACTTTATTTGTGCTGACCTTCCTTACAGCTCTTCCACTGAACTGCCACATCCAAAAGCCACAAGGCTGGTCTCTCACCGCACGGGCAGAAACACCAGATGACATTCAGTGTGTCCTCACGGGTGGGGTCACAGGCAAGACATCCACCTCACTCTTATTAGCAAGAACCTGCACTGAGTGACTGTTACCTGGTCATAAATCTTTACTTTGGGTCAGGACAAAAAACTGAGTGGCTGTCAGCAAACTCTTAGAAGTGCTTTTATCAAAATAATTAGGGCTCAACTCAAGAGCTCGCACAGGGTAATACCAGCCAATCTTCTCTGTTTCCTGGAAAGGTTATTCATGATACAGTATGCTCTTCCCTGTACTGCAGAGAGAAAATAGATACTGGAAAGTTCTTTTCAGGCTTAAATAGCTTTCATGTCTGTCCCATGAATTTCATTTTGGAAAACAGTCCAAAAATGTAATAAAAGCAACAGTTCAAAAAGAGACATCAGTCCTTACCTGCACACTTGTGAGGGTTGTATATTGGTAGGCTTTTACAATCGTGAAATTGGCTTCAACATCAGCCAGTGACAAAAAAATGTACTTCCACCACCTCTGTTTCAAAATCTGCCCAAGACTGTCATTGCCTGTTTAGAAGAAAGCAGTAATCAATAGGTGTTTCTTTCCAACCAAATGTTGCATGGGAATTTTGTGGTTTAGAAGCACAAATAATACCAAGATTGACTTTGCCCACCCCTGCTTAAGATAGAATAACAGAAAACACAGCCTGGGAGGAGACAATGCAAATGGGAAAAAGCATGGAAATGCCTCTACATGAAGCAAAATACAGCAAGACTAGAGTTTTCTAAAGAGTAAACTAATACGAATAGGAGGAATACTACATATCCTCTGGTAGAAAAGCGTGTCACAATAAAGCTTATTTTTCCTAATACAACATATGACTTCAAACCAAAGAGCATAAAATTCTAAATAGATATGACATTACATCAAATTAAATGCACATTTAATCCCTGGAATTAATTTCCATGTGTTGCTATAAAGTAGGAACTTTAAAAACTAAAATTAGTATTGAGGTCTATATTATCAAATTCTGAAAGAAAATGTAGAAAGCAAAAAAAAGATTAACCAGAATCTCCCATCCCATATTTTACATACCAGTCCTACATGCCAGCGCTGTTGTATAAACTAGAAGGAGCAAAAAATAGTTGATGAAACTTTGCAACATTGGAGTTCTCACATGGAATACTTCTGCCAGGTACTGGCTTGTAACAGCAGTCCCACAGATAAATAAGGAGAGCACCTGGCCTAGAAGTACTGTTTTGAAAATATGCCTGTGAACATTAAAGACAAAACAGTAAGCTTAGAATTAAACATTCAAGTTTCTAAAAAAATATTCTCTAGTTTTACAAGAAAAATGCCATTTTTTTAGACTGACACTTTATTTTTTTTTCTACTCCCTACCAATGTTGTCCTCATCTACAGGTAAACAGAGTTCTGTGTACACAGAAGGTCTAGTCTGACCTCAGGATAGCCACACGAGAAGTGAGGCCAGCACAAACCACCAACCATGGAGACTGAAGTTACTTGCAAGGATCTTCAAACAGGTCACCTGGGCAGGCTCTACTCAATAGCAGATCCTATTCTTATAAAGCAGGTTTTGAGTTAAGTCCTTTGTCCTCCACTGAATTCCATCCTGACTTTGGTCAACAAAGATCTACAACATACAGATAAAGCACAACAAACTTCAGGCCATCTGAGACCTGAGTTTTAGTGAGCTTAGACCTTAAGATGAGCAGTGCTAAAGAAACACAAAAATATTAATGATAAAACCAAGTAACAGCTCAGTTCAGAAAGATGTTGAAAGATCATCTGGTCCAACCTTTCATGGGAAAGGGAGACTTGATGAGACTATTTAGCACTCTGTCCAGTTGCATCTTGCAAACCTCCAGTGATGCGGACTCCAAACATCCCTGCAGAGGTTGTTCCAAGTGATTGCTTGCTCTCACCTCAGAATAAATCTCTTATAATAAGAAAAATAATTATCATAATTAATACCTATTGTGGATTTTTTTCAGTTCTATTACATCATGTTTTGCTGCAAGTGAGGATGGAGTTAAGAATACCTTTTGGGTAAGATCACGTTTGCATTTACAGCTCTTCTTAAGTCCCACCCACAGCCAGCAGGGGAAAAAAAAAAACAAAAACCAAAACAAACAAAAAAAAAACCAACAACAACAAAAAAAAATAAACAACAACAAACCCTCATGTTCTTTTAGTAGCAATTCTTCACCTAATGTAAGATGAACTATTCCAGATGCTCCTAGAGAAACGGGGCATGTAACTCTTTGCATTTTTTTCTGGCTTGCTCTTTCTCCTGCCAGTGGAGCTGTGCAGATCTGTACCTCCCCAGTCTCTGTCCACGCACAATTTACAGTGATCTGTCTGTACTGGTCCGCCAAGTTCACATTTAATCTGTTTACTCTGAAGACTACTGATGACAATTTAGCTGTCTGCACAATTGATTAATTTGTTTCTACTCAGATTAACTGAGCAAGAGAAGAAAGGACCCCATTAGGATTCTGCACCTGCTCTGTGCCCACGTCTCTCCACGCTAACTTCTGGCAGGACACCCACGTGTCAGGCACACCACCTGAGAGTAACATTGGCTGTTTTTCCAAGATGGTGACCCCAAAACAGTAAATACCAGTTCAACCTGCCGTGCTGTGCAATCCAGCTGCCAGGCAAGGAGAAGGGTGTGTTCAACAGTGCTAAATCCAACTATCACCATGCAATCAATCCCTCCTTTTGGAATGGAGGCATCTTCCCTGCACAGACTCTGATGTACCTGCGTGAATCCTTTTCCATTCAGCCTGACACCAAGCTCTTCTGACTTTGAAAATGCTGCTGGGCACTTTTTTTCTCCAAGTCCATTCTGATAAGACCATAAATCTCTACAAAGTCCAGCCATGATGTACTTCCAAGAGATTTGAATCCATGCTTTACTACAGCTTCCCAGGAATGGTGCACATTCACACTCTAAGTATTACATATCATGTGCCAATCTTGTAAGGTACTGTCCAGTCTCATCTAAGTAACTCTTACTGGTGTATGAAAGAAAAACATTCTCATTTCCAAACAGATTTCTAAAATACCTATAGGGGGGTGGTGGGTAGTTTTCATTAAAAACAGCAGGAGAAAAAATTGCAGCTACCTCACTTCTGTTATATTTTAACTGATTTCTTTTTCATTTCTTAATATTCTGGTCAATGGTCAGATTGTGCTATTTAGTGAGAAAATCAGACACATTTTGGCTAATTATTCTGGCTGATGCAGAAATATCTTTTTATGGTCATGCAAAGAATTTTATCAGATGCCAGTAAAATTTCAAGCAGGCATTGATGAAGATTCCAGCTTGCCCTTTGCCAGCCTTGTGAACTCTGGCTCTTTTGCAGCAGGTAAAATGACAGAAGACCCACTGAAATTCAAAGGAAGATACACTGTGGTGATCAACATACAAAAAACATGGCTTCAAGCATTTAAAAAAATACATGTATACTTTTTATTATTCATATAAAGCCTCTTGCCCCAAACTAGCAGAAAAATTTTTCTTCTTCACCATCAGTACACGAAGAACATAGCAAGCCTTTGGCAGTTTATTGGACTAAACTCACCCTGCACTTGGACTAGCTGGGAGGAGAGTGTGGATGTAGAGATCAGACAGGAATAGAGGCATGACTGGGCAAAACTGCTGCAATTTTACTGGAGCAAAACCTTTGTGCTGCACAAAATGAACTGCAGTTGTCAACATACTACCAGGAGAGGTCAAAGCTGCCTTGACTGGCAGAAGCCCCGATCTGGACACAAACTCCCCTTCACCCACCTCCTGGGTGTTGCCAGAGAGAAAAGCAGAAGCACAGGCAATACCACCCCATAAGCTTGTTTAAGGAGGCTCATTTAACATAAACTTCTGTGTGGTAGGGCTTTAAACTTTTTTGTCTAGGATATGAGTTGCAAGGGGCAGCTTTGCTCCTCCCAAGCCACAGCACTTTCTCTACAGCAAAGGCCTGGACTCTACATGCAATATTCTGGCAAACTGGATAGTGACCAGGTTCCAATGAGAGGGTAAAATGGGGAAAACCTGTTCCCATTCAAATTTATAAACAACTGAGCTGCTTCGACCATCATTTACTGAAAACAAAACAGACCATCTCCCCTCTTGCAGTGGAGTAAATTTATGAATAACTGAATTTCCCAGTTCAAAGTACCTAAGGAATTATCTCCTTGCATTATTTCTGCATTTGGGAAGAGAGGCATGTCCAGAACTTTCAGAACTGTTTGCTTTGTGGTTACTGCCCTAGCAATCATTGCTATTAAGTTAACCTAAATCTTGGCAATGCTACAGCATTTACTACTACTGGAACAAAGCAAGCAGGCTTCATCATACCTCATGCCCTTCTCTAATTTTGTCTATTTTAATTCAGGGAGTTTTTTCCTTGCCTGAACAGATTCAAAATGTCAACACCAAAAAACACACAGAAAGACTCAGTCCACAACAGTGGAAGGCTGCCGTCAAAAAATGTCTTCTGTGAATCCCAAAATGCTCCACACCTGGCAGCCTTCCCAGCTGTAAGGTAACAGCTTCTTGCCCTGACTGCTCCTCACTGCCAGGTGGAAGCCTCAGCAGGAAGCAACAATGGTTTCACCCTCACACCACTTGCCAAGGCTTCAGAAAAGATATTCACCATGCTCCTGGCATGATGCACTATGAGCATGGGCTCATAGCTTATCTTAAAAAATATGTCTGATCCTCCATAAAACTGGAGAGCAAACTTTAAATCCTACTGCTTGAATTTGCAAGACCATTTCTTCTGAGAAAAATGCTTTAAAGACACAAGTTTCCATTCATTTTGGTATTGACAGTGTATCGATGACAGTGACTTTCTTATTAGTAATTGATCAGGTTTTGAAATATATTAATTACTAACTTTTCCATGCCGGAACATAATCCTCTCTGCCTTTTTGCCTTTTTTTTTAATGTATTGGAAAGGACTAATTCACTTTAGAGTCTCGGATGATGCAAGGTAAGTGATCTGAAAAGGCCTTTAGTTTTATAGTGGGGGGAGGGTTATTGTTGGCTTTTAAGGCTTGGTAGCAAGCTAGTAGGTAATTATTCCTCCCCTGCCTTCAGCCACCCTATCTTAGCTAGCTGTGTCTATGGCTTTGAGCAAAACTAAAGTAATTTTCAGACTTTTTAGACCACGAAAGTCTGCCAGAAATTTGTCTAAAGTGAACACTGAACAATGCACAGCTCTCAACATAATGAGAAACTCAGACTGGCTTTCCTTGGCTCCATATCAAATGCAGAATAAAAAATACACCAAGATACTAAAATACAATCAGATTCTATACTGGAGGAAATTAAAGAAAATTTAATAAGACCACAGTTAACAATTTTACTGGCAATTAGTTTACCATATCCTGTAATTTTAATGTGAATTTTTAACTTATAATAAATACAGCTTTTGAAATATTCATCATAGTTATGCCACCAATCTAATACTGACATGGCAAAAAGCCTGGCATGTATTCACACTGTTCACATACAGAGTTTACTTGCACTTAGCTTTAACTACTGAACTCTTCCTAGACAGGGGAGGAAGTGACCTTTTAATTTCAATGACCTCACTCTTTCATGCTAGTGGTTAAGGGAAAATGCAAGCTCAGACTGAATCCATATAGCAACATAATTAGTAATTAACTAAGAACAACACAATATACTTTTAAGAACTAACATCATCAGAAGTTAGTTTTTCCAAGTTCTGCTTTGAAACTGATGTCAATTTAATTTGCAAAAGATAAGAAACAGAAAAGCACCAGAGATATATTTTCTAATGGTTCTACTAAAAAAAACCCCCAAAACAACAAAATCAGGAAAAAAAACCCACAACAAAACCCAGACGCAGCCTAGTTTATTACATACAACTATTAAACCTTCCTAAAACTCAGAAAGGCCTCTAACAAAACTGAAGTGGCTGAGCCTGCTGTTACCTGGAGGAAAAAAAAATAAGAAAAAATATCAATTCACTATCTCAGACAACACTTCATAAAATTCAGTGAAAGCTATTGATTTTCTTTCAAGTACTTTCCATAGACTCACTTAGTGTAGCCCTTTGTCAAAACTAATGGCATAGGTGAGGTTACTGAAGAACTCAACAAGTTTATGTCTTGCCTTTTGGGTCTCTCCTGACAGGCAGGAGGAATGAAAACAGAAAAATTTATAACCAAAAGAGAAGATGAGGCTTTGTCCGCTGGACTAAGGCTTTGCTTGGCCAGCCCACATCATCACATAGCCCTGCAGCCAGACATGCTTATGAGCACGAGGCTGGCAGGAAAGCCAGCACATCCTTGGCTGACACATCCGATGCAGTACCTATTAAAGAAAAACTTACAGATCAAAAAAGCTTTTTCAACAGGGATTGTTTTCCCCCCTAGAGGCAAAGTGAAGCTGTAAGTGACCTTGTAGTCTAAGGATATAGTCCTGCTCTCCTGGAAGGAAGTAAAGTACCAGCTTGTCTGCACAGATTGGCAGATTTTTTCCACAAGTATTCCATGCTTAACTAGTGCCCATATTTCAAGATATATACCTGAACAGGTCTCTATCATAAGCTAATTCTCAGAAGGAGGAAATGGGGGTATTGGTCTTTCTCGACTCCACACCTCAGTTCAGTTGTTCTGTCCTACTACCTCCGCTATCCCCCATGACCTGTCCTTCATAATGATCCTGATCGAAGACTACAAAACAGATAAAGTGCAGGGACAAAAACAGAAACTAGAAGAAGAAAAACGTGAATGCGTGTGTCTATGTGTGAGAGTACAGTCCTACTTCAACAGTGTCAGGACATCACTCGCTAATTCCGCGCTCAGCCGAGGCGACCCGGAGCGCTCTCGCCCAGCAGCACTCGCAGGCTGAAGCACGGAGCAGCTCCCTCGGGCTCCCGTGTGCCGGGCCGGCCCAAGGGTGCGGGCTCTGCTCAGCCCCCCGGCCGTAACCCCGGGCCCGCACCGCGGCGGCAGCTCCGGCCCAGGCACCCCGCGGCTGCTCCCGGCGGCACAGAGCGGCTTCCGCATCCCGACCGCGCTGCCCGCCGAAGCACCGGGAGCAGCAAGAGCGCTTCCCCTCTCCTCCCTTCCCTCCCCCGCTCCGGCGGGCGGCCCGGAAGCCGGCGGGCGGGGAGGCCGGCGCCGCACGGCTCCACGTGGAGGCTGGGGACTCACCGGGTGCAGAGCTTGGCAGCGAGCACCGCCAGCAGCCGTCGCCATTCGGCGGCGGTCCTGGGCCATGGCTCGGCCCAAGCAGCATCACCAGCAACGGCTGCAGCCGCGGGCGGCGGTGCCCCGTCAGCATCGGCGGGCGGCGGTGCCCCGTCAGCATCGGCGGGCGGCGGGGTCTCGGCAGCAGCCGCGGGCGGCGGGGTCTCGGCAGCAGCGGCCGGCTCCTTCATGACGCGGCGCTACCCCGGCCCCGCGCCCGCCGGGTACGAGCAGGGAGCGATGGAGGGCGGGCGCTGCGAAGGCGGCACCCGGCGGAAGGAAGGATGAGCCGCGGCACCCGGACAGTGGACACACTGCTCCAGGGTAGCGGCCGAGCCCGGCTTTGTGCCCGACCAGGGGCCGCCCCCGGGAGGGGCAGGACTCGTGCTGGGGCGTGGGGTCGGAGCTCTCCTGGTGTTGCTGCTTCTGGGCGCGCTCCGGCCCTGCAGTTTCCTTCAACCGCTGGGTCTAAGTGCCATAAGTCTCGGGCTTCAGCAGCGCCAACGCCACGTTGGTGTTCCCACTCTGCTGCCCGGCAGCAGCCCAGCCTGGGGCCACGGTGCTACTTTGCCCCCAGCCCCTGAGCCGACATGGAGCGCCGGGGCATGTGGGAGCCCGGCAGCGGCTGGCTGGTGCGCGGGCAGTTCAGGAGTGTCTGCCAGTTACCGCAGTAACAGTTACTGTATCGCCTCCAAGTTTAACTTCTCGCAGCTTTCTGCGCAGCCTCGAGTCTTCCAACGTTCCAACTACCACTTCTTTTGCTGCTTGTTTCCCGCGCCGCCGGATTTTTATATACTGTTTCCACCCACAGCACAGGGCTACTCACCTGGAGAACCTGGTGACATTTTGCATACTTTAGTGGGCTTTTTAACAGTACTTCTAATGATGTATGTGTCACAGATGATGGAATTGAACCCCTGAGGTGTCTCCATCAAGAGCAATCTTCTGCCCTCATTGGAGCAAATATTTATCACTATCCTAGCTGAGCCGGCATAAAGGATTTTCTGCCACAAGACACTGTTGGTCTCTACCCTCAGCTTTTCCCCACAGAGCACCACGATTTAATCTTCCTACCCCTAATACCATTACATTTTTTTCAGACGTTTTTCTCTGTCATGGTTCTAGCATTCAAATTGCGTTTATTTCCCTATGCTACTACTCAAATTCATCCTCGTAGCTTTAGATTTGGAGAGTCAAAGAGGCATTACGGCGCCACTTTCAGGTTATCTTTACAATTTGATGTACCTGTCATTAATAAAGATGAATTTTACTCTCCCATTTCCCCAGGGGCCCAGGCTTAAATAAAGTATTGGCTACATGGGAGAGTACCCCAAATACCCTCTTTGACTCTGTAATGGTGTAAAGTTAAAGGTCATTATGAAAGAAAAGCTGTATAATTATATATTTTTAAAGCATTAATAAATACACTTCTATGTTTTTAATATATGTACCCATTTCTTTATTACACTGAGATTTTATGTATTTTTCCTTCACTTTTATAACAGAATAGTTTACTGGTATTTTAATTTTGAATTCCTAATTAAATAAAAATCCTTCTGTGACTCCTGCGAGAAATCAGTCTGTCAAGATTAGTCTCAATGTTATGATAGTTATGAATCAGGTCATGCATGTGATTCTTCACAACCCAAACTAACAAAAGGCTTAAAAGAAGCAGACTTATCAGACCCTGTGTATTTAGTAATTTCTGAGTTTCACAATTGTGGTACTATTATCTTCACATTTAATTTTGTTCATCCTATGTCTGCAATCTGTTGCCAGTTTTCCAGAGATAGGGAATCATGTCTTTGGGGCTCTTTGTCTACATTTAAGCTCAGCTCTTGGAATTCCTCACTATAGGTAGGATGCAGCAGCCTCACACCAGAAAGACCCTGCCTGGCCAGAGATTTACCCTGGAGCTGCTCAGCTGCAGAAAGAGTGCAATGCCAGAGAGCTATCTATGATCTATAAAAATATGAAACAAAGAGTTTAAACAGGCTGGGATCTCTTTTTAATTTAAATTTTAACAGCAACAACAAAAACAAACAAAAAGCCCAGCAACAGTAACTGTTACAAGTGCCCTCTGTTAGACTTTGGGGTCTAAGTTCATTGCAAAGTGTAATAAACTTCACTATCATAGGCGATTTTTATGGCTTGTGGACAACGTGGCCATGAATGCAGAAATATCTGAGATGTCTAAACATGAGTTCGTGTTCAGCTACCCCTGCTTCAGGCTGCTGCTTTACTACAATTCAGGGTCCATCTCATGTGTGATTGTGGCTGCAAGTTTCTAGATCTAGAATGGGTAAAGGATAACTCAAAAGTACCAGCATAGTTTTTTTTGCTGTTTAAGAAAAAATTCAAACTTTTGAGCTGGGGACGAATAAAAGAATTAGCAAAGGCATAATAAGAGACAGACATAGCTCAGGTGCCTTCATCTGCTTTCAACTCCTTTTTGCTAAACAGTTTCATTTCAGCGTGTTTTATCAGGCTGTTCCTCCTGCTGAGAAAATCATAAGTTTGAATAGGTGATAAAAGTTGATAACAATGATAGTCAAAATCTGAAACTGCAGAAGTGATTCCTTCTAAAATGCTGAGCAAGCATAATGTTAGGGTTTTTTTGATTAGAAGTACATGCACTACTAGAGATCCTTCATGATCAGATTGTTTTCCTCCACAGCGTTTTAGGAATTTTTTTCTATTCTTTTATCTATGGTATATATGAGAACTATGATTTCTAAAGATATTTATTTTGTTTAATATATTAAATTCTTATAATACTAGAACATTTTATTGTGATTAAGCCTTTTCTGAGAAGATACCAATACAATTTTTCAGATAGCATTTCTTCAGTAAAAGCTCTTGTTTTATTATGAAATAATAAATGTTATTTATTTTTACTTCAATAACTGCATGTTTTCAAATTTCCAATTTTTCATTGTCTTAAAACATGTCTTCAACATAATCACTTTTCTCACAGAAAAATGAAGGAAGGAAACAAATGTCAGACTAATGAGTGAAATTAGGATTAACAACTAGAACAATGAAACAAGTTGTAAGGTACAGTAATTTCACGAATATAAGCCACACCTTTTTCATTGAAGAATCCAGCCTACTCCAGTAGTCCGGCTTATATTCAGGTGCAGCTTATTTATGAACAAATCTCAGCGAAATGCCAACCCGGAAGTGAGAGCCAGCCGGGGAGAGAGCTGCCGCGGAGCCGCTGCCGGGTGGGCAGTGAGCCGGAGCCACTGGCGAGCAGGCAGCGGGCCACCACTGGATTGGCGAGGCCAGCCCGGCTTCGCCACCTTCACATGAACGAGCGAGCTGCCTTTTCCGCGCTCGTGTGGGTGAGCGGGCCACCTTCACTGCGGCCAGCACGCTGCTGCTGGCACCGCCTCCCTTGGAGTGGGCGAGTGAGTGCCGCTGGCTCCACTTCCCTTTGCACAGGCGAGCGAGCACCGCCAGTGCCGCCTCCCTTGGAGCGGGCACCGATTCCACCGCTTCCCTTCGCACAGGCGAGGGAGCACTGCCGGCGCCGCCTCCCTTGGAGCGGGCGAGCAGGCACCGATTCTGTCACTTCCCTTCACACAGGCGAGCCGGCGCCACCAGCGCTGCCTCCCTTCACACAAGAGGACGAGCAAGCGCCACCGCGGCGGCATTCCTTTGCACGGGCGGGTGAATGAGCACCGCCGCATTCTTTTGCACGGGTGGGCGAGTGAGCGCCCCCGCCACCGTTTCCCTTTGCGCAGGCATGCCAGTGCCACCTCTCTTTGCACGGGCAGGCGAGCGAGCACCACCGCGCATCTCTTTGCATGGGCGGGCGAGTGAGTGCCGCTGCCACAGCATCCCTTTGCACGGGCTAGCGAGCGCTGCTCCCCGGTGCTCCCGCTGCCCGCTGCTCCAGGCGTTGCCATCTCCCACTGGCAGTCAGCCCCTCCTAGTGCGGCCCTGGCACTGCCTGGCTCCCCAGCAGCGCCCCCACCCTGCCGCGCAGGGAAAAAAAAAAAAAAAAGCCTGCGGCTTATATTCGGGTGCAGCTTATATATGGCAAATCCTATGGTCTGCCCAGCTACCCGGAAGTGCAGTTTATATTCGGGTGCGGCTTATAATCGTGAAATTACTGCAATTTTTTCTCTGCTGTGTCGTTATTTTCTTAGTTCTTGTTAGAAGTTGGTTTAAAATGTCTGAACACGGTTTGGAAGAACTGTGCAGCCTTGGGACTGGCATTAAATTTATTACTACAGAACACAATGTCATTTTTTGAGAAATCAGTAACAAAGATTCACAGCTCACCAGTTGGAAATCATTAGGAACTAAGACAAAGAAATACTTGCTGTTCCTGGGATGTTCATGAGCTGGAAAAGCCTGATAGCTGCACAAAGGGCAAATGAAGTCACAGAATGCATCAGCCAGAATCAAGACAGAGATGTGTTATACTCTACAAAGCCCTGGGGGAACTTTTAATGAAAGGTAGGGTATGTGCTGGTTACTCGTGTTCAAGACGAATATGCAGAAAGATGCAAGAAGATCTGTGGGGGACACCATGGGTTCACTGCAAATGCCCTGATAGCCAAGATTCCTTACTATCCTGTATCTTAAAAAAAATAAATCTGCAGGTGAAGGAAATCACTGTTTGAAAATTAAAATATTCTAACATTCTCTAAAATTCTCTAAAAAAATTTAATCTGAGAAACATCACAGCAAGATACTCAGTGGAAAAACACAACTTATGTCTGTACTGCCATATCCTGGGGTGCAGGGATGGTTCTGCTGTCTCTACCAAGAAGGAAATGTAAAGAAAGATGTGTTTTCACATTGTAAAGGTGACCCTCTGTTTGGAACTATATCCAGACCAAAAAAAAAAAAAAAAAAGTGGATTTTTGTTGCAAATTTAGTATTTCCAAGGCCTAAATAAACCAATGTAGGTGTTACTTTCAGTAAGAACTAGCGAAATCTCAACATCTCTGGTTTAGCACCCAGTCCAAACAGAGCTCCCTCAAATCTTTAACCTTCCAGCACTGACACAACATATAAAATATTGAAAGAGCTAGTGGCACAACTGGAGATTACAGCTTCAAAACATGAGCTCAGTATCAGAAAGGCAGACATAATAAAGGACCATCAAAATTTAAGCCTATTTAGCACATGTTTAAGGCTTTTATTTTTTAATCTAAACTATCTGTCCCTGAAAGAAAAGAAAATGTTCTTTGTGTTCTTACAGTGGGTTTATGAAATAGCATCCAATACTTCTGACTTTGCATCTTCAGGATACAGTATGTTCTCTGTAACAGGCATCTTCTGTTCTTTGGACTATACAGAATAGTTTGGAATTTTAGCCTTCAAAATAAAATCACAAACAAAATAGTATTTTTACTACATTGACCCCATTTTTTAAAATCAGAATGATTGATGACACTGCAATCAGCCTTCTTATTACATGAAAATCTGTGTAAATTTAATTGCAAAACTTCCTCATCTCAGATCTTTCTTAAGACTGTGCAGTATTCATTTCAGTTTACTTTCTTGTCTGTGATGGGATATTGTTAGAGTACAGTAATTTCATGCATATAAGGTGCACCCTTTTGACTGAAATTTTGATCAAAACCCAGAAGTGTGCCTTATAGGCCGGTGCGCCTTATATATGGACAAAGTTCGGAAATTTGCCAACCCAGAAGTGCGAGCCCGTGGCAGCCCCAAGACTGTGTAATTCCGTTACTAATTTGGTACTTTGTTGTGCGCGGATCTTCACTGCAAAAAAAAAGTGCGCCTTATAGGCTGGTGCGTCTTATATATGGACAGTGTGGGAAATTGTCGACAACCCAGAAGTACGCCTTATACTCCAGTGCACCTTATAGGCATGAAATTACTGTAATTGAGACTAAACTTAGAGTAGTGAAGGCTAGAATCCCAATTCCCTGCATGAATGTGAACACCAGACTTTGCATTGTGTGGTGCATCTTTAAAATCTTACCAGTCACATACAGACTAGGGCTGAGAAGAGACTAACCAGGTCCCAACTAAAACAGGTTAAAGGGTAGGATAATATTTTACCCTGTTACCACTCCTAACCTAAGAGAAGAGTTGAGACAATCTTTCCATTGTTGTTTTTACACCTTCTGGCACTGGCACTTTTCCTTCACACCTTGGTGAAAAAGTTGCAGGTAATATCATCTAAGGGAGCATTGCGATGATCCGCCACAAACAAAACATGGATTCCAGGCAGAAGAAACTCTTTAATTAAATCAACTAATGTACAGTAATTTCACAATTATAAGCTGCACGTCCCAGTAGGTGGGTAGACCACGGGATTTGTCCATATATAAGCCGCACCTGAATATAAGCCACACTTTTTTTATTTTTTTTTTTTAAAGCAAGGATCCATGTGTAACAAAGTAACAAATTAGTAACAGAATCGCTGCCAGCTAGGTTTGGTGTCAGGTGCTCAAGTTGCAACAGTTTCCATAGACCAGCAAAGCCTTTAAAGGCAGCTCCAGGCACCCTCCCGGGTGGCTCTCACTTCCGGGTTGCCATTTCACTGGGGTTTGTCCATAGATAAGCCACACCTGAATATAAGCCGCACTGCTGGAGTAGGCTGGATTCTTCAGTGAAAAAGGTGCGGCTTATAATCGTGAAATTACTGTAATTTGAAAAGAGTTTAGCCAGACATCAAACTGGATTTGCACTGTTTCAGATTTGGGCTGCATCAATGCAATATTATTAAGACAGGGACCCTAGGATCTACCAAAAGATATTCATAGAATTGCAGAATAGCTTGGGTTGAAAAGGATCCCTGAAGGCTATCTAGCCCAAACCCCTGCTTAAAGCAGGGCCATCTTGAGCAGGCTGTTCAGGATCCTGGCCTGTTAAACTTGAATATCTCAAGGCTGAACATTTCACCATTCTTTGCGTTCTTGTTCCAGTAGCCTCACAAAACATTAGATAATAATAAATTAATTAATTAATCCTTTTCCCTACTCAGAAATTCCCTTGTTGCAAATCACGATTGTCAGCCTTTCTCCTTATGTTGTGTGCCATCAGGAAAGTGAAGACTGCAAAAGATCCCCCTTTTCATATCCAGCTTCCCTTAGCTTTGCCTTGGCTGTCATACCCTGCAGACCCCTGATCATCTCCATTGCATGGATACCCTCCTAAATGCCGTTGTCATTCTTGTACTGGAGAGACCAAACCTGAACACAGCAATGAAGGTGACCATGAAGAGTGATTTCAGCAGTTTTAATGTTTAATGGGTTCTGACAGGTCCCTTCTGAAGACTTACATCTCTTCCTGATCTATTGATTCTTCATTATTTTTGTGTTCATATCTACATTGAAAGAAGTGTTACTTATGCTTAGGATAGACTTTGTTCTTGAAATAAAAACATGCCTTCTGAGACTTTAAACCATATTTGGAGGAAAAGCATTTTGTAGCATATTAGGTGTTACACAAGGAAAAACAAAAATTGAGTATCAACTTCAGTGTGGAACTAAGACCGAATTTTTTTCTTCCTTTTAATTTTTGGCATTCCAACAAGCACAAGTAATACCAGACATATGAATAGAGTAAAATAAAACTATTCTACACTTTAAAAGATACTGTGGGAAAGAGATACTCTATAAATAATGCAGAGGTAAACAGCTTTAATTCTTTTTTTTCTAGAATTCCTACATATCCACAAGCCATTTCTGAAATTTCTAGCTTGAAGAAATTTTAAATAATATGCTCATGTCTCATATCAATTCCTTCTCAGAAAAATAATTATCTTTTTCAAGAACACTTTTTTCAGTAGTAAGTATTTATAATATTAGTGTGGTAGGGGAGAGGGATATTAAATATCTTCTTTCACCCACACTGGAGTTCAGGAGTTTGTGTTTTTATTCAGAACAGTTCTTAAACACTTTCTTTAAGCAAGGAGAGAGGAGAAGGTTTTGCAAAAGCAGAATAAAAGCTAAAGATGTCAGGTGTCAACAAGACCTGTGGAGCTGCATTCCACTCTCTGCCTTAATCTTGGCAAGGCATCCTACTAATGAGTAAATGATGCAAGCTGCACCTTGATTGTAGCATTACTTTAGTTGTACTTTCACCTTGTGGGAAGATGTTGGAACACATTTTTGAACCTACGGTTTAATACACATTCCACGGGAAATTGTTTAGTTGTTCTCAAAAATTAACACAAAATAAGCAAAGTTAATCATGTGTTTGTTTGTTTGTTTGTTTGTTTGTGTTTGTTTGTTTTCAATATGACTGTAAGAAAATACTGATATTTGAGACACTTGCAGAGCTTAGTTGCCAGGTTAGAAAAATATCAAGTACCCACTTATCTTCATGTGTTGAAGTACTTTCCTAAACATTTTTCACCAAGAAGTGTAACCAGATCATTTTAGTCATTCCTATTCCTATTATGATTCCATCACAGGACTTTGATATTTTAGTACTAAGATTGATCACAGAATTATCTGTATCTGATAGTGTTAATGTATAAGCAACCTTAGTAAATTCAGTGTTATGTTGCAGTACAAGTTTATGAGATGGGAAATATTCTTTTGCGGGGAGGAGAAGGTTTAAAAATATATGCATGTATCTGAGAGCTTAGGTGTTTTATGATAAAGTGTGTTCTATGTTTCAGATTTTTATATCCTTTATAACAATGTAAGGTAGTAATAAGTGTGCAAATCATAGCATTGACCAGAATCTTATTTAGTCTTTTCCTTACAACTTTTTCTTACCTGGTCTTCAGTCCTAGAAGCTACAAGTTAGGTCTTTCCACAGGAAATACACAAGTCAAGAGTGTGTGTCCAGGACTGAACAAACATGGTGTAACGGGGTGTTAACACTGTTGCTTTTTCATGATGTTTGGGTATTTTAAATTAAATATCCCATGCTAGAAAACTGGCATTACATCTGTGAAAGAAGAAGAAGAATGGTTAGACTTCTTTACAGGAATCACTTGCATGACTTTATTACTACGTCACTATATTATGAAAACTATTGTTTTTATTGTGTGCCTTGTTTCTTTTGTTTACATTGGGATCTCTGTTTGGCTCACACATTTTTCATGTTCTCCCCTCTCCAGCAACCCTTGATCCATCAGTATCTCTTAGTCCACCACTACCACTCAGCCCACTTACACCACGAAACCCCTTGTCCCAGCCCTCCAAACCAGTGATATCAGCCATAATTTCAGCAGTCATTTCAAGTGTCTCAGGTTACAGTGACCACTTCCAAGACACCTTCTGATTCTATAACCACTATGTACAAATCAATGGTTGTTTAATTCTCTCAGCATGCTAAGGAGGGAACTCCTCTTATCTCCATTGCACAAACAGTGAGCTGAAGACTTTTTCAAATAAATCTGATTATTTTGAAAAGGCCATTGTGTTTCCTGGAGCTGTAAATAGTACAATATCTTCAACAATGCACACTTATGAAAAAGAATTTCCTAAATTTATAGTCAAACATGTACTTGCTTGTGTTTTGACCCATCTGGAACTGTCACACCTTTTCCTGTTTCCTTACAAGTCAAGTAAGAACTTAACCAAAAGAAAGAACAAGGCATTCTGCTATTTGGAAATCACAAGCCAGATTTTGATTTGAGTTAGAGCGGGATAAATTCAGGGTGGCTGCCAAGACTGTACATATACATCTGAACTCCAGCTTTGATCTAGCCACTGTATTTTCCTTTTGTAGAAAAATAACTGAAATCAAAGGGCCAGGTAGCTGAGCCTGCCAGCTGGCTTTGGCTAGCTGTAACTACCAGATGAAGGCAAAAAACCCAAAAAACCAAAATTGTCTCTAAAACTGTTTGACATAAATGCATATATTTGAATGAAATACAAAAGCCTGAACGTTTAAAAATACTAATGAGGCTTAATAAATGTTGACCAAGGTAAGTAGATTTTATCTTCAGGTCTGGCTTGAAGAGAGCTGGTGATTGATCTGTAATGCCAAGAGACCTGTGCGTGTTTAGCACCTCCCAGAAAAAAAAAGTGACAGGCTGAACATGTTTAGCCTGTGTTGCCTCTTAAAAGCAGCTGGGTAATTGTCTTCTAGATTTTTTGATAATCTTGTATGGACAACTGCTTCTACATAACATTCATTACAGTGTTTCTGTTGGGTCAGTGAACATGATACTGTCATTTCCAAAGATATCACAGAGGAGAGATGAAATTCATTCCAGCAACTGCAATTCATTCCCAGGAAAAGTTTCTTATAAAAATTATCCATCTATAAACCTCTCAGTGAGTATGATCCTGAAAATCAATGAGAATCTCCTCAGCACCAAGGGTGTTTTCCTTTGGCTTTAGTAAAAAAAAAACTTTGTCAGATCATTTGGGTTTTTTCCCATCTTAAATTAGTGCATGCAGACACATCTCTGGCATAGAACGTCATGGGTACAACATGCTGTTACAACTTCTTACCAAGTTTAATTACTGTTAATGCAGCCACATAAACCTAGTGTGTTCCACAGAACACAAAAGCGAAGGTGTAGATTCGGAAGGTAAAATATAGAGGTTTTTTGTGTTAAAATAACAGAACTGTAGGATGGTTGAGGTTGGAAAAAGCCTGTATGATCATAGAGGACAAGTGTTAACTTGACACCACTGTTTTCACCACTAAACCATGTCCCCAAGTGCTGCAGTCATATGTTTTTTGAACACATCCAGAGATGGTGATTGCACTACTTCCCTGGGCAGCCTCTTCCAATGCCTGGCCACCCTTTCAAGAAGGAAATTCTCCATAATATCCAGTATAAGCC
>VRYO01002772.1:17829130-17856747 GCA_009812075.1 Sialia sialis
TGTGTTCTTTGGACCTACCTAGTAGTTTCATCCTTTCCCATTGCGAGCATAGCTAAGCAAACATAAATTGACAGGCAATCAATTATTTAAGTTTCAGGTAGTTATCTCAAGCCCAGTTTCTTCTAAATTTTAACTAAAATCCTAATTTCTCTAAGATTAGTGTTTCACTATAGCCCCTTCCTCAATCTGTTGAGTATGTTTAGTAGACTGACATAGGACATTTTACAAATTATATGACTTCTCTGTGCCATGGGAGAGATGGTGCAGTGAAGTGGAGCAGTTGGGCAGGCTGGCATTGTGGTTTCACTCACAGGATCCTCATTCTGCAGGAGACATGGTGCAATCCTGAAGGGAGCATGGGTGGGTCAGTGTGGTTGTTCCTGCCATGTTCTGGCATCCTAGCACAGGAACATGAGTGGTTCTTGGGTTTCCCTCACTCACCTCAGCTTCCTGAACTCAGAGGCCACAGAAATAGTCCTGCATTCTGGAGCAGTCACAAGGCTTCCCTCCCCAGACTCATTTTCCAGTCCCCTCCAGTTACCCCAGAACCCTTCCATGTCCTTACTTACAGGGTTGGTTAGACAGTACCTCAGTGATGATTACACCACTTATTTTCTGATTTGTTGTTGTTTTCAGTTCTTGCTTCAGTTACTCCTGGATGCTTTTCTCTTTCCTGATGATCATTGGCTTAGGTTGGCTATCTATATCCTTGAGCACACCAAAACCATCCCCCAACAGGAATGTAGCCCAGGCAAAGACCCCAGCCACTGCTGTCCTTGAGCACAAGCATTCTGACCGGTAACCTATTTACATAGGTCCAGCTCCTTTTGTGTTCTTTCTTCTCCATTTTTTTATACTCATTCCTCCCACATCCAATTTGATCTTTCCCTCTCCTGTCTTTGATCCTTCCCCTAAACATCCCATAGTAAGGCTTGTACAACTCCAAAATGTTCTTTCCAACTTCCCATGGTGAGTCCTGTGGTCCTGTAGGCAGTAATTCTCTCTGAGTCTATAAAGGCATTGATGGGGAGTGTCTTCAGTTGACTCATCTGGGGGTGCCACCCCCAACCCACAGGGCTGGTGGCTCCACTGTTCCAGCCCTTGGAACAATCCTGCCAGGAGCTCATTTAGCTCTGGTGCAGTTGCTGTCATTCTCTGCTCATTTGTGTTCAGTCACATAAACCAATCTTTACCTAGTCCATAAATGCTGTACTCATTTAGGTTCAATTCTTGAAGTTCTTTGGGGTAAAAAGTCCCTGAATGGATAGTAGTCTAAGTCTAACTCCTTCTGATGATTGCCCTAACTGTGAAAATTTTGTCCACTAATTTCTGCTAATTCCCTTCCACAAATATCTTCTTTGTTCTAAATATCCTCATGTGATGTATGCTTCTTGAGCAGAGACACAGTCTCTTAAGTTTATAAAAAAATTTATTCACTTTTAAAAGACTTTCAATTCCCATGGACAGAGAAAAGGCTTCCTGTCCTAAAGGCACTCAGTCTACCTCCAGAGGAAACAAAGTGGGACTTCAGCTGGAAGCATAGGGGATGGTGTTCTGGGAGAAAGACCATGGAACCTACTTCCAGCTGCAAAACCTATGACAAGCCTTTACACCAGAAGCAGGAGTGCAGGACAGCTGTCACTGCTTTTTGAGTAAAAGCTGCCTCTGATCTACACCCTGTATCCCATGGTCACGAGGAGATGAAGTGTGATACACAGTTTGCCTGAGCAGACAGGTAAGTGGGTAATGATGATTCCTGATCTGCAAAAACATCCCACACAGATCAGAGGTTCAGCCCCACCAGTCCTGTACTGGCAATCCCAGAGGAACAGGTCACTTATTCTTACTGGTCGATGTGCTGGGTCTATGGATGGGAGTTTAGCTTCCATGTATTGCAGTTCTTATGCTTCAGCTCCTACCTGGTATTAGATGACCACATGTGGTGTTGCTTCCAAAGGACTATCACTTTAACAATTTAATGCATTTTACATTAAATCATTGATACAAAGTAGCAATGGCTCTGCTAATCACACCTGAACCTAAGGCCAAGCATCTTTGATTTCCTCCTTCCCAGAGGCAAATTACAGTAATTTCATGTCTATAAGGTGCACCCTTTTAACTAAAATTTTGGTCAAAACCTGGAAGTGCGCCTTATAATCTGGTGTGCCTTATAGTTGTGAAATTACTGTAATTGTTCCCACCAGAGTTTCTATAACCCTCCATCCAAGTAATGTACAAGAGAAGAAACATTACCTGTGCTACCAGCTCATACTGGATTCATCAGTTCAAACCTGGCAGATGTTTCACAGCTTGTCTGGGCAATTCTTCCAGATAGGCTAAACTCAGCAGACTTACCATACAGGAAAGTTCTTTGTTTAATATTGCCAGCTGTGCAGGGAGACTTGTTTGCCTGTCCTAAATTATCTCAGCAATTACATTTATGAAGGCAATTAAAAATAATGCACCTTTTAAGAAATTATCAGATTTCATCTGATCAAAAGTGGGACTCTGTGAAAAACAGGTGACTGTGATAGTGGGTCACGACGTGTAGGATTCCTTCAGAATGCACTGCTAACAGAAAAAAGTGCCTCCTTGATCAATGTGCCCAGAGGGTCCATGGCACAAATCTCAGACAAAGATCATTCCTTCTTAGTGGAAATCTGTATTGTTTCACACTCCAGAATTTCCAAAACAGAAAGGAAATGTAGGAGACAGATTTTATCAGAGCAAAAGATGCACAGAATCCTAGAAGGAATCATTCCAAGTGGCAAATGGAAGAGTGAGGCATGAGAACAAATAATTCATTTGTTTACTGTCGTAGAATAAATTTCCATTTGAGGTTTGGTTCTTAATCCCGCCTAAAGACAGGTTCTTGGGCAGTTTAGGCATTATCTCTGAAATGTCAATGAGTATTAATTCACTCTAGTATTTTAGTGAAGCAGGTTACATTTTCCTGACACTTTAGTGAGTTAGATGTGCTTCTGTAACTGTCTAAAATACCACCTTAGATCTCTAAAACAGCAAGAGTTTCAGAGCTAGATACCTTCTATTGCTGCTGGAATACACAGATGTTTGGGAGGGAAATACACTTATTGTAGTACATCTTATCTAGGTACAGCAAAGATCAAGATGTGATTCATTGTGTAACATAATATTCATAACATTTTGAGGGAGGAGATAGTTGGCCAAGAGGGGTGAGACAATGATGGCCCTAAAATTCAGGTATGCACTGTTAACCAGTGTGGAACACAGAGGGCTTAAGAGTTGATGAGATGTGAGGAAAAGTATGAAAATAGCTAATGGTTTTAAAGCATTTGTTGAGTAAATACCCAATCCTTGACTTTTAATACTCTGTTAAGTTAGGAATTTTTTTTCCCCAGACTTGTCTTTGAAATTATGTTGTAGGTACTTCTGGAAAATCAGGTCTGATCAGTTAGGAGAAGTTTTTCTTGTCCCAGATGGGTGTTTCTCTTCTTCAGGGAAACTGCCTCTGTGAGTTCATTCAGCAGTGTAGTAGTTTCATTTGCATCATCTCCACAAGGCCATTTTAATGCCTCACAAAGTGGACCTGTATGTAGATATTTATTTATTTAGATATATATTTATTTATTTGTCTGTAAGTCCATTCATGGATTCTGATCACTGAGCTGGGAAAGTTGGTGTTTTCCTGAGATTTGTAAGTTTTTCTACGCACATATTTATCTCAACAGCATAAGGAACATCCTCATCAAACAAGGGCATCTTCTAAGAGGTTGTAATTTAAGAAATGTCCTTCCCACCATCATGTGAGACCTAGCTGGCTTGATGACAACTTAGAGGAAGGAAAGTCACTGCTCATTAGTAGGGAGTATCCCACCTCCAGTATTACTCTACCATAAGAAAAGAGCTTGCAGCAAAAAAAATCAATAGTTTCCATCTATTGAAACTTGCTCTGTGAAAAAATGATCAGCTCTATCAGCCCCTAGACTCATAGCCTAGGCAATTAAAACAGGCATGGATGGTATCTTGCTTCGAGACAGGTCCCTCAGTTATCTTACGTCCTTGGGTTGCAGCAGAAGGCATAGTTTCTCAGTCACAGGCTGTCTGGAGTTAAAAATCAATTGCTTTCATTTGTATTTCCCTACATTTCTATGTAAACACATGAGCATGTTCTTCAGGAGTGTTGTGATCTATGTAATTACCTACCCAGTTACCCACACTGGAGAAAAATCTATGCTGGGTCAAAAATCTAACAAGAAATGAGGATTTTTTAGATTGAAATATCTTAGATTTCTAGCTTATTGCAGTTATAATGGTGATAATAGAGAAGATTTGGAAGTTTGGGGTTGTTTGGCTCTTTTATTTTTTCATAGAATTTAGGTTTGATTCACCCTCCCTGGGAAGAGCAGGTTGAAGCTGCCAATGTACAAGTGGCAGAAACTGTCTGAAGGAAAGTCAGGTTCGTGTTGCTACTTCAACCACTCTGATGTAACCATCCTAGCTCCTCAAAACAGCAGTTTCTGATTGCTTCTTCTGACTGCTGGTCTGAAAGTGGTGATTCTCACTTTGTGAGAAGGGCATGCTGTCCATGCCTCTATACTCACAAAAACTGAATGACTTAGACATAAAATTCACCCACCATGTTCACTTCAAAACAAACAATACAAATGCATATTCTTTAAGGTAGCATTTATCATATGACACTCAAATGATCACGAATGATGATATAAGTTTTTGATTTAGATGTGTATATACAACAGCCTTTCTACAATGACAAGTCTAGCTAGACAGACCAGACTGTGGAAGCCTGATAATATTTGGAGACATATTTAGCTCAGCTGTAAATGCCCTAGGCAAATTGACATTACTCACCTGTTAGGAATGAAATGAGCTGTGTAACTCATTAGAGTGAGGTTCTTACAGTCCAGATGTGCAAAGGACAGCAATCTGCTGTGCATCTGATCTAGGTATTACACAGTGAAAAAAGTCCACTTGAAATTTTTCAGTTTTCACATTTGGCAAGTATCAGAGCTACTAATATCATGTACCTTTGAACCTCTGTTTCACATGAGAATACTTCTTATATATAAGTGCCACTTTTTTCATAACACTTAGGAAAGATTCCCAGGAATCACCTGTAATCATGTCCCATGAAGAACTGCAAGAAATTTACTGATTTCAGCCTTATGAGGGTTCATTTGGCATTGCCATTATTAACACGGTTTTATTTTAATTGCTACTTAAAGGAGCAACTAGTCAAGTACAAGCTGTGTTTAGATTGTTTTAAGAAGAGCTGGTGAAATTACAAGGGAGAAATGTACAGAAGTCAGAAGGGAACACACTCAGAGATACATACAGACACAGAATCGCTGTGACCCAGGGACTGACGGGACAGCCTGAAAGGTCCCTGGAGAGAAGAGATTCTTGGAGCAGGTAGCATCTTGCAGCTTCAGTTCAGCATGCAAAGCAAGATAAATCTCTCTGGCAGCTCCTGGCTGTGCCTTCTATAGCTTCTGGACTGCCAGGCCACACCTTTGCTGCAAGGTTCTGGGGTCATCTGGATCTGTTCCACAGGGCCAGCCACTCATTCATATCGCAGACAAACTCACTTTGGGGCTGGCAGAGATCATCTCCCGAGCAGTGCATGCAACCCCTCTTCTGAGCTGCAAGATCTACCCAAGCCTATGAAGGAAATCTACCTTGTGGTGACCAAGTAACACATTACAGTAACAATACCAGACTCAGGCAAAGATAACACTCGATGCAGCAAATTGCCCCAAAGACTTACAGAAGAAATGTGGTTTCAGATATGCTTAAGGGTTTAGCTGTATTTGTGTCCAACACGGACAGAGGAAAGCAGGCTGTATGAAAAAAAATTCACCCATCTTCTCTCCCTGTCCTTTTCACTGTCAAAGTGCCTATTCATATCAGTATCCACTTGCTGCTGACCTTCTGCCAGCAACAACCTACTTTCCAGCCATCCCAGCCTACTCAGTTGGGTTTTCAGGCTCACTGCCCATGGCTCCCTCACCCCAGCCCAAACTGCAGAAGAAGCTAATGCAATTCTTTTTACCAGAAGTCCAACAAATTCCTTTTATTTGGCTCTAATGCCCTTACCAGCCATCTGAGGACTGTTAGTGTTTGTTATCCCATGTGGTTCTGAGACTTAAAAAGAAATCTGAGGAATCTATTATTCAGCAGATTTATCATAATATGATAGTCAGCTGAAGATCCCAGGAGGGCAAAGAAAAACCTCTGACACAGGAATCTCTTCTGACACAATTCTTCTATTCTTTGGATAAAGGCACTTTCACCCTGGTCAAATATATGCAGTTTGTTCCACTGAGAAATGAAGAGTGTATGTCCCTGTCATTTCCAGTATTATGTCCTTTCTCTAGACAGCTTTTATGATTCTCTCTGGGGATATCTAGATTGCTAACTCTCCTTTTCCCTTTTGCCACTTTCCCAGAACATCACTGCAATCTGGCACTTGTTCCTCTCTGTTGGCCTGCCCAGCTCCCACCCCACCGGACACCATCCTTTCCAGGTTCATGCCCCTTTTTCACCCGGTTTCACTACAGTCCCCCAGCGTTTCCCTTCTGCTCCCAATTTATTTGCAAAAGTCATGCTTTAATAGTCTCTCCCACAATTTTCCGTGCCGGCCTGGCGCCCTGCCCCAGTGCGCCCTTCCCCTGGCCCAGCCCTGCGCTTGTTGCCCTCGTGGGGAGCTGGAGGCTGGGCCCGGGCTGTGGCCGTAGCTAGCGCTCCCTCGGCGCTCGGTGCGGCGGAGGAGGGCCCTGTGTGTGGCCGCGCACATGACGGCACGGTGGGAGGGCGGCCCCGGCGGGCGGCTCGGCCGCGCCACCGCCCAGCGGGCGGCACAGGAGGCCCCAGAGCGCACCGGCGGCGGCGGCAGGGCCGGGGCAGCAGAAGCAGAGGGGGCAGCGGTACCAGAGAGAGAAGCAGGGACGCGGAGCCGCGGCCGGAGCGGGGCAGCTGAGCGGTGCTGAAAGGACAGCGCCCGCCCCGCCCCGCCCCTCCCGGGCAGCCGGCGGGGACCACGGCGCGGAGCCCCGGCAGCGGGGCGGGGGTTCCCGGCTCCCGGCCCCCGCCCCTAGCGGCTGGCGATCGGGGCTCCGTCCTGCCCCCGCGGGAGCGGCGCCCCGGGCCCCGCGCAGCGCGCGCCGCCGCCCGCCCGCCGCGCCGATGCCGGGCGTGGGGGCGATCGGGGCGCGGTGCAGGCACCGGCCGCGCAGGAGCCCCAGGAAAAGCCCCAAGGCGGAGCCGGGCCAGGCCGGGGCCGCCATGGACGCGGCCATCTGGATCTACCAGTTCCGGCTGATAGTGCTGGGCGACTCCACCGTGGGCAAGTCCTGTCTATTGCACCGCTTCACCGAGGGCCGCTTCCCGGGGCCGCTGCACTCCGACCCCACCGTGGGGGTGGACTTCTTCTCCCGGCTGGTGGAGATCGAGCCCGGCAAGAGGGTCAAGCTGCAGCTTTGGGACACGGCGGGGCAGGAGCGGTTCAGGTATAGGACCTGGGATCTTACCCACACCCCCTCCCACCCTCTCCCCAAATCTGCCGACCTCCGGGCACACCCTGTTGCCCTCCCGGCCCTGTGCCTTCCTCATCCCCGGCCCCAAGGACTTTGCCTTGCCCCCCCCTCCCCCAGCACATTCCCTGCACTCATTTGGTTGCTGTGCCCCCCAAACAGTCCTCCACCCCATTGTTTGCCAGTGGTCCTAGCCCTGTGGTCCACCACCCTTCTCACCCCACTGCCCACAAGTTCCTTTCCAGGAGTTTCCTTCCCCACCCTTTCCCTTCAGACACACCAAGGAACAGTTACCCTTCTCCTCCCAGCTCTCACTGTAGGGTAACAAGTGGCCTTTTCCTGTGTCTTCTCCCCTCCCTCATCTTTCTTCTGAAGTCCTGGACCTAACATAGCGATCCCTCCAGCACGTTCTTTCAGTGCTGCAAGAGGCCTCTGCCTAACTCTGCATTTCTTACTTTGTCATCACCTCCAAACTCATCCTTCCCTGCAGTATTTCACTCTGCCATTAACTCTCCCATGCAATTTGGAGACCAGGCCACCTCCCAGATCTTCCTCCTTCCAGCACAGCAACAGTGCAGTTGTGACAGCGTGGAAGCCACTGGGCAGCCAACTACAGCCCCTTATTAGTGTTTTATCTGCCTTCTGCACCCACTGTGCACTTATTGTTGCCAGGAGTCCTCACTAATACTGGAACTGCGAGCTCAACTAGCTCAAATGCTGCACTGAGTATCTCCTTTCTCCCCTCTGTTACAAACAGTAGTAAAACTACCCTCTTTTCCTCCTCCAGAAAAGTCTCTGTCATTTCCCAGTTTACAAGTTGATACTGTCGCTCACTCACTCTTGTGTCTCTGTTGTATCTGTAGTGCTTGTCACTTCAGGCAAGTTGTTTGGACCTGGGGTTCAATAGAAATGAATTCATGGCATAGGCAAATGCATAGCCCGTCTCCATGTACAACCCACACACCTGTTGTTACTGGAATGCTAGCAGAAGGATTGAAATGGGTCCCTTCACTGGCCAGAATCAATTCCTCTGTGCCCCCTGAATTCTGTTGCAACAGTTGTGCAGATTCCCACACCCAGCTGAAGTGGTGGGATTGCACTGTTTTACTGGGGGACAGCAACTTTTTTTCTTTGTAATAAGCATTAGAGTGAAACAACAAAAAACTTTCCTGGGCTTGCATAAGTCACACCTTCAGATTATTTTTGCAGGTAGGCTTCTGAAGGGTTAGCAAAGAAATTAGCAGTGTTAATGGAAAGCTCTTAGCATTTTTCGCCCTCTTTGTGCATTCCAGACAGAATGTAGAATACTTGTAAATAAGTGACTAAGAGTGTATGACCTCTTTATTTTGAATTTGCTGACAAATAGCCAGGATGGCCAATGACAGGACACTCGACTGAAAGAAATGCAAATGCACAGAATCTTGCATACATTTAAAATCAAATTTTGGGAATCCTTTAACCCCGGTATGCTCAGGGAATATATACTGATGAGTCATGCAGTCAGCAGCTCTTAAATTTACCTCTGTTTTTTTTTCTAATACTCAGAAGGTACAACCTGAAGAAAGTAGTTTTAAATACTTGCATTTGTTTTTCTGCTGAGAGTTTCTTGTCAGTTGGTATCCTTGTAAGTATTTAGTGTTTATTGTATAGTCTGTTTCACATGTAGTCAAATAAATTATAAATATTTTACTCCATTACACCACAGGTTACAATGCTGCATTCTGTTGTGTGCTAACAAAGAACACTACAGATCAGAACCAAAGATGATCTTAGGGAAGGGCTAATTACTCCGATAAGTTACCTAATACTGGGGCTCATCAAGCAGTTTGCAGTTCTGATTTCCATTTCTTATCTGGCTCACTTGCATTGGGATTTTAGAGGAGGTAAAACCTGTCTTTAAAGCTCCCTGGGGAGTTCCCTGCATGCAGGGCAAACTACTGGCTGCATAATAACCCCCTTCTTTTGGTCCCAGGCATTAGGGACATTCCCAGGGGAAAAAGGAAGGTGTGACACACCTGCCATCACACTCTCTTGAAAGATGTCACGTATTTCCTTGGAGGAATTGTTTGGGAAAAATTCTTACATGTCTCTAGCTCATTGATGATTCTGTATTTGAACTGGATTTCATGCATTGACTTAGAAGTTGTCTTTAACATGCTCTGAAATAGCAGCTATTGAATAAATTTGTTTTGACATCAGTCAGGTGTCACTAAGGAGAATCTCGCATTGTCTGAGGTGCCCCATGTACAGTAACAACATATTCAGTAACACCTTTAACATCTTACTAGAACAAGAACCTACAGACTTGCTAAGTATACACTCAGGTCTGTAATGCAGATTAATGTAAGTGAAAGGCACATCCTCAGTTTCTTTCTATCTTCAGATCAGTCCTTTAGAGCAATCTGCTATGGTTTTTGTTTGTTTAATTTTCCCATATTTAAATCTTTAATATATAAATTCTTGAATATATAATTTAAATATATTTAAATCATGAAACCTCCAATACCATAAAATGCTTGGTTAGTGGTGCTAAGACTGAGAGTTCATTTCAGTAGGGGCAAAATATTGTGGGGATGGTTCCATTAAGCCACTTTTTAGTGGACCAGGATATTACATACATTCTGTTTGTAGTACATCTTGAAAATAAAACACTATTCTATTATTCTTTCAGTAACCAATATGGATTTTCAAAATTAATACTATTACAATGTAGTCTTTAGTCATAGTATAAAAATAACTCTTCAAAATTAGATAAAGCTTTTAGTGAAAGTTTGGTCCATCTGGTAAAGATCAGTAAGATCATAATGAAAAAGAAATACTGTGACTGACTTAAAGCATCCCTAAAACCATAGTCTGATGTCATTATACAAAGAATCATAGAATATCCTGAGTTGGAAAGGACCCACGCATATCATCCAAAGGCAGGATGACCCCAAGAATCGCACCATGTGCCTGAGAACATGGCCCTTCCTAGTGCTTCTTGAACTCTGTCAGTCTGGTGCTGTGACCACAGCCCTGGGGAGCCTGTTCCAGTGCCCAAACACCCTCTGGGTGATGAAGAGTCTTTTCTTAATATCCAATCTAAACCTCCCCTGACACAGCTCAGACCATTGCCTCAGGTCTGTCACTGTCACCACAGAGCAGAGATCAGTGCCTGCCCCTCCTCTTCCCCTCACAAGGAAGTTCAGACTGCAATGGGATCTCCTCTCCGTCTCCTCTCCTCCCGGCTGAGCAGACCAAGTGACCTCAGCCACTCCTCAAGGCTTCTCCTCAAGACTTTTCACCGTCGTTGCCCTCCTTTGGACACTCTCCAATAGTTTAATGTCTTTAATGTCTGTCTTTCACCCAGACCTGCCCCCAGCACTGGAGGTGAGGCTGCCCCAGCTCAGAGCAGAGCAGGACAATCCCCTCCCTTGCCCAGCTGGCCGTGCTGTGCCTGATGCCCCCCAGGACAGGGCTGGCCCTCCTGGCTGCGGACTCATGAAATCTAAAACCACTGGGACAGGTTGCATGCGGAAATGGTGGCATCACCATCCCTGGAGTTACTTAAAAGATGTGTGTACATGTGTCAACTCAAAGAAGTGGTAGAGTGGTGGACTGCGCAGTGCAGTGCTGAGTTAACAATCACTGCCAATGATCTTAAAGATTTTTCCCAGCCTAAATGATTCTGTGATTCTATGATCTTTTTCTCAGATTTTAGAAAACCACATAACATGATATTGTACATATCAATGTTTCTTTAAAAATATTGTATTGCTTTTTTTTGTATTCTCCAGTATATTCACCCAGCTTTTGTGATGTACAGCACAACGTTACAGGATACTTTGTAGCTATCTCCATTAAAAGCTATACACATAATTCAGTGTAATAGCTTAGATCATCAGCTACTGTAAATTAGCACATCTCTGCAAAAGGGACTCACAAGAGATGAGGACTACTGGCTGCTGTGTATAAGCATCCAAAAACACACAAAGGGCTGTGTTTCAGTACTCCAGTTCATAGATACACAATATAGCATTTTTTTTAATGTAGAAATACTTGGCAGATGATGCATTGCATTTTGAATACTAACCTACTTTCTTTCCTGGCTAATGCATTTCTTTGTTTTCACCGTTTGGGGTGGGGGGCAGAGTTGTTTGGATTTTTGCTTTGGTTTTTTTTTAATGAAAGTAAGGTTATATTTGCTCTCACTTCTCCATATCAAATCACATTTTTATCATCCACATTTGCTCTTACTAGAACTACCTGAATTATTTTTCTGCCTTCATTTGTGTTTACAGACACTATAGAGGAAAAAAATAATGGTTAAGAAAACTAGAAACAGATCCTTGTGGCACGTGTATTTAATACTTCACAAAACGTGACACCCTTCACTTACGGTCTTAAAAAAATTTTGTGAAACAGTGTGCCATTTTTCATATCCAGGCCTTTTAAATTAATCTGAGGTTGAGATCCTGTTGCCTTCACATTCAGAGAGACACCACATAGACACTATTGCTGCCAATGTAGAAAAGATCTTTCTAAGCATTAGGAGAAACAGTCCCTCCCTCTTTTTAAATAAAACCATTTCAAATGCTGTTTGCTGTGGCTAAATGAATTTAGATATGCCAATAAATCTAAGTCTTCTTTATCTGTGCACTTAGCTATCTGTAATAGGACTACTGCTGCTAATCATACTTCTGTGTTCAAACTGTTATCAAAAACAGTGGGACGAACTGAGAATTGGAGGGAACTACTGTTTTAGAAAGGTGTGCTATTGTATACAGTTCGTCCTGCTTCCTAATTATATATATATGCCAGCAATTAGTGCTTGTGTGTATTCCTTGGTAGGCTGTAAATTCCTTTAAAATGTCTCTTCTCACCTTCTCCATTCCCTCCTACCCCTCATGATTAGAGACTTGTTTACTTCCTATGTCTTTCACTTTCTCTCTCTACATTGTAACTTTTTTCCTTATTCTAGAGCACATTAAATTTTTTTTCAACCAGAAGAAGTTCCCTACTTCCAAAATTCCTTCTGGAGCTTAGAGAGCTCAAAAGTAGAAAATAACTCTTGCCAACCCTCATGCCAAAAAATTGTAAATTTGTAAAATATAAAGAGCTTTTGAACCTCTGTATGAGAGAGATGCTGGAGGAAGATGAGTCCCTTGTCCGTAATAAGTGTGTGTTTCCCCAGCTCACTCAAAACTTTTGGACAGCTTTGTTCAGGGAGTTTCCTTTCTCTGCCTGCTACCTGTTGACTTCTGCGAGCACAAAGAATTATGATATATAAACATTCTTTTAAAGAATGTTTCTGCAAGGAATGCAAAAGGATATGCTTGAACATTGGGAAGTTTGGGCTCCGGTTTCTTGACATAAGTGTACCTATTTCAGTCGGAAATAATTGATTAGAACAAAGTGAAGTGCATGTTTATATGAAGCTGAAGGACTCAAACTTTGTAGAAAAAAAAAGTAGTCTAGTGGATAAATTAATAAATTTCAATCAGCTTTAAAAAAGAAAAGTTATTTAATAAAAATTTTAAAAGATAAAACACATTGCCATGTGGAAAAGTAATCGCTTTATGAATAAAGTGAATAATTTTCCTTTTTCTTTTTTCTCCCCATCGTAGATCAATAACACGCTCTTATTATCGCAATTCTGTGGGTGGCCTACTAGTATTTGACATCACAAATCGACGATCTTTTGAACATGTGAAGGACTGGCTGGAAGAAGCAAAAATGCACGTGCAGCCCTTTCAGATTGTGTTCCTGTTAGTGGGACACAAATGTGACTTAGTGTCACAGCGCGAGGTTACAAGAGAAGAAGCTGAAAAACTGTCATCTGACTGTGGTATGAAATATATAGAAACTTCAGCAAAAGATGCCACAAATGTTGAGGAGTCCTTTACAATTCTTACACGAGACATCTATGAACTTGTAAAAAATGGAGAAATCTCAATACAAGATGGATGGGAAGGTGTCAAGAGCGGCTTCGTTCCAAACGTTGTACATTCATCAGAAGAAGCTGTAAAGCCCAGGAGACAGTGCATCTGCTGAGTTTGTAGCATGCCAAAGAGCCCATGGGGTGCTTAGAAGATGATGCCAATCTAAATAACAAAAAAAAAAATTTGAAACAATATTAGATCACGGCATAGCTGAATCACAGAACGGTAATTTGGTTTTGTGTCCTTCTGTCTAGGTTATAATCCTTAACACTTTTAAGTGCTTTTTTTCTTTGCAGAGTACAATAACTTCATGTGGTCTTCAGGAAAATAAATTGTATATTGCTAAAGGGAAAACTAATTCTTTAGCAAGACACTGAGAAAGTGCAATAATCATCATCATGATGACATCCTTGCATTGTATTTTGAATAATGTTTAAAATCAAGTCTTGTTAGATGAGGATCAGATGAGCTCATTACTTTTGTTCAGCCTGCCTTAGCTTTGGACAAGAAAATATTATACCTTATACTTTTTTAATGTGATTCTTTACTCAAGTGCAGGGTTGTTAATGACCATTAAAGTTTAGAATGCTGTAGAATTTGGTAATAAAAATAACTCTAAGAAAAGCAAACGGAAAGATTGTTCCAACAGCGAACACTTTTGATATGACAATGGATACAAGCCTTACTAAAGAAAAAGAATGTTTTAGAAAAGATTATTTATTTGTATACAAAAACGGGGAATAGAAACAATGGAACTTATTACTAAATATTTTCTGAATTGCCAATGAAACTAAACATAACATCACATATGATCCAGCTGATATTTGACTTGTATACAAAACAGCTTTCCCAACCACTGGAGTTACATTTCAGCAGCCAGATCCTCAGCTGGATAATTGTCATTGTCACACTGATGCCTACGGAATTACACAAACAAATTCCATATTAGCTTTAAAAAATAAACCTACTTCTAACTAGAAGTAAGAGAAATTAAAAAGTGCTGCAACCCATAGGAAACCAGGCCTTAAATTTGAATAGAGCAAGGATAGTTCTATTTGTAGCCAGCAAATGTTAAACTGTTGTTTAAAAATTGAAGGTTTTAAACTAAAACTGTTACAAATAGAGCATTTGGAGACGAAAGAATTTCTAAAATATTGCTTATCTACAGAGAGTAAAGTTAGAGAACTATTCTAAGAAAGAAACCCGTAAGAGCTTTTAATAACAGTAGGAGAAATCTGTGATCATGTAGCATTTTGCTGAGCTTGGAGTCATCTTCCTACTTCTCTGAATATAACACACTAGCTTTATGCAAATTAGGTCTAGCACGTAAATACCAAATAAATCTATTTCTATTTTATTGTAGTAGTATGAAAGATGACTTGATCTCCAGAGTTAATAAGTATCTACAATTTATCTGGCATACTCATAACCACCAAACCTCAAGCCAGTTATCTTCATATAAAAGTGTATCATCATGTACAATTCTCCTTTTTCAAGAACAGGCAACAAGTCTATCTAATCTAATTTTCTTCTTCAACGAGCATACGATTGGTTTTCTCTCAGGTTACTTTTTATCCTTTTACAATCTTTTTTCAAATATTTTTTAGTATGGAGACAGGTTGTTTGGTTCCAGTTACTTTATACATTTAGGGCAACTAAGATCATTGTCTTCAAAGGGAACTAAAAGTTTAAGGTTTTCTGAAGCCTGAGTCTTACTTGCACTGAGGCACAGTTACAGTATCATGGAAGGACACAGAGGCCTTAATATAAACAGGAATCAGCCTTAATTCATTAGCAAATAGAACAGTTAATTCTAGTCTCAGCATGCCACAGAGTAATTGCTGTGAGCCCAATTCTCTATTAAACTACATGTATAGACACCAAATCAGCTTTGGGGGGTATTTTAAGTATATATTTAAGTTCTTAATAAAGTAAACATGACTACAGATGCCAAAAGGTAGTGCAGAATCAGGCTGTGTGCATTTGACAGTGATTCCCTTGTGACAGGAGGCTTACATTGTGCATCTCAGAAGAGCTCTTTGTTGTTTAATTAATTTATTTAATTAAATAAATCAGTGACTGGGGAGTCAACAGACCCAAAGTCTGTTCACTGTGTGTTTCTGAGAAAGGCATTTGCAGTTTTTGTGCCTCACCTTCTGTATCTCAACTACAGAGATGATTGTTCTTCCTCAAATTCACAGACTGCTGAGACCAAATTAGTCTATATGATCTTCAGTCCTGGACTGTATCCTCTGTGTGCTACCTGCTTTTGAGTGTTTAGCATCATGGGATGTGGATACTGGTTTCTTCTGATTCCTCTGACATACCCAAATAACAACAATAACAATAATAAAAAAATTAAAACAGCCTTATAAGTGCCAGGTATTGCTGTGAATCTACATATCATTACATATTTCATTATTTTAAAATTAAAATCTTGTATCTTAAATTTTTCTTCCTGAATACTCTGGAGCCAATGGGCTTTTCACTCTGTATGAAAAAATGGGTTGTATGGGGGGAAAAGGACTGGGAGAAGAGGGGAGTGTAGGGGAGGTATGCACAGAGAAATAAACAATCATCAGAACAGAGCCTTAATCTCTGTTGTCAATGTTATACCTATGGTGTCACATTTATTACACTGGAAATAGAGCTTTTCACCAGATTCAACTGTGTAAAGAACTGGTATTGGCAATGCAACTAGAAGAGAAGTTCACTACATTTTGAAGTACTGTGCACATAGTTGTCTTATTTGTAATTCCTAAAATGTAGATTAACGTGTAATTTCAAACATTGTCTGTCTTTATGATATATTAAACCACTACTGTATCTTCTCACTACACAGTTGCAGTTGATAGAAATGTCTGATAAACTGATAATTTGTTGAAATGCATAATTTTCTTTTCAGATGCTTTGCAAAATGATATACAAGTAACAGCTTGAATAAGCTGTAGAATGAGTAATAGTTCAGTGCATGTATATTCTTTTTCCCCCAAGGAAGCTTGAATATTGACAACAGAATTAAATTCCCAGAAATTACAGAAATTAGATAAATTTTACTTGGTAGCCAAATTAAAAAGTCAAAAATACTTAATAGGAAGACACAAACTTTGCAAATTAAGATTTGGTCAATCCAAGTTATGAAATGGAGAATGTCAAAAAACCTTGACAAAGGTTTTATTTTGATTCCTAGGCCCAGAAAATTAATGAATAAAAACTATGGTTTTGGATTCCTATAATGTTTAAACTTCCATTGCTTTTATTTTAAGGTTGATAAAGAAGATAAATATTTCATCTACTCATTAAAACACTTTACACATGAATTCTTAAGATGTTTTGGCTTGTTCATAATTGTATCTGTCCCATGTAAGAAGCAGAAACTAGCTTCATACCTTAGGGATCAACCAAGAAAAAGATTTAGAGGTGGAAAATGTTTTGTTCGTTTATGCCTTCAGTATGGAATAGACTCACCGATCTGACTTCAAACTGGTGACTGTCCTGTGCTCACAGAAATGATGCAGGCTTGAGTGAGCCCCAGGCATACTGTGCTGCCCTGTGCTGAGATCCCTTCTGCCTCAGACCACCGGCTACTGGCTCCCAAGCCACCTGGCTGAAAGCAAGGGTGGGTGGGTGCACCATGATCACAGATATTTCAGTCTCAGCATTTCAGCTCCCTTAGGGAGTACATGCTTCATTGCCCTCTTTTTACATAATTAACATCCAGTAAGAGTGCTTTTTCCCTCACTGAAGACCCCAGCACAATGGGAGCTACTCCAAGTCTCCACCTTTGCTTTTTACACAAGCTGGTAGAGCAATTTCAGCAGCTTTTATTCAGTCTTGAAGAAAAAGAAGGAAGGCTGAGGGCTTATTCTCTACATAGGCATGGAACCTTACCACAAACATGGTGGACTGTTTAGGAAATCATTAAATAGCAAAAAACAACTGTCTATAGCAAAAAAATTATGTTCCTGATTTCTGAGAATCTAAAGATTATCTTTCAAATAAGTGAATGAAATTAAAATTCTAGAAGAAGAATCACCTATCGCCCACAGAGACTGTTGGGAATAGCAGGCTCTTTATGGATGGGTAGGTAAATCTTCATTTAAACTCGAACTGAGGAATTCAAAACCCTAATCCCAAAATGCTAGAGTGGATCACTGCCTTTGAAAGTATTTAATTCATTTACTTCTCAGAGAAAGTAATGCTTTAGGCTAGGCCTGAGTTATGCAGAGATGGGTGCTCAGTGTGTAACCAGCAGAGAGACGACTGCTCTCTGGAAGCCGTGCTGGGAGCCAGTTGACAGCAGCCCCCAGCAGCCTTACAAGCTACAAGGGCAGCACAAACTGAGATTATCTGATCACAGGCTGCCAAAGGCTCACCTTGCAGCTGAGCAGCTTCTATGGAAAGGTAACAGCAGAAGTAGCAAACCCAAAATCTATGCATTGTAAATAAAAGCAATGTCTAGGTAAAGAAACTGGCATTTCAGCTATTGTTCAATTACTGCCATTCCTCACTGCTGTGGCTTCAAATCTGTGCAATCTATGCAAACAGTTTTCCTGCTCCATGAAAATTGTAGAAGAATAAACTGAGCCTCCTGTAGCAATAAAGTCAGTCACCAGGGAGAGGGCTGCACAAGATAAGGGTGGAAGGAGGATACAGATAATTTCTTCCAACCCTGCACAGCTCTGGGGGAGAAGGAGACTAACCACTGCCAGAGCCCTTAAGACCCTGTAGAAATATCCATCATTTTATTGGGACTTGTGGGATGAAAGAAAGCACCAAGGACCTGACTCCAGCATTCCCTAAGGATAGGTTACCTCTGTGGCACAGCTGCAGGAATGTGTTGGGTATAACTCCATGCTCGCACTATGGCTACATTGCATAGTGTCTACATTGCAGAAAGGCAAATGTCTACATTGCAGGCTTTTTCCCCTTTCATCTTCTCCCCCATGTGGTTTCTTTACAGGAAGGGACTGCCAGGAGGCATATCTGGCACCAAGGTCTGACAGTGAGCAGGGCAATAGTTGAAAATTTTAGTGGCAGTTCCTAAATATTAAGGTACTAAAACTGAGGGGAGGAATTGTGGAAAATATTCCAATCATAATCTTAGTAAGAAAAACCTTTCAGGGCTGGCACTGCTCTGCAGCACTTTTGAGAATTGTCCATTTTGGTTAAGTTCTCAATGCCAAGGAAATAGTTCAGCTATTTAGTAAAAATTTATATTAGTTTGTCATTTAAAAATAATTACTGCATATTATTCAGGGAGAAAAGTCTTTTCTGTGCAGATCATTTTAGTAATTTTGCTGACATGCAGCTTGTGTTGTATGTCTTACATACAACGAGCTATGCCAGGACGTAACTTTAAAATGCACAAGTCTCAAATCCCATCAATCAGACCATTAAAATGCACAGCTCATTTTATTGGGATTTTTCTCTGCCCAATTCTCTGTGGAAAAGAGTCAGATTCTCAGAGAAGCTTTTAAAACAAAAGAGAGGCAAAGAATACTGAGCACTGAAAAAGAGATGCATATGTGAACAAGTGTCAGAAACGTAGAATATGTTTTTTCTTGCAAGATCGTTTTTCACTCTATCATGCTTCACAGCCCAACTGCAGCTCCCCAAGCACACAGTGAATAGAACAGTAAATTTCTAGCTGTCCCAAAAACACTGGGAGATCAAATCTAATTCCCCACAGCAGTTCTCCACAACTCTGTGCTTGGGTGAGAAACAATGGCCACATTCTGCCTAACGCATGCCATGTGCTTCTCTGTGACCCAGGAAGAATTTGGCCTCAATAAAAACCCTCCTGCAGGTTCTGCCTGCAAACAGTCTCTCTTCACCACCTCACCCCATCCTCAGTGACACTCAGGATAAAAAGTGTAAGGTTTTCCAGCAAGGAAACAATGAGGGAATAGCACTGTGGTCTAAAAAGTACATCAGATTAAAACAAACACCAGCGAGAGAAGTTATTGAAGCTAAAGGACAATGTTGGCATGAAAACAAAGGGGTCATACTGAGATGCACAGGATAGGTGGTTCTGGTGACACTAAGATAACAAAGCCTTGAGCCCCTTAAGTGAAAGCAACAGTAATCTTTACTGCCACATGCAGGCAATTTCTCCAGAATGCCATTGTTATTAACCAAAAAGGTGATGTGGAGCCCAGGTAGTAAACACCAGAAGTGTTTGCTTACTTGCTGAAATGGAAACAAACTTAGGAGAAGTTTGGTCCCTGACAGTGCTTCTTTTTCAGCTACAGGTAGATGTCAGAGTGTTCTTATCCTTTTAAAAGGATTGTCTTTGGTGAGTCATGGCACATTTTGTGCAATGAGGTCATTGTCCACAGCAGTGATAAACAAGAATTTACCACTGAGAGAAAAACTGTAAGTTTTAGTATCCCTACTGAAAATAACTAGTTTGATGGGAGTTTAAAATGGACTGATCAAGCATCGCAAGTTTTTTCACTTCATGGACTATTAGAAGAAACTATGTTCACCCTACTGGTTCATCTTATTGGTTTCAGGGCATTAGAACAGATCATAGAAACACATATTTCTCTCTGATGCAACTCATTCAAAGCCTGGAATCAGTTTTCTCCAAGACATCGAGAATATTATGAAGGATTAAATCTTAATGAGCTGTTCCTTGCAAATCACTTTGAAGCACTGCACGTGTCTGGGATTGTCGTTCCCTCTGCCTTTTACAATCCATGCAAAGGATTTAAACTGTAGGCCAATGTAGTACCAATCAATAATTAATATCTTCATTACCACCAGAATTTAATAATAATCCATTTGTAATAGAATTAAAGCAAATAAAACAGTATTGTGTAACACTGAGCACGGTCAAAGCACCCTGAAGTGATACTAAAATACTACAAAACCTTAAGACTCATAGATGTCTTTAATTCCCAGAAAATCCATGCACAGATCTTCAGGGGGTAAAAAAACCAATTACAGTCATTGTGTAAATCATGCAAAATGAGATGTACACTATTTTTAGTATAAGTAAAAAGTAGCAGTGTTTCCTTGTCTCTCTGCTTCTCAGATGTTCAAGTTCTCTTTATTCCTTGGCCAGCCCATTCATAACTGCTGCACAAGAGCATATTTGGGCAGGATGCACAAACTCTCATTCTCAGTTCAGTTGTTGCTAACCCATTCAGGCCAGCAGCATAAATGTTACATCATGTCTATCAGGTGCTTTAGGGTACTTAGAAAAGACCAGACCATGGAAAAGTACACTGGTGCTCCAGCATCCTGGGTACTCCCACATTTTTGTGGCAACATTTGGTAAGTTTGGATGAAAAGTGCAAATACAGAGCAATTAATAATTTTCAAACATAGCATTTTAAAGCATTGCCTAACTTAATTTAGCTTCAATGTTGGTTAAGCAGAATTTGCAGTTATAGCATTCTAATGATTTGTATTGTGGTTTTGTACTCTGAGTTTTGCATCAAAGGGATCCTAGATGAAGTTCTCTATAGTAGTTCATTTTCTGGCTCTATGTATCAAAAGCAGTTTATAAACATCACTGCATTGTGGCTTTAATAGCAAGCATATACTAAAAAAAGAAACTAATAGAAAATGAAACGACAAAAAAAAATCAAATAATTGGAAATGCTCATGTTTTTTAAGGGTTTGGGCAAAAGAGAATGAATCTGTTCTTAGAGTAGTGACTTATAGAAATGTCTGCCTCCATGTCACAATCTGTAGAATATTTACCTGTACCTCAGCTTCTCTGGTACTTACATACTTGTAATGTAATATACAGACTGGGCAGCGGAGAGGCTGAAGCACAAATGCACAATGCACACATTTTACTGCTCCTGCTAACTTCAGCATTGTTGTAGAATATATGTGCAATGGAAAGTGCATAATACAATTAGATCTATATTGCATAATTATATATTATATGCAAAACTGTATAACCATGTCCATTATGTGTGCAATAAATAATAAGAGCAAAGAAAAAATCATAAACTAATTGGAGCATTTGGAAGCTGGAAACCTTGTCAAAATAGGAAATTATTCAACACCTCCTTTTCACTTCTCAATTAAAAGAAGACCTAAATATGACTATCATAATTTATTCATTTAATAAGGCTGCAGGCCACATTTGGTCAGCATTATCAAAACTTCCACAACAGTATACATATTTCTCAAATGTTTTGTTACAGCTTCTCTTACACTTCAGTGTCCCTGTCCTCTGCAATATGAATTTATCTTTAAATCCTGTGCCCCAGGAGAGGTGAAGGGAGGGCTGCCATTGCTGGTGGACAGTGGTGTGGTTGTCCACGCTAATGACTCAGGGCAGGCCAGGTTAAACAGGAAGCATCAGCTCTCAAGGCTCTGAGCCTGGTATGAGAAGCTTTGTGAAATTTTCTGCAAGGTAAATTTTTAGGCAAAGGCTAAATAATGTAAGAGAAAAGTGAGATTCTGTTTTATATTAAAAAATCCTGACATTTTCCAAATCCTTTTTGAAAGGTGTCTAAATGCAAACTTTTTCTACTGAATATTCCCTATTGCTGGACTCTGATGAACCTTGTGTGTCCCTTCCAGCTCTGAAGATGAGGTGATCACAGAATCACAGAATGAGTGAGACTGAAAAGGACCACAGGGGGTCACCTGGTGCAATCTCCCTGCTCAAGCAGGGCCATCCTAGAGCACAACATTGTGTCCAGACTCTTCTTGAATTCTCCAGTGAGGGAGACTCCGCAACTTCTCTGGGCAAACTGTTCCAGTGCTCGGTCGCCCTCACAGTATTCTTCCTTATGTTCAGGTTAAACTTCTGTGCCCATTGTCTCTTGTCTCAATTCCCGACATCCCTTCTTCAGATACTTATACCTTAACGACTCTGTAAACGGAACACTTGTGACAACTGGCACGAGGCGTGACGGCTTAGCCGGACACTGGATGTAGGGCAGTGCCTTGGCTTCGCAGCACACGGCTTCGTGTGGGTGGCCGTGCGGGGCTGTGGCCGCGGTGCTCCCCGCTCCCTCCGGCCGGGCCGGTGCCGCAGCACCCGCGGGGACAGCACAGCGAGACGGGGTTAGTTAGTTAGTATTTCTATGCTTAGTTAGTATTTCTGTACAAACCACGGCGTACCGTCCGCCGAGCCCCATCCCGCTGAAGCCCGTCCGGCTGAGGCCCATCCCGCCGAGGCCCGTCCCGCGGGGCCGGGAGGGCAGCGCCGGCGGAGGGCCGGCGGCGCGGGCGGCGGGCCGGCAGGGGGCGCTGCAGGCGGGGCCCGCGGCCGCTCTGGGCGGCGGGGCCGCTCCCGGCGCCGCATCATGTGGGTCCGGCCCCTTCCATGGAGCCGCGGCTGTCGAGCGCCGCCCGGGCGGACGCCGCCATGAGGCTCTGAGGGGCGGCTGCGAGCGGAGCACTCGGGCGGTCCCAGCGCTGCCGAGTTCCCCGAGCCTCGCCGCGGGACAGAGAAGTCCAACGCTGAGGCCGCCGCCGCCGCGGGTCCGGCCGGGCGGGCGGGCGGCCCGGGGCCATGTAAAGCGGCAGCGGCCGGTGGGAGCCGAACCGAGCTCGAGCAGAGAAGCCGCCGCTGCCGGGCGGGGAGGCCCCGCAGTGGGGATCATGGCGACGTCTAATCTCTTAAAGGTGAGAGCGGGGCCCGGCCGAGTCCTGCGGGAGGAGGGAGGAAGCGGCGAGGCCGGGCGGCCCTGCGGGTGGCCGGACCGGGCAGGGCGGCGGGGACGGGGTCAGGGCCGGGGTCGGGCGCGGGTGCCGCTGCCGCTGCCCGGAGTTGCCGCTGCCAGGGCCCCCCCGCAGGTGAGCGGCCTTGGGCTGCCGGCCTCGGCCCGGCCCCGCCGGCGGCAGCTGCCTGCTGCCAGAACCGCGCTCCCTGCCCCCGGCTCTCCCTTCCCAAACACGCCTCGTTGGGAAGCAGCGTTGCGTCGTGCGGATAGACAGGGCACGGTGTCTTCTCTTTGTCTATTAAAGAAAATCCGAGTGTACGGAAAATGAGTTTTAAGTTAAACAAAGAGTTGGAAAATGTCTTCGCTGAGGGCAGGTGCTGTTATTTGGGGTGGCTACCGTGTTCCAGTTTTTTTGTTAACTGCCGTTTTCCTGCAAAGGAAAACTCCCGGAGGCCTTTCCCTTATGTTAAGCAGCTTTGCTTCTGTAGTCATATGTTTTCAAGCACTTTCCCGGCGTTTGATGGCAGATGTCAGTCACCCCAAGCTGCCGCAGGTTGGAACAGAAGATTTCAGTGGGACAGTCCAGTGTTTGAGCTCAGGGCTGCCTGTCCTGATCTCTGCGGTATGTATGAGGAGGAGACTCTTGTGTGGCCTTTGAGGCCGTGCTAGCACAGGGAAGATGGGCCTACTTGAAACCACTGTTATTAATGCCTCCTGTAAGGGTTTCTACAACAGCAGTTAACTACAGTGCTAAGATAGGCCTAGAGCAGGCTGCCTGCTTAACTTGAGGAATTGATAACTGAAGATTATATAAACATAGGCATAAACATGTGTTCAGCACTAGGTATTGTAGTTCAGTGAGATCCTGAAGAAGTGCTGCTTGGATTTTATTAACCTGACCTAATTTGGATGTATAAATCTAGCTTGAATCTGCTGGTTTTATTTATTGCTCTGAGACATTCAGTGTGATGAAATGAGAAGTAATTTATAATTTATCCCCTTGTTTCTTCTTGATATTAAAAAAAAAAGTCTCTATATTAAAAAGATATGTTTAAAAAATCTTCCTTGAAATTGAAATGTAATTGAAAGTAATTTTAATTAATTCCTATATATTTTTATGCCTGTAAGAGGTTTTTAAATATTTAAGTGGATAATACTTTAAAATACTTTAAAATCTAAAATTGAGAAACCCAAGAACACAGGTGAAAAAAATAATGTCCCATTAGAAGAAATGTCCTTTTTGTGGAAAAGCTTGTGTTCAGAGCAGGGCTCAGACAGTTTTATCCACTTGTTAATGTTTTAAATGATCTCTTTGCTGTACGTTTGAGGATTTCTTGAAAGTCCGACACGTGCTTTGATGGTACACGTGGTGGGATAGCCCACAGTAGATAGGAGAAACATAGGCCTGTGAGACATGTCAGCATTGCACTTCAGCTGTTTTTGAAGAGCAATAAGGAGTAAAAACAGAGGCCTTGACTTGGCGAGATAGCTCTTGCCAAACTGAAGTCTTTGTATTAACTGGTCATGTTTTTGCCAATGGCCTTTGAGTCCACAGTATTTTATATTGACAATAAGATATATATGCACAATGTGTTTTAGGAAAAATGCTGCAGAGATATATCTCCTAAAATAGGCCTTTCCAGTCACTCAGAGTGTCATTAAGCACTTAGCTTACTAATTAGGGAGTTTTCCAGTGACAATAAAGTATGATTCCCACTTTACAGAAGGAAAGATTGTACTGTGATTTGACTGTGTGAGAATTAGAACTAGGTAAGGTCCTTTGTTTCCCAGTTCCAGTCATCAGAGTGCTCTCCGAGAAGCAAACTGTTGATTTCAAGTCAGTGTTGCCTGGCAGTGCCTTGCCCATCTGAGTCTGTCCAACATACTTCTGCTTTCATCTTTAAGGGGAAAAAAGCAACATCTGGACACAGTAAAAATCCCAGGATAAGAAAGGAGAGCTGTTAAAATCTTTTTTTCCATATCTTTTCCAAATAAGACTGCATAACCAAATCTAAGTTTGACAGGTCTTAGTTTTGCCAGCATGAACAGGAACTTTTCTTTTGTTTTCCCTCATCATGGTTCAGCTTTCTGCATAGTTGAGAAAATGAAGTGAAATATTCCTTTCTGATTCTATTAAGAGATACTAGCTGACTCCAAATCTGTCTGGCTGTCATAATTTTGGAGGGCATCATTTAAACTCCACTAGTGCTTAATTTTCCTAATTGTAAATTATTTTTCTGTTTTTTTTTTTTTTTTTTATTAGTAAGAAGCATATTCTTGGAAAGCCTTGTTTAAATGCAAAATTAGAATGACCAATCGTGTTGGATCCTGGTGAGACTGAGCAAACTTTAATGTGATGGCAGTGCTGCAGTACTTAGTAAGAGCCATTACAAGGTCAGCTGGTGTCTGCCCTACCTTGTTGAGGCAGTGGTTTTCTGATAGGCGACCAAGCCATTTCTGGCAGAGTCCCCTAATGTTTTTTGTCTCAACACACATGTGACACTTTTAACCTGAGGTACTTCTTTTCAGGGGCCCTGTAGGCCTTGTAACTTGTTGTCTTTGCAGTGATGATATAGTCTAAACCAATTCACCCATGTGTCGGGAGGACACTTGAGTTTGTCTGCAGTTTGTGGAGCAGAAAGCACCTCAACTTATTGTAGCACAAAGAAAACCTGTAGCTGTATCCATGCTGGCAGATCTTGACACAATTGTACAGCCTTATTGGAGCTACCAGCAAATGCAGGAGTGTATCCTTCGAGATGAATTCCGTCATGAGCTTGATGTTAGGAAAGAAGCAGCAGCAGAAGCAACAGGTTTTTTTTCTCTGGGCTTAAATTAAATGAGAACCACTATTTACCTTTGTGTCAGTTTCAACTGTTTGTCACCAACAACTAGAAACAGATTTGAAGCTTTTGAATTTTTTTACTTGAAATATATATTTCTAGATCTGTCTTTTAAGTTTCTCTGTTTTTTTCCTGGCAATTTCCATGTAGGATATCCTTAAGAAGCTAGGGAGTGTTGCACGCTAGTTGGTTACATACAAAAGCTTTTCCTGTGGCTACTTTTCTGCTTTCACTAGAAACTTGCTACAAGCATTGCACTGATTTTTAGAGCTACTTGTAGCAGAGATTTATCAGACAGTGCTTGTTTCCATCTAGGACATCACATTTCCTACTCCATCTCTCTGTAAGCTGTCTTTAATATAAATACTGTCTGAAAACATTGAAGTCATAAAGGTGGAGATGTTACTCAGATGTAGATCAGATGTACAGTAAAACCTAGAGAACGCTACTTTTCTCCAGTACTGTGTAGAGCATCTGGCAGAGACCAGGGCTGAATTTCTGTGTGGCCTGAAATAAAGAGAGTGCACAGCAAATGTCCAAAGAGACATTTTGAGGCTCAAAGGGAGAGTAGCATGAAGGTCTTGGTGTATTGCCTTGCCTTGTATCTGTTATGTTTAAGTGCTTATGTGTAGAATTGAACAACAGAGAAAAGTATAATGTGTGAAGTAAAGAAGAATGTGTCAAGTAAAGTTTAGTGTTAAAATGGAACTTTAAATCTTTATGAACAAATTTAATGAACTGAATTTTGAAACAAAATATTTTGAAAGAAGAGTTATTTTTCAAAGCATTAAAATTTAAACACTGGAATGGCTACTTAGCCAGGGTGTGGATATCAGCTGTAGTCTGTGTTTTCAGAGAAAATTTGATAAGTGGAGTAATTTTTTTCGTCAAAGTTATGGCTTACTGTCCTGTTTACCTTTCCTTTGGAACTGTGGTTGGAAGCAAAGTAGGAAAGAAAAATTTCATAGGAAATACTGCTCAGAAATTGCATGTGTGACTTGGGTAACAGCAAAGAATTGTCACTGTGTTTGACCTCCTCTTCTACTATAAAATCTGTTTTTTCTCGTGCACTAATAAAGATGGAATTAATGAGTGGGAATTTTTCACAGCAGGTGGTATTTAATGCACCCTTTCTTCTGTAATTACAGTATAAAATCATAACGTCGTGGAAGCCTAAATCTACCTAGATGATATTGCTGTGATCTTTTTTGATTTTAGTAAAGCTTTCCATACTGTCTCTCAGAGCATCTTTCTGGAAAAAATGTCCAGCCCACCGCTGGGTTAACACATGTGCTGGGTGAGCAACTGGTTCATTATAGGGAATTGCATGATGTCAGACTGGAGACTGTCATAAGGGGGGTTCCACAGGGCTCCCTCTTAGGCCATGTGCTCTTCAACATCTTCATGAATGACTTGCGCACAGGACTGGAGGGACACTGAGCAAGTTCACAGGTGATACAAAACCTGGAAGAGCCGCTGACTCCTTTGAAAGCAGGGAAGCTGTGCAGAGAGACCTGGACAAATCAGAGGGCTGGGCAATCACCAGCCAGATGAAGTCAAGAAGGGAATGTGCTGGATTCTGGATTGTGCACCTGGGATGGTTCAGCCGTGGATGTAAGGACAGACTGGGGAATGAGATGCTGGAGAGCAGTGCTGCACAAAGGTTTCTGGGGGCTC
>VRYO01002772.1:17857660-17904010 GCA_009812075.1 Sialia sialis
CAGCACCAGCCTGGCAGAGTTCCAGAAGTGTTTGGACAATGCTCTCAGGCACATGGTGTGATTCCTGAGGATGGTCCTGTGCAGGGCCAGGAATTGGGCTTGATGGGTCTTGTGAGTCCCTTCCAACTCAGCTTATCCTATATTTCTGTGAATTGTTTATTGAAGTTAAAGAATAGTTCAGTAGGATTTTTCATCCATTAATTTTATTTAATTTTCCACTTAATTAAATAATAAAGAAGGAAATGTGGAAACAAAGTTCTAAACTTCTGTAATGGGATTTCAGGATAAGCTTTATTGGAGGAATTATTTTTAAGTAGGCAGATGTTGGTTACAAGTGGACACGGGATTTTTTTTCAATGAAGTTGAGTTATATTTGGGTTTCTTAAGATTAATAGGTAATCACAGTCTGAGTAATATAAACAGTTGTGTTTGCAGTCCTCCTCCTCCCCATGTTTATAGTGAAATGAATCTTATTCACAAAGATAGAGCATTCAGGTTGTATCTTCAGCTAGTTTTGGTGAAGGGCTGAATTGCACTTCTCAAGAATTGCGGAACAGATTTTTTTATCTGTTCCAAAAAACTTGAGCAGTCTTCTCTGAGGTTTCATTCAAAAGGAAAACTTTTGAGGAAGTTGTTTTTAGTGTTTTTATAATGCCTTTTCTGGAACATCTAACTGTTCAGTAGCTGATATTATATGTTCATAATCCTTCAACCAGAGACTTGGAAGAGATGTATCTGCAAATAGAAGCTAACAATTTTCACAGGTCTAGAAAAGACTAGAGCAATGCATCAAACATTAGGAAGTAATTGTAAAGCTGCCTCTATATAGGGGAAGCATTTAGTTGATGATTTTTGAAGATGATGCATTCAAATTTCTTTTTTTGCAGTGGGAAAGAATAGGTAAAACTGTTTCTGAATAGGCAAACTATTTATTTTATTTTTTATGTTGAAAAATTTATGGACTTTATGAACAGGAGCTTGATCCTGTGAAAGCTGTTTTCAGTACCTACCACAATGCTGTGAGGCCTCCAGGTGCTGTGGCTGTAAATAGTTACTGTGGCTCCTGTTGCATCTTTTTAGCTTGAAGATGAGGTACCTTTGCACTTGAGAAACACCAGGGGACATGGTTGCCAAACTGTGCTTATTCTGAATACTAAAGAACAGATTTAATTGTAAATTTCTATGTAGAAATTAGTAAAAAGGAGATTATTGAGGGAACTCGGTGTGCTGCTTGTACTTGTTTATCTGAGGAAGATGTTAGTTGCAGAACAGTGCACTTATCAGAATTTCAAACAGACTGTATTAGTTGCTTTTTGTAGTGAATTGCGTCAAATGTAGTATTTCCAGCCAAGACAATGATCTGTTCAAAAGTAAACAGTGTGCTGGAACATAACCCTGCCGATAACTCAACCAGTAGTCTTTCTGCCTCAGAACTCTCAATCAGTGTATTCTTTTAATTGCAGGTTTTAATTTTTAAAATGTGGAGCTTTAATCAAATAGAATCACAACATATGCGGTAGAACTGCTATTTTTCTCTCAAAGTTGTTGTATTGTTTGGGTTTTTCCAATAATGGAAGTTAGCCTGGATGCTGTGGTGAGATTTTTCAGAAAAAACAGAATTATATGGGAGCACTTCATTTCTTTAGCTTTCCTCTTAATTTGTGTCATAAATTTGAAAAATCCACCTTGGATTAGATTTTCAGCATGGTGTAAATAATTTTTATCTGTACTAGCAGTAGTCTTGGCCTTGTGGCCAGTTAACCCACAGGAAGGGAGTCTGCGATACAGCAGCTCCTACGTTACTCTGCTTCCTTCCTCCCTCTTTGCTGTTAATGCCAAATGCACAGTGAGAGAAAAAAGGTACATGGTAGCATCCACAGTACCATTCCTGACTCCTGGCTGCCATTTTGATCAGGGTGATCTATGCAGGACAGGTTCACAGCTAGCTCCTGACTTCCGCTGTGGGTATCTGGTTTGGAGCAGTGAAGCTGCTCTAAGTATCATCCATGTCTGTGTATAACTCCACTAACAGCTGAAGAACACTTGCTAGAGCTTTGCACTGTAGATAATGCAGTAATTAAATGAAGAAATTGGCAGTTTCCTTGAAACAAATAATAGCTCTGTCACTTCTTAAAATAATACTTATTATGAAAAGTGTTGTTCAGCTGTAGTGGCGTACCTTAAATGCTAGCTTAGGAGGGACACCTGAGAAAATATTTTTATGTTAACTGTAGAGACTGCAATCCTTAAAGACAACATAAGATATTGGTTTATTAACAATACTTTTTTGTTGTTTCTTTTAGAATAAAGGTTCACTTCAGTTTGAAGACAAATGGGATTCCATGCGCCCAATCGTTCTGAAACTTCTTCGTCAGGAGTCTGTCACGAAACAGCAATGGTTTGATCTGTTTTCGTAAGTACTTATTTTGTATCTTACTTCCTTCTGTATGACTGGAATACAGTTACTGAACTACTCCTGATGCAGACAGAAATTACGTGACAGACTGTGGAAGTACAGAACAAAAATACAAGTTTAAGTTGTATTAAGGGATAAGTGTGCCAACATCAGTGTAAGTGATCTCAACAGCTTTGTTGAGATTCAGGTCTTTGGAAATAAAATGGAGAAAGAACAGCTGAGATTTTGACTTCAGCCGACTATAGTAAACAACTTCTGTACCTGCTCACAAACTTTTTGTTAGAATTGGAGAGAAAATGTTTACTGCTGTCTCAGTAAGTTCATTTATAGGCTCTTTGCTGAATGTTACTTTATTCTGATTTGAATGGCTTTCTTCTAAAATAACTGAAGTAACAGGGTGGTGCAGTTTAGCTGGTATAATTTGAATACTTTTTTACCCTAAGAATGAAATATGACAATGTTGGTATTAATATGCTTTCTATAAACCCTGCCAGTTTCTTCCTTCCAAAAAGCAAGAAGTTGCTTTTCCAGAAGTTTAGGTGATTATTTTTTTGTGGCATACATTGTGTGATTTTTTGCAAACATGACATGGAAGTGAGTTACAAAAGAAACACCAGAAGTATATCTAAAATAGTCTTTGTCTCAATGGAGTAATTTGACCTCAAATGCAGTAGTAATTTAAATCTTCAGACTGTTATTTTGCTTTTCAAAATCTGTCACAGCAGTAGGTTTTTTTGAAATGCAGTCTTGTTGCACTCTGTCCTCATTAAAAAGAGCAATAAAGACAACGTTACATGCAGTTTAATGCACCTGTCACACTTTTCTGCCAGCCAAGAGGAAAGGTAATCTAACATGATGAGTTTTAATATCTTACACTATCTCTGCTGTAGTAGTTGCCAGAGACATGGTACAGCTAAGGTAAAAACTCGGTTCTGAGTCATTGCTTTAATTTTTTAATAACTAGTTCAATAATTCTGCATTGGAATTGAAACTCTGTATTTATTGTTTTTCCTTGCAACTGAGTTACTCAGTAGAACTTAGGTAACTTCATGGCTAAATTAAAGCTTTTGGGGGAAAGGATCCCACTTCCCTAGGTTTATATTTTTGGACAGTGTTCTTTGTTAAACTTCTTAATAAAAATGCAAAATCTGTAGGTGTCTTCTACATGCCCTTTGAATATAATTATCCGGTACTGCTTTTTTTTCTCCGCTGTCAGGAAACGATGACATTCTAAATACAGTAACACCTTTTCTGCTTGTGAATGTTGTGTAAGTCTCACTAGTTAGGTTAAACCTCTGTAAACCTTGGGCCAGCACCTTCAGTCTGTATCAAAACAACTTGTGAGTTTTGTCTTTTCGGTTAAACTAAAAAAACTGCTTTTGTATTGAAATAAGTGTATTCATTTAATAGGAACAAAGTAATAGGCTTAGAGTATAGGGGTGCTTTTCTGCAGAGATGTGGCCTTGTTACTGGAAGGTGGAACTAAAACCAGAGAATGGTAATGAGTCAAAAAAGGCTTTCTGAGCCGTGTTATATATGATGTATGGTTAGGAGTGTAACTTGCTTTGTTTAGTCTTCACTATGGAAAGAATTGGAATTAAGATGTGCTTGCTCGGCTGTTAGGAAGAGTTTCATTTGAATGTTGATTAAAACTCAGAATTTTGCTTTGCAGTGTTGTTTAGTAACTTTTCTCAGTGCATTTGAAAGAGGTAGCATTTGAAAATACACCGCTGCCATTAAATGTTTTGAGTGATCTTATTAAACTAATTAAATAGTCTTTTAAATTACCTGATTCCTCAGGGTTCAGATTTCTCATGAGGAAGGCCTATTGCCTTTGTAGGATGTTGTAGTGCTTGGATTGTGAAAATGTCAGGGAAGGCTGCATGTTAATGATAACATTTTAGAATAGCATGGGCTGAGTAGTAATGCTGTTACTGGCAAGTGATGTCTGTCAAAGAAAAGATTTAAAGTTTATCCTTAATAAGGATGATTGAATAGGTGCTGAAAACAGAATTGTCTTGCACATCTTCTTAACCATAGCCTTGTCCTAAATAGGTTGCAGTTACTTGCTTCCAGGACTTTCCTTAAAGCTTCAGTCTCTTCTGCAAACATGCTTTCTCCATGTGTCACTGGGTCTAGTTGTGTGTTATTTAACAATGACAGAAATGTATCGATTTCCTAGTCATGATGAAATTATGACTGTTTAGGCATCATACCTTAGAGCATTAAATTTTGAGTAGCTGTTACTAAAAGGTGAATAAATTGTTTTCTAGAGATGTACATGCAGTTTGCTTATGGGATGATAAAGGTCCAGCAAAAATCCATCAAGCTCTGAAAGAAGACATCCTTGATTTTATTAAACAGGCACAAGCAGTAAGTTCTTAATGTTCCATAACTTCTCTATCTGCATTGTTAGAAAAATAGCCAAATAATTCTGACTTTTGTTGAATTTTAGTGCATTGCTTTTTTGTTTGAAATTTTGTGATGTTTTGGAGATCATAATTGCCCTGCAAACTTCTGTTGGGAAAGAGAAGAGCCTTGAGCATTTGCTTGGCTCATTGTTTTCTCACTGTGCTTGAAGCTGGGATGGGCAGTGATTTTTGTGCTATATTAAAAAAAAAACCAACACAGCATTATTTTTGTTTATCCAGCAGTGCTTATGGAATTTTCTTCCACTTGAAAACTTCTAAAGGCAGAATTTTCCATAAGAAATTACTGTCTTTAAAAAAAAAAAAAAAAAAAAAAAGTATATAGCTTCAGTGCTATTTTGACATGTTCATGGATTGCTTTAAAATAAGCCGTATGTACAGTGTACTACAAATATCTGTGCTATTGACTCAGCAAGCTCAGCTGTCCAGTTTTATGGGCTTTCCTCCAAAGGAGCGACGCTGTCAATAGACTCAAAGGAAGTTCTTGTATTTGTAACACATACTACAGAAAACATCTTTTGCTATGAGGGATTTAAAAGAGGGAGTTGTTGTGAAATTTAAAAAAATCTAAAGCAGCCTGTGACAAAAGTTTAGAAATATTCTGTGCACTTTTATCCTTTTAGTGAAGTGATTTGCACCACTAAGGCTTTGCTTCAAGGAAAATAAATTTTTATGGAGGCCTTTGTATAATCAGGCCTATAAATGTTGCTTTTTAAGTTCCACAGCTTACCTGCTTACGTGCATAAATGCTATGCTGAGCTGAGGCCTTTTGATGTGGTTTGTGTTGGCTGTTATTTGAGACACAGTTTTTTTAAAATAAATTTTTTTTAAATAATATTTTTTAAAATAGCCAGTGTACAATATAGCTAAGTTTTCAGACTTTAATAAAATATACATGTTAACTATCTGTCTGGGTCTAATAAAAGGTTAGTAGATGCCGTTGAATCAAAACTTGTCACTATATGGAACCTAACACAGTCCTTACAGGTTTATGTTAATTAAAATTTTTTTATATGGTTGTACCAGCACATGCCTTTACACCAAAGATTTTAATTTTTACTTGCACATGTCTTAAAAGGAGGAAAAAAAAGGTTAAGTTAGAAAATTTGAACTTACTTTTTGCTGCTTTCTTTACCCATATGGCACGGGCTAATGAATAACTACTTCAAAGTGACACTTCAATATGTAGACTTTCTTAGTCTGATATATCCGTATATTTTAGTTCTATATGGGGAGTTATTTTCAACATAAACAAAGCCCATGTTTTGTGCATAAATTGATTTATAAACTCCCTCCTCTGCTTGCCCCACCTGCAGAGAGTGCTGAGTCACCAGGATGATACCGCTCTACTCAAAGCCTACATCGTGGAGTGGCGCAAGTTCTTCACCCAGTGTGACATTTTGCCCAAGCCCTTCTGTCAGTTAGAGATCACTCTGATGGGCAAGCAGGGCAGCAACAAGAAGTCCAATGTGGAGGACAGCATTGTTCGAAAGGTGAGTGAGCTGTACTGCCAGAGAGCTTCGTTGCACAGCTGGCATCAGTGACAGCACTGAGGGCATTCTGTAGCTCGAGATGAAATTGCACCAATCCTGTAATGTGATGTAGCAATCACCAAAAATAATAAATCACACAATGGAGGATAAAGCGGCACATTGAGTGATGAGGATTTTGATAAAAAGTATTCATAACTAGTCTTAAAACTTCACAGTGCTTAGAAGAGATGTGGAGTTTTTTATGAACTACAATGCATTACTTGCATACTGAACTTTCTTGTTGGATAAATGCAATGTAAAACCATCAGTCTTTTTCTTTATATAACTGTGCTGTTGAGTTTTTAGTTTTGTCTAAGACTGTGTCTGCCAAATGGTGAATTATATTTGGGTGTTTGCCTCAAAAGTACCCCCTGATATTGAAGTTCCTGACACATTGTATTGCTGGAAAGATTACTTGAGTGATTATCAAGAACTGTAGAAATAATAGAGAATTATGGAATGAATACTTGAATTCAAGACTGATTCCCTTAGCTGTCCAGTTACATAAATTTAAAATTTGAGCTGAATGACTTCGGTACAAGATCAAGTTCTGACGTAGCTGAACTGCGGAATATGACATGAAAATTACATTATAAACTGCTCAATTTCTGTTTCTGATGTCTTGGTTGTTTTTTTTTCACAAAGTTACATCTGCATATACCTTTCTGACAGGATTTTTTTTTTTCTTCCTGATATGCAGCTCATGCTAGACACGTGGAATGAATCCATATTTTCAAATATAAAAAATAGACTTCAGGACAGTGCAATGAAGCTAGTTCATGCTGAAAGACTAGGAGAAGCTTTCGACTCCCAGCTCGTTATTGGAGTTCGAGAATCATATGGTATGGCTTCTTGCACACACCGATCCATTGCCTCCTCACTTTAGTAAATGAATTTTCTTCATACAGAGTTGGCAGTTGTGGTGGTAGAGTTGGAATTATCTCAGCATTTTGTATTGATTTTTTTGTTGTGCTTGTTGATACATGATACCACTTAATTTTTTTATTATCTTTAGCTCCTAAGTGATTTACCTATGTATCAGTTACTGCAAAATCAATGTTTTCAAGGAGAAGAGTACTTTTTGACCTTTTGGGGTTGCACATATAACTTTTCCTTTACATACTGTTTCTGATTCTTTAGATAGTTTAAAGAAGAAATGCTGAACAGGCTACATTTAAAACTTTCAGTCTTTTTCTTTGATGCAGAACAGGTCTGTCTATCTGAAACTTCTGTGATATTTCACCATTGCCTGCTACTTTTGAAAGCTTTCCAGTCTATTGAACTAAACTTGTGGCTAATATTTGTTAAGACAGCTTTTTATAGAAGTCAAGTTCTAACTTTATTTAAAGTATATTCCATTTAATGGCTATTCATTTCTCTGTAACAGTTGAGAGGAAAGTGGAAACTCTTCCAAATAGTGCAAAGCACTGCAATAAGCTTGCTGTCTCCATTCATGTAGAACAGAAAAAAAACACATTCTTGTAGAACAGTGTCTAAGAGAAGCTTTTTGTTCAGTGAGGTGGAGAACTTTTCACATTATTAGGCACTATCCAGAGCTTTTTTATTCCTTCCTTACAATTTTGCAGTTGTATGTGTATTTATGGTTACCAAGCGTGAATGTCCGAAGTGCTGGAGCTAACTATGAAATTTTTTTCCAGTTTGCCATAGTTGATCTGAGTATTTCTGGGAGAAAAGATTTTTTTTGTTGCCTTTGCGATCAGAGTCCATTTATCAGATAGTTCAAATTGTTCATTGCATCCTTTTAAGACAAGTTTCTCTCTCATTGAAATTTGCTTATTAGTAGCCACATAAATTTCCAAGACTTGAGAGTAAGTTTGGACTTTCTCTTTGCAGTTAACCTTTGTTCTAATCCTGAAGATAAACTTCAGATATATCGGGATAACTTTGAAAAAGCCTATTTGGATTCAACAGAGAGATTTTATAGAACACAGGCTCCTTCTTACTTACAACAAAACGGTGTACAGAATTATATGAAATATGTAAGTAAAAAATTCCATTGTAACTTTGTACTGAACGTGTTAGTACTTAAAATGATTGCTGTTCTACTTTTGCACAGGCAGATGCTAAACTAAAAGAAGAAGAGAAAAGAGCACTACGATATTTAGAAACAAGACGTGAATGTAACTCTGTAGAAGCAGTGAGTATAATGTGTAGAAAAATCATGTATTTAATAGTTATATAGTGTTATATTGCAGTTTTTATTTTGTTACAGTATTATTTGATAGCAGTAAATTGAAACTGTTAATTATGTTAATTTATGACTAAAAAAACATAAAACAATTTGTTGCAAAAGCATGTATTACTTTCCAATATGGTAATCTACTACAATTTCTGCTGGTGTTTTAATAGTGCCTGTAGATCAAAAGTTAAAACTGAAGGGCAGGTTTTTACTCAGATTGGTTTTTGTTTTTTTCATTTTGAGTTAGGTATAGTGGATTTTTTTCTTATGATTATCAGTGGATGAGAATCATGTTTGAAAATAAACTGTCAAACTGTTGGGCAAAGAATTTCTAAGTGCTCATTTAGAACACCTGAAAGAGTTACTGTTCATTGCAATCAAAAGGAGCAATAGAAATTTCATTAAAGCTGTAATGTATTTCCTCTTAGGCTGAAATATGGCCATTTAATATAAAATATGGGTTTTCTTGTTTTCCTTCTTTCTTCTTCAGCAGTTTTTTACACAGTTCAGTTTCTAGAGGAAGATTTAACTGCAATGAATACGTCATCATTGTCTGTGTAGAAATTAGTTCAGGAAACAGGTTATTTTAAATAAATACCTTTTAAATCTGACCATGGTTTTGAAGTGGGTCAAAATGTGCTTTACACATTTTGTTAAGCTATGAGTCATTCATTTTGCACAGGTATAAATTGTAGCCCATATAAAGAGGCTGACAAAGCAGAGATGGTCATGACATGTACAGGCAGTTTCTGTTCTAGATCTAATGCCTTGTTCAGACCATCCAGCCTGGTCCAAATAGGGTATGCTGGAATGAGAACTATTCTTAGCTCTTGGATGTATACTTGGAAATGAAGTAGGGTAGTTACTGTTCCAAAAGTGGTGGCTCCCTTGAGAGAAGAGAGTTGACAGAAGTACTAAGCTCATTAATAGTTGGAAGGAGACTTTGCCACATTTACTAACCTAAACATTTTGAAGAAATATTCTTCCTGCATGGAACAATTTCTGTTCAAACTGCACATATATGAATCACATAATTATTTTATAGAGCTGATTGTTGTGAACAGGTTAGATTTTGTGTGATGGCAAACTTGAGAAACATCAGACTTCAGTGTTCAGATGGCTGCTTGAGCTAATCCTGTGTTTAATATATTTCAGCTCATGGAGTGCTGCGTCAATGCCCTGGTGACATCTTTTAAAGAGACTATTTTAGCTGAATGCCAAGGCATGATCAAACGAAATGAAACAGAAAGTAAGTGGAGCTTCAAGAGTAGTGCAGGGTGAACCCTGCATGAACTGCATAAAAATAGATTTGTGTGTTGATATATCAAATTACTGTTTTTAATAGATGGTGGTAGTGTTCCATATAAAAATATTATTGCACATGAACAATCCCACAAAAATTACCATCGATTCATAATTTTTTCTATCACTTTTGAAATCTATATACACGATACTGTAATTTGAGTGGATAGCTCTAATCTTGCTTGAAAGAAAATATTATGTGCTCTGTTTTCTTTATTTTTTTCTACACTTGCTTGCATCATATTGACCAGCTCTGGTAAATGCACCATATGCCTTTACTTTCTCTTTGAGTACTTCAGATACAAACATTTCCTCTTCATATCATCCCACTACCTCTTTACACCTGGGAAAAAGTGTGAAGCATCTCTTTATAAAAGTGTTTTTTTTTCTGAAAGGCAGCGAGAAATTTTTCTTACTCTGATTATTGATGCAGGACCTGTAGGTCAAATGAACGAAACCTCTGCAAACTGTTCATGGGGTTTTAGAGCCAGTATATCAGTGTGAGTATTGAAAGTTAGCTCTGCATGCCTTTTGAAAGTTTTCAGAAGTTTTTTTTAACTCTGCAGCTAGAAGTTGAGAAGTTAGTGTGGTTCAGAAGTCTTGTGTTGGTCCTGTATGATAAAAAAAACTACATATGTCATTAAAATGTTGTAATTCAGGCAGGAAAAACAAAAAAAAACCCTGAAATCACCGGTTAATTTTTCTTTGAAGTCTTGGTATCCTGCAGCCAGGGAATATCGGAGATTTTCATTTCTATGGAAATGAGAAAACTGTTTTATGACTTAAAATATCATAGAAAATACTTCTAAACCCAGCATTTAAGAAAATATTTGACCTCAAAACTGTCATACTAATCTGTTCATCTAGTAGCATGATTTCTGGCAATGGTCCAGAGCTAAATGTAGAGAGCAGTGAAACTTGTTTGGAGTATATGTTACAGCCTTTGGGAGAATGCAGGAGGCTTATGTAAATGCAGAGCTTCAGAAGGGTTCATCTGCCAAAGGACTTTTCTTTAGAAAGCTGCTGAGATTTTCACACAGCCCTCTCTTGTGGCTGTGTCTGTTCTGTGGTAGTGCTTGGTTGCAGAGCACTTCCGTTTAGTCTGTAAGAACTGTTTCAACGCTTCAATGAAGGATGCAGGTGCAGATGACGGAAACCTAATTAAAGACTGGAGCTCTACAGAGTAATGTATACATCTGATAGTGTGCTCTGCTGTGCTTTGCTCATGCATCTTTCTGATATTATCTGCCCCAAAGAATTCAGGGATGTTTTCTTTATTAAACAGCACTGACAAAAAAGGGCTGTTTTGGTGGGGATTTTTGGCTATGAGCTGGGCACATACTCTTGTTATATTAAGTAATATTTACATACTGTGTAAAGACAGGAAGGAATAATGTTTTCCAGCTAAAATCTATGAAAAATGTCATAGCTTGCAAACACTTCAGAATTGACATTGTGTTTTTGTTTGCTTATAGTGTTAGGGAAGGGAGGCCTAAGTTTTCTTCTTGAGGTGTAGCAGAAGTAAAAAAGTATGCTTGGCTTTCATGAATAAAGAATGAAAGCAGACTTTAAGTGCCCCAAAAATTACAGCACAGATTTCTGTACTCTTCAGTGTCATTATGTATTCTGAGAGAAATTCCAGTAAAATACTCCTTTGGGTTTTGTTACTTGGAAATCTGTCTTTGAAGAATTTTTGGATCCTGCAGTCTTAGGGATGCACCTGGAATCTTCCTTTGGTATTGATTCTTAAGAGAAAACACTGATTTGTAAAACAATATTTATGGCATCAGTATTGCACAGGAACAGATGTAGAGCCCCTTAACATATCTTTTTGTTTATTTTTTTGCCCTTTCTTCCCTCTTGCTCTTTTTAAAAGCCTAGATTAAAAGATCCAGTAAAAGTTGAGCTTTTTGGACTTTTTGTACCTAAAACAGTGCTGCCATTCGTTACAGCAGATCTAAATTGCACTGAGAATGCCTCCAACTATTTTTTTTCCTGGTTCCTGAAATGCTGTCGTTCAGCCCATTATGAGTTGTCTGTAGTACCATTGCAAGTTCTTATTCAACCTTGTTTGTAGTTTCTATTCCCTAATTTGCATTCTTATGTTCTAAAAGGATTTTTTTCTTCTCTGTGCTTTTTTATTTGCTTCTGCAGCAGCTGTTGTATTACAGATGATGGTAGCATATTTCATCCTCAGTGGTGTGGGATCTTGATGTTTGTTGCTGACAAAAGTAATGCAGAAGAGAAAAAAAAGGCAGGGCCTCTGACTTTTCCTCTTTCACAGTAGACCTAACATTGAGGAGCTAAGTGAATCTATAAATTTTTTTTTCCTACCAAAAAAGAATCAGAGTCCATTTGTTCTACTTCATGAAGCAAAGTTCTTTGCCATGCTGAGTTCAAATCCCTGCTCTTTTTGACCTGATGACCTGGTGACCTTAATCCCAGTGTTCTTTCTGGACAGCTTTGTCAAGATGTTTATAGATAAGTCAGTATCTTTATTTTTAATCAGTATTGAAATATCTTCACAAAAAGTATACAAATAAAGCACATCACTTATTGAAGTTTTTGTACTGGTAACTTCCCGATAAACTAAATAAACTCTTTAGGAAGAGGAGTTCACTGTTTGCATTAGTCAGTTTCGGTTACTTCAGAACTTCGCAAGCTTTTATAAAACAAAGCATTGTATGTGGTGTTGAAACATAACACAAGTTAGGTATGTTTGGCTTTAATATAAAATTCAAAAATGTCTTGAATCCATGCAGTTTCCTGTATAAACTTCTCTAGGCTTCCAACTGAAAGACATTCTTGCCTAGGATTTGAAGGCTGTTAGAGCCTGGACTTAATCCAAATTGGCATTGGTTTTAGGGGGGGTCTTATTCAAGCTTGTCATACTATGTGCATTAGCATACTATGTTAGATATGAAATGGTTAAACAAGTATCACATCACACTGCAATAAATATGTTTCTTGCTTTCAAAAGAATCTTCTTGTGGGACCAGACGTAGAACAGTACTTCAGACATCTTTCTTTTTAAGTGATGAATTGGATTATCTGTTAATCACATATTTAATGTTGCACCTGAGACATACCTAGGAAAAATGCAGTATATTTGGGGTTTTATACAGGTCTTTGACTGGTGGCTTCATCAGTATTTGTATCTTTCAGAGTTGCATTTAATGTTTTCACTGATGGATAAAGTTCCAAATGGCATAGAGCCTATGCTAAAGGATTTGGAAGAACATATTGTTAGTGCTGGACTTGCAGACATGGTAGCAGCTGCTGAAACTATTACTACTGTAAGTATATTGGATTTTAGTAAAATAACAACAGGAAAACAACTTTGCAGAAGATAAATATTCTCTATTTGTGAGACAAATGCATGAATGGAAATAATTTTTGAGATTCTGTGTTTAGAGATCAAATTTTGATCCACTGAAAGTTTTAAATGTCCTTAGGATAACTTTTTATTCTTTATTTTCAATTGTGGCTTTTTAAAGTTAACTTAATTTTTTATAAAGGTTATAAATTAAGTGCATGGGATACTTATACAATACAGTTATGCTAGAATCTTAATTTTAAAAGCCTAATCAATTTTTCCAGAATTATAACCTCCTGATGAAATTTGAAATATGCTTTCAATCAAAGAATGGTTATTCAGTGTGGAAATTATATGGGTTTTTTCCCCGCTGTATTTCTTCAGCTTTTTATGATCTTTTTGTCTCTGGGTCCTAGGAGGCCTGGGTGTCTGCAGCAGTTAGGATGTGGCATGTGACTTTTAGTGATCTTTGAAAACATCCTTTAAAATAAAATGTTACTGTATAGTATTTGAAAGGTACAGATTTTTTAATTTTTTTTTTTTTTAATATTGGAAATACTATCCTGAAAGTCTGTGTTTAGGCCTACATGCTGTAGAACTCTTCAATCCAGAGACTAAAGATAAAATGTAAATTCACAGTATGCAGACTTTTTAGGGTACAGCATTTTTACAGATTAGAGAATTATGTGTATGCTCGCACTGAATTCTGTGGAGCCTTGATTTTTTTATTTGATTTTTGCCTCTTTAGGATTCTGAGAAGTATGTAGAGCAATTGCTCACGCTATTTAATCGGTTTAGCAAGTTGGTTAAAGAAGCTTTTCAAGATGATCCAAGATTTCTTACTGCAAGAGATAAGGTATGTGTTTCTGCTGGCCTTTTGTTCACCATAATTGTTGCAGTTTGTATCGTGATGTTTCCAAAACCCTTTAGCCCATTCCAGGTCGCTGTTAAATTTAGAAGATGCTGTTTCTCTATTAAATACGCAGACTAAAATATTGATGTACTTTACTACCAACTGAGATTTTAATTTCTGTTGTAGTGCTGCATTAAGTTGCATATTTTCAGCTTTGTAATGTTGTAGAGCAGATTAGAAGATGACCTTTGTATTGAGAACTGTAATGTCTGATTCAGACAATAATTTGTGTTTGGAATTTACTTTGTATTTGTCTCATGACTTCAGACATGCAACCTGCTCCATGTAATCCCTTGCTAAGTTGTTGTTTAAAGAAAACTAGTATGGTGGAAAAGAGGAAAACATCATTGTATTGGGGAATTGAGTCATAGAATTTGAACTCTCAAACTGAAAATAGAATCTGCAAGCTATGGGCTTATAAAAAAATTTGAATTAATTCCATGTTACAGTAGTGTAAAAGGAGATTAAATCTTTGTAATTCATATCAGAGAGAAATAGAATGAAGCACCAATAATCTAATTATTTTTCAGGCATACAAAGCAGTTGTGAATGATGCTACAATATTTAAACTTGAATTGCCATTGAAGCAAAAGGGGTAAGCCATGTAAACTTTATGTGAATCCAGGTTTTTTAAATGTCTCTTCAAAAAGTAATGCTGCGTTTAAAAGGCCTTTGTGTTATTTGCATTGTGGAATTTCAGATTGCTTATTGACCTGTGGTAAGACTCCCTTCGTGTAGAAGCAGATCAGTGAATAGCAGCCTGGTTCAACGTAAATTTATTTGTAGTATTTTGGGATCTGTTCTTTTATACTATAAGTCAGTTTGTTAGATGAAGTTCATAATGGCTTCCTGGATTATTAATTCCAAAAACCACAGCTGTATAACTCTGCTGCAATTTCAGCAAAGGTCCTGGGGAAAAATGAGGCAGTAATCTTCATGAAAATAACTGTGGCTGATGAAGGTGTAACCATCCACAAGCTGTTTTCCGCCTCCTCTTGTGCCAGTTGTGAGTGTGACCTGTCCAGCTGTTGCATTTTTGTTTCAGTGCAGGATTAACCAGGTTAGTTTAAACAACTTCCAGTAGATTAGGCAGACCTGCGTGACTCAAGAAGAAGGACCATGCTTACAGTGCCCGCTCTGCTAACTCAGCCAAGAGAAGGTAGCAGTCAGTTAATTGATTGTTAACATTTACTGTGTGAAGTGCCACTTGAGTAGGAATTTGTATATATTTAGGTGCTTGGGATTGCTTATATATAGTTTGTCGTCTGATTTCCTATGGAAACAGTTTCCCTTTCCTGTTGCTTCTTGTTAGGAGTAGATGGTTATAAATATCTGTCCAGCATCTTGGTTCATAATTCTGGGTTTAGTTTCAGATAATTGCAAGCCTGAGCAGGAATTAGTCTTTCTCATTGTATTTATTGGAGGAATGCTGTCCCAAAGGAATGGATCCTTGCTTTCTATACTTTGCATAGATGTAGGTATGGTAGAGGAGTTTCTTAGGTATCTTGTCATAGTTTCCTTTCCTCCGGGACCATCTGAATTGATACCTCATTGAAACTGTTTCACTCCTAAAGTGAACCCGGCCTAGTGGTTTCTTAAGAAATCCCTGTGATTGTGATGGTCTTCTGTTCAGCATTCTTCTTCCCAAGCACTTTGAAGTTGTCTAGATAAGCAGCCTAGTTTGAGCAAAATGAAACTTCATCTTGCTTAGTCTTCTGTAATAGCCAAAAGACTTGTGATCTGCTTGTACTTCAGATGGTCTTTAGGAGGGCAGAAGACATTAGCCTGCAAACTGCTTAATGAATTAAGAAAAAGGACAAGTTTTCTGAAGAGTGCTAGCTCTGTCTATACCAATCAATGAGAGGGTGAAATAATGAGCAAGAAAACTGGATTCCTGAGCTTGCTGTGGGCCCTTGAGTAGCAGTCAGGTTGGTGCCATCTGATTCTAGAAATAGGGATTGATCCTCGCCATTTGGTTTTATTCACCATTCTAGACACAGGTTCAGAACATGACCTGTACTTGAAGAATTTTGAAGAACCACAGTCTGTCTGCTGTAGTACCTTGTTCAACTTTAGTCTGCATTTAATCTCTTAGCTGTTAGTCCATCCTTTACAGCTGTGATGAAATAATTTTATCCTGTTACTATGTGTTAGATGTATTAATTTTGCAGTCTGTGAAGTGTGGTGCAGGAGGCTGTTCTTGAGACCTCATTACAGCATACTGAGGAGATGAGTGAAGCATTTCACTGTAGCATTTGTTAATTCTTTACTGGATTACTTCTTTCCATAAAATATTTTGTTGGATTAAAAATGTAGTTTCACCTGTATCCTTCATTGTTATAGTTCTTGTAACAATGAATTAAAATTGCAATTAGTTAAAATAAGCTGTAGAAGCTGTCTGAAAATGTTTGGCAGTATTTATTCTTTCAAGAAGAAAGGGTGTTATCCCTAATTTTTCATTTGTTTAATGAGGATATAAATTCACTGCCAGGATCCTTGCCAAGGGGATCAGGAGAGAGTGGTCTGTCTTGTTAACAATGTGACTATCCCAGAATAGCAGGATTCTGTATGATTTGAAGAAATACTGTTCTTCTTTTATCTAGAGTTGGATTGAAAACACAGCCAGAATCCAAATGCCCTGAGCTTCTTGCTAATTACTGTGACATGTTGCTAAGAAAAACACCACTAAGCAAAAAACTAACCTCTGAAGAAATCGAAGCAAAGCTTAAAGAAGTGGTATGTTTTTGCTTTCTAATTCCCAATTATTCTGAAGAATTAATTTGTTTATTTCCTTATGTGGGGAGAGACCTTGATGTTCAAAAGCAGTTATGCAAGGTGTAATAGTAGAAAAAAAGTTTATTAGGTTATCAAGTATGTGTGCTTAAATAATGTAACTTGTTCAGTGTTTCATGTCTCCTGTGTCAGTTCACACAATTGGTATATTAAATTAATGCATGTATGCGATTGTAATGCATTGCAATATCTAGTATTTGTCTAGAAAATAATACAAGAGATTTTTACAGACCAGATTCAATGTCTTTTTTGATTTAAGATAATTTCTTGATATTTGACAAATGAAGAAATTGAAGATGTGATATCATGAAACATCCATTGCTGATGTCTGTGATGGTATTAACACAGTTGTGCTTAAGGCAATGTCAAGTAGCCTTTCTCTAGTCATAGTCTACAGTGCCCTTAGATCAGCATTCTATGACTTGTCTGGTTGACAATGCAAATAAATACATTAAACTCTATTTTGACAGCTTTTGGTACTTAAATATGTACAGAATAAAGATGTTTTCATGCGATATCACAAAGCTCACTTAACAAGACGTCTGATATTGGATATATCAGCTGATAGTGAAATTGAGGAGAATATGGTGGAATGGCTCAGAGTAAGTAGTGTCACATCTTTCTTTAGTGTGCCTCACATCATGTGCTTGTGATTAATTAATATTCCCTTGAATTTAAATAGCCTTCTTGCTTAGGTGAGTTTTATCTTTAATAGGAGGCCACTCAGGGCATCTTATATTTCCCTTCTACCCTAGTACTTTGTAAGAGTAAAACTCTTTGGCTCTTCTCTAGTAGTGATGGTGATAGATTTTTAAATATTTCACATACAATTATCCAAAGGTTTCATATATTCTATATGCAAATAAGCAAGATGCAATGTACTTGTTTAATTGCATAAATAATTTGAGATTCATTCTAATTTTGAATTTTTAAGTAGATCAGAATATTATTTGCATGCCTTAAACATTCCTTCCAATCTCAGAACTCATGGATTCCTTAATGCATGCATATGTTCTTCAGCACTGAATTTCTTTAAAAGAATCATCATATGCCCTTAAGGGATAACTACTTATGGTCCATGCAAGAAACATTGCATTGCAGATTCACTATTATTGTCGAGTGATATTACCAGTGTACTACTTTGTGCTCTTAATTTATTCAAGCTTACTATTTTAAAAATAAAGCTTTTTGTTCATTGTTTTCTGTGTCACATTTACTGTTCTGTTTGTTTATGTAGGAAGTGGGAATGCCAGCAGACTATGTAAACAAGCTGGCTAGAATGTTCCAGGATATCAAAGTCTCTGAAGACCTGAACCAGGCCTTCAAAGAAATGCACAAAAATAATAAACTTGCTTTACCAGGTATTGTTTTCAAATTATTTATTACTTTTTATTTCTCTTAGTGAAAAATAGCTGTTAAATCTTAGGTTAAAAATTATGTCAACTGCAGGTTGAACAGTCTCCATGGCTTGTATGTGTCTGTAGACTCTTTTTTCCTGCAGTGGATACTAGAGCTGTATCACTCTGCTGTGGGTTGTTATGGGTTTTACTTGTGAGCAGTCTTGTAGATACGGATTCCCTTCTCTTGTAGACAAATTGCAAGCAAGGGCTTGAATTGGCATCAGCCAGGTTGATGTCTGAACTACCTCCTTTTGTGCTCTCATCATTCTTCAAGTGCTCCATGCTGTGCTCCTCCTTTATGTGCCAGCAGGAGAGCTGGATGCATGCTATGAAGAACTTAAATCACATTCTGAGATTGTTTCACTGATGAGAGAGGCTGAGGAACATCAGATATTGGACCTACCATGCTGAAAACCCATGCATAGTGTTTATAAGCATCAACTGTAAAGCTGCACCAAAGTTTGAGCTGTGCAGCAGCAAGCCAAAAAGACAGGTTTCAATCAGTGCTGCTGGCAGGAAACCAGTGGTGCATAGAGTACCTTAATGTTTAAGTAGGTAGACACCTTGCAACAGTCTGAAAATTCAGTCCTTCATAATTGTGTTGAGAGTTGGGAAAAAGCCCAAAACATTTTGGTTTATCTATCTGTTATACCTGGAGATTGATACAATCCAATGTTGTCTTACAGCTGACTCTGTGAATATTAAAATTTTAAATGCTGGTGCCTGGTCCCGAAGTTCTGAAAAAGTGTTTGTGTCGCTGCCCACGGAGTTAGAAGATCTCATCCCAGAGGTTGAAGAATTTTATAAAAAGAATCACAGTGGTAGAAAACTCCACTGGCACCACCTCATGTCCAATGGAATTGTAAGTGTGTAGTTTTCATTGTATCAGTCTCTGTGTATTTATAGCACTAAGAAAGCTTGTGATCCAGACAGGCTTATAAGTAAAACTTTTATCCTCTTCACAGATAACATTTAAGAATGAGGTTGGCCAGTATGACTTGGAGGTAACAACATTTCAGCTGGCTGTGCTGTTTGCATGGAACCAAAGACCCAGAGAGAAGATCAGCTTTGAAAATCTTAAGCTGGCAACTGAACTTCCTGATGCAGAACTTAGGAGGACTTTATGGGTATATCCCTTTCTCTTGAAACAGATTGCTTCTTGATTTTTTTTACTCTGAAATACTGGATTAGTATTTTTAAAGCATTGTCTGATAACACTTTGAAACTGAAATGTGAATGCCTTTCTTGGCAATTAATCAGTTGTAGTGCTGTCTCCTTGCACTACTGCTGAGCACACACAGCCTTTGCATTAACATGTTCTCTCTACCCAGTGTTACTTCACAAGCTTTTGGAAACTGCAATAATTTTTTGACCATATGCTGCCTACAGCACAGAGTTATGATTGTGTTTTGTCAAGTGGGTCTGGTCTAATTCTAGGAAATGAGTGACACCTGGTAAATACATGTTGCTTAAAAATAACTTCGGTGTTTGCTTTAGCAGACTTATCATTATTTAGCTCACAAATAAAGAGAGAAATCATGTAAGTCAGACTTAACACCACTTTGTAGCCATGAGCTTGTGTATTTTACTACTTTGTATGATTTTGCTTATGCTAACATATTTCAGAAGGAGATTTGGTAAACTGAGTCCCCTCTCTGACTTTACTAGTTCCTAACAAGGCTATGTGGTTCCTTTACTGCAGTCAGCAGAATTATGGTTATAGAAAGTAGTTGCTTCCATTTAGAAAGTCTGGTGTTTTATTTTCATTCTTTCTCCCCTTCCCCTTTTCTCTGTAGTCTCTTGTAGCATTTCCAAAGCTGAAACGTCAGGTTTTATTATATGAACCTCAAGTCAATTCACCCAAAGACTTTACAGAAGGAACCCTCTTCTCGGTGAACCAGGAGTTCAGTTTAATGTAAGATGATGTTTGAAAAGTAAAATATCAATGCATTGTTTTGTAACTAAAGGAATTCACTTTATCTTAGCCTTTGTTCTTGAAAGTTTTCAAAATTAACCTAGACACATGCTTTGCTGCCCTACCCTCACTTATTTTGGTAATAGTCATGTAGGTGGTTGGACTAGATGACCTGCAGCAGCTCCTTCAAGCAAATTTTTTTTGAATTTTCATTTCTGTGAACTTAAATTTCTTACACACTTAGGGATGAGGTGCAAAATTGGAGGCTTTGCTATGTTTCAGTCAGCAATACGTCCACAAAATTTCACAGAAGATAGCCTGTAATCAGAGCAATGGCAGAGTGCTGTGTTCATTATTTATTACGCACCCAGAGAATTTCAGAAACAGAGTGAAAAGTTTAAAAAAAGGAAGTGAAACTGCTTAATAATACGGTGTGCTGTCAAGAGCCAGGATTTTTGGTGTGGCTCTCACCGGAGGGGAGTGTCTTTATTTCTGTGAGAATTACAGTGCTCATTTTCTGGTACTTTGACATCCTTCAAGCACAAGGAAATACACAGAGAGAATGTCTTAAGTGTTGCGTACTACATTCAGTGTGGTTTACTTGCTTCTGCGTGCTTCTACTGTCAATGACTATGATGAGAACTGGCTCCTTGCTAGGAACCTCAAATTCTGTGCCTCCTTCTCAGCAACAGCTGGACATTTGGATCTAGAGAGAAAGAGATGTGACGAGTCTGCTTTCCTGGGGCTTAGTTTGTTGCCCAGGGCCATAATGCTTATTCCTGTCATCAGGATTCTGAGCTTTGGGAAATGATGAGAGGACATGACAGAATACACAGAGTGTAGAGAAAGTTTGTGGGTGACCGCTGAAGAATGCCATCAGCTTTCTTCATTGTAGTAGCTGAGTTTTGTCCCAGATAGTTCTTTGATGGAATATTAACTAGGCAAATTTCCTGAACTTTATTGTAAAACCTTCCTCCAAAGATCCCTAGATTGATATAATTAAATTGAAATATATTTTTCTGAAATTCTATAGTTTCGGCTGCTGGATTTACTTGTAAAGCTTGCTAGCATTATTTAGGTTTCATTGTGTGGAGACATTGGCATTGAGTTTTGATCTGTTAGCTCTCTCACTGCTGTAATGCTAATAACCTATAAGTATCTGATCTGTCATGGTACTTGTTGCTGCTGTAATTTAACAGGAATTCTGTAATTGAAAGTGTTTGGGTTTTGCAATTTTTTTTCTTTTTGCTCACCTTTGTACAATGCAACTTTTTTCAGAAAAAATGCTAAAGTTCAGAAAAGGGGCAAAATAAATTTGATTGGTCGATTGCAACTTACTACAGAGAGAATGCGGGAAGAGGAGAATGAAGGAATAGTCCAGCTAAGAATATTGCGAACCCAGGCAAGTAACCTGCCAGAGGAATACAAAACCCCCCTATTTCTTTTGTTGCATTATCATTACTGTAATTTGTTGTATTGTCATTGCATGCTGCCCACAGTCAAATGGTGATGTATGAAATGGGTGCCTTTGAAATCCCATTGGAAGTCACTTCTGCTATATTACTCTGGATCCCTGTGAATACCTGATTTTGCATGTGTGTTTGTACACTTGTAGTTACTGCCTCCTGTTCTGATGTACCAGGTCATCATCTTCAAAGAGGACAAAGCACATATTAAGCAAGTGGTGAAGGGCGTAACAGCATGGGGTGGGTGACAGCAGCAGATTTGTTGACTGACACTGGCCACCACCATGAATAAACAGCATTGTTGATCTTGATACCTCTAGTCTTATGAAGGGAATAATCTTGGAGGTGGGATCACGCTCTAGTTACACCACTATGACTTCTCCTCTTGGAAGTTGAAAAGTGCATCTTAGCTGTACAAACTGCATCTTCCTGCTCTGTGTTTGATAGCCCTTCAGTCAGCTACTCATGTCAAGTCTTTTGAGCTGACGGTTTTGGAAAAGCCTGCATTTTTTCTGGCATCAGGGATCATGACCTACAATGGAGTTTCAAAAATCCCATTATACTTCAAGTTTCAGGTCTGTTCTATCCGTCGGGTTGGATTGCAGGCCATGCACATTGTGAGTTGCACCACCAGATATAACATATGATGTGACCATTCTGGCAGCTAGGATTAAAGCCTGGTTGTACTTACGAAATGAGTGAGATGTTCCAAAGGTATATCACAAGTCACCTAGGAAACTGCAACTTCTGCTCAGGGAGTGAGTGAACATTTGGTTTTATTGAATAATTCACACTCTACATATAGGATTTAACTGCTCCTTTGACTGGAATTGTCTTATGTGTTGCATCTTGCCAGTGCTTCATTCTTTTCCTTTATCAGTTTCTTTATAAAAGCAGTTCTATGTAGGCTAAAAAAGGCAGCATATTTCTGATTTCTAAGGAAAAATACAGATTTCCTTGCAGTCTCACCTTACCAGGAGCCTCCTATTAATGCTTTGTTCATTTTATCACTTCACCCAGGCATTTAAAAATATTTTTTCTTTTTTTCTTGTCCCCTACCAGGAGGCTATCATCCAAATAATGAAGATGCGGAAGAAAATCACTAATGCCCAGCTTCAGACTGAACTGGTAGAAATCTTGAAAAACATGTTCTTGCCACAAAAGAAAATGATAAAAGAGCAAATCGAATGGCTTATAGAGCACAAATATATCAGAAGAGATGAGTCAGATATCAACACCTTTATATATATGGCATAATTGGAGGACAGTGCGGGATGCTGAGAACATAAATGGAAGGGTGCTTGGACAGACAGCTGCAACAGTTTGTGCTGCAGAAGGACTTGTTTTGACTTTCATTACATATTAAAATCCCTGCCTTACCTTACAGAGGACTATATTTTGCCAATCTCATTCAGCTAGCATGATGGCATTCCCTTCATGTTGCACACTTTTAACAGCATGCTGTTTTGTGGGAAACTTGCATTCATGAAGAGCCCATTGTGAACTTTTTAAAGTAGATTTGATTTACACCCACCAGGAAGAATACAGGTTTGGGTTTTTAGATGACCAGTACTTGCACAAGGAAAAAATATTCAAATATTCATGCACTGAGGAACTGCTATTAGTTTTGTTTTGGGTTTGTTTTTTGTTTTGTTTGGTTTTGGTTTTTGGGTTGGTTTTTTTTGTTTTTTTTTGTTTTTTTGGGGTTTTTTTTGTAATGCAATTAGGACTAGAAGTAGCACTTTCACTTTTGTGTTTTGGATCAACAGTGTCATGTACTGTCCATCTCTGATCCTTTTCATGTAATAACATTTGAGAGACACAAACACATGCATCACAACTGATACATATTTGTTACAGTTAAAACCTGTTGGCTAGAGCAGTGCTTCAATCTAGTAACTGGATTTTAATAATTGACACATTAAGTGACATAAAAGTAATTCAAAGTCATTAGTGATATTTTTCCCTAAGCAAGAGATCATTGTTTTTTAATTGTTTCCTGTAAACAAGTACATATGTCGTTACCTTATTTGGACGGGTGATTTGCTACAATCCTTTTTGACAAGGTAAAAGTTTCTTGAATGATACTTCACTCTAAAAGCAGTTTTCATGGGTGGGTTTGCTATAGGAACAGAAATATTAAGTCTATTTCTGCTATAGGAATAGAAATATTAAGTGTATTTCCATGTACATTTAATATTTATATCCCAAATATTTCAGTATGACTTCATATATCAGGATGCGTTAAAGAGTAATTTATGCACAACTCCTGCAGAAAGAGAATAGCACTTGAAGAGCCCTGTACTGTTTCCTCAGTGGTAACTTTTATATACATGCAAGGTTATTCCAATTGGACTAGTCAACATCTTTATATGAAAAACAAACCCTCTGCTTTTTATTTTATAACTGGTAGGGTAGGAAATACACTATTAATGAAAATGATAAAACGCTAAGGAAAAATACCTTGTTCAGTGTATGTAGAGAGAGTGCCAAACACACATCAGGAATCTCAATTTCTTAATGTTACCTCTTCCATGCTCAATCATCTGAAGTAGTCATTTGGCATTGCCCTACTCTGCTGTTCTGAACTGTCCCAGCGTGTATTGGAGCGATACCATGAGTCATAGGAACAGAGTGCCTGTCTTAGGACAAAGGTAAGTTGTGCTTTATTCAGTTCTGTATGAATATTTCTTCTATAAATTGCAAGTGTGTGAAGTAACTTTTTCATTAACCAGTTGAATTACATGTAAAGGCATCATCTTTGATGATGAAATGGGAAGGAGGATACAATCAACTTTAGTAAAAAAAGAAAGCCTTCCAGTAAGTAAGTAAGAGGAGTTTTACTTTCACATGGTTACAGTAAAGTATGCAGTAGGAGTGGTTTAAAAGCAAACTCTCTAAGAATGGCTGTTTGCACCCTTTAGAGGGCTGTGTGCTCTGTTACTAATGTAAATGCCAGTGTGACTGCCTGAGAACAGCATGTACTTGGACATCTGTTTGAGTAAGAAATTTTTGGTAGTGAGGGTTTCATGACCAAGAGATGGAGAAATCAAGGCCTGGCCAATTACAATTGATTGAAATCCTACAGCTTGTGTTACATGCTTCTGTTGGTACTCAAAAGTAGATGCTGTTTAAAAATATTGCATCTTTTATGTTGGCACTGTGGTTTTGCAATTCAGAATCAAAAGCAAGTGGTGCTCTGTGTAGTTAACCAATGAAACTATTTGAACATTAGAAAACAAAATTCTAATAAAAAACTTTGTGCTGCAAGACTTTCAGTCTTTGTAACTTAGAAGTAATAAATGCTTACTTGGGATAACTGGGGAGAACATGATAGTCTGAGCACAGTCTTCAACATGAAAGATTCCAACCCTTAACCAGAGAGGAACAAGTGTGAAATAGCCATGTGGAAAGAGCTGCCAAGGGGATAATGCTAATTTTGAAGCCATTGGTTTAGATTTGAGAGAGAAGTTTCAGAGACAGTGTCTCAGATACAGCTGTTTAGGAAGCTGGAATGTATGTCGAAAGGAAAAAGTTTCTAAAAGCTAAGGGGCTAAACATTCCCCAATCTAATAAATACAACCTGTTACCTATACATTTCTCAAAACCTAGGATGGAAATAGAGTTGGTAATGTGCCTATGACATGGTCATTTTTTCTTTAAATATATACCAGAAAGGGATGTCGGGTTTTTTATGAAATCTGAGACAGACACCAGCAAATTTGTTAAAGATGCAGAATCACGTTTAGCGTCCTTCATCAGGTCACTTCACCAATATGCACTTAAAAACTAATATCACCTGGGGCACAGGGACATACCTGGGGTAAGCTGTTCTTTTGGGGAAGGTAGAGTTCAGATCTGAATGAAAACTATTCTTCACTTGCAATATGGCAACAATGCACTTTTAAGGCTGCAATTTTTAGCTATGAATATATATGTCCAAAGACCTAGCTTAAGGAGGTGCTGCATCTGAAAAACACGTTGCCACACACACTGCCACGGTGAATAGCTAAGGAATGAAATCGGGTGTAGAAGGGGTGGGAGGGAAGTCACTCTTAATGGATTTAATTAAGAAATACTGTTAAATCTTTCTCTGTCCCAAGAACTTGCTGAGAATCTCAGTTTCAATTCTGAAGTCTTCCATTTTCCTCTTTCCACAGTTGATGTCCCTAGCTTCTACTTTGACTCATTTATCTTTCATTTGTTATGACTGTAATGCAGTTACATTTCCAAATGACAATGTGACTTTCTCATTTTCATATTTTTAAAATTAATATAAACATTCTGAATGTTCACATCTTGCATTGATCTGCATTGGGATGCCATTGTCCTGTAAAGTTCAAATTTTAAAAATACAATTGGCAAAAAGATTTGATAGTTTTACAGAAAGATTTGCTATCTCAAACTGTTTTCTATTTTCATCTAAATGACTGGGATGATATCTTTGTAATTCTTTAAGGTCATATTTGTGAAATAAACAATACATGAAAGCTTTCCTGTCATATACACTATTTGTAGTCTGGAGTGTTGAGCAAACTCGAGTTCCTGGGTTGTAATAACTATCTCCGTATGGTATTTACAATTTTGAATGTGTGCCACTACCAAGATAATAATGCTGTACAATTTTGAATGGTGGTAGTTTCTGTATGGCAGTCCAGCTGAACTATTTTGATGTACTGCTTAATTTTTGAATTTTATTTTTTAAGTTGTATAATTTATTTTCTTGCAAAATAAAAATGTAATTTAAAAGACTGCTCATTTAGCAAGGTATTTTGCTGTCTCATCCTACAAAATTTTAAAGTTGACTTCAGGTGCTGCTCCTAAAAATTGCCAGTGTATGAAATTTTCCTGACTTCAAGTTCCAGCATCTGTTATGATCATAGTAATTCAAAAAACAAAAATGGAGACTTCCTGTTCTTTTCTTGTTAAAAATGTTTACATACTTAAGGTTATATGTAGAGCTGTTTAGTCTTCTGAATTCTATTTAAAAATGAGCTGTAGTCTTTAAGTTTCAGTGTATCAAAGCCTGCCATGCCAAAAGTGCTGGGAGTTCCCTGATCTAGTTTATGGCACATTTAAAAAAGGTAATGTCTCTGTGCAACTTACTGGGATGGGCTTGGATTGCTGAATATTTTGTTTGATTTGTGTCTGAAGTTATTTAGTGTGTATCACTAAATGTTACTGGGGTTGCCACCAGGACCTTCGGGTAGATGATTCTGCTGTAAACGGTGACGTGGGAACAGTTGCTTGCCTGAAGGAGTGCTTTTAATGTAATGGCTTTTCTTCTTGATTGTCCTTGCATTTTAATGTGAATCTCTTTTTGCATTTCAACTCCTTTCTCTAAGTGCACCAGCTAACATCAGTGTTTTATGCTTTTCTTGTATAAGCATAGTTTAGAACTATTTGTGTGGAATAAACACCTGTTTTTTGGTGACTGCTCAGTACTGTGCAAGGCTGTTGGCCAACTGGCAGTTCTTGTGGGCACAGTTTTGATGGCAGGTTGCCATTATTTCCAAACTTTTTTTCCCTCTGTTAGGGCAATATATAGTCATTCACAATGGTTTTTCAGAAGTTGTTCTCTAGAAGCCATTTATTGCAGGAGGTCCTTGGCCAAATCAACTCCTACCTCTGTAAATAGATCACAGTTTAGGTAGAATCATTGACCTAAATACAAAAGGCTAAACCTGGTTCATTCTTCTGATAAAGTTGAGAATGTGGCTTCATTTCCTTCTTTGCTTTACCTGTCACATAGAATCATAGAATTGTTTAGGCTGGAAGAGACACTCGAGTCTAACCATTAACTCGTCACTGCCAAGTGCACTTCTAAACCATGTCCCTGAGAGCCACATCTACACATTTTTAAATAAGTCCAGGGATGGTGGCTCACATCTGTTTTACTGCTACCATCTAGTGCTACCCTTCCCATGAAAAAAGTTTACTTAATATCCAATCTAAACCTTCCCTGGCACAACTTAAGACCGTTATTTTTGTTACTTGGTAGAAGAGACCAACCCCACCACCCCTGGCTACCCTCTCCTTTCAGGCAGCTGTAGAGTGATGAGGTCCCCCCTGAGCCTCCTTTTTTCTAGGCTGAACACCCCCAGCTCCCTCAGCTGCTCCTCACAGCACTTGTGCTCTTGACTTGTGCCCTGGATATCTCAAGACATGTAGGTAGACATGGTGCCTGGCATTTATTTTAGTGATGGAGGTCTATTATGGAAATTCAGTTGGATATTGTGCTTCAGTTTCTGCATGCACCTCAAACACCCGTAGAAAGAGTGGCTGGAGGCACAAATGGCAGCTGCTGCTTCCCTTTGTGGATACAGGACGTGGCCAAAGCAAGTATCACCTGCTGAGCTAAGGAAGAGCAGCACAGTGTGACTTTTCTATAGTCCGTGACTGGACTGAAAATGAGTGACTTTGAAATTAGTACATTATATAGTCATTGGTGTTGAGAAGAGATGCTGTAAAGATTAAAGCATGTTAGTCCCAGTGCATTAGCAGGTTATATCCCCGAAAAAGAGCTTTATACTGCAGGAATAAAGGCAAAGTTGAACAAGAGCTTTCTGGTTTTTGTTCTACATGTTTTCAGCATTACTCATTTCTCAAAAGTATCCAACCTGGATATTTTTGCTGTATGGTACATATATATTTTCAGAGTCAAACCTTAAGTTTTTTTGGAGACAATATTAGTCAGTTCCTACTTTATCTGTGTTTTGTATTTGAAAACTCTTGTCTCTAAATCCAAGGTCCAGACTAGACCGCCTTAGAACATCAGCTACTGAGAATCAAGGAAGCAAAGGAGTACAAATGCTTCCCTTGCCAGTGCCTGTCCCAACCGGCCACTTGCTGCATGGCTGGAGAATCTTTGGATATATATGGAAAGCAAGCAGTATTTTACTTTTGAGAAGACAAAGTGAAATCCTCTCTCACAGGGAAATGAGTGAGATGTAGAACAGAAAACTGAAGTACTTTTGACAAATGTTAGTTCTACAATGTGAAGATCAAATACTAAAATAAATAAATAAATAAATGTCAAGGTAGCAAATGGATGTTAACAAGTTGTTGAAATACTCTTGCTTTTTAGGTGCTATTTCCAAAGCCTGGTTCTTGGCATTTTTTTCTACTTCGGGGTACAAGAGGAAGGAAAGGTGCAAGTAAATGCTGCTTTATGTGACTGGTAGACATCAACTCTGGGGAATGCTTCATTCAGTTGTGGGTTACTGTAACAGTATGCTAACTCCTTCAGGGATTAAAAAGGTTGGTTGAGAAGAGACTGATCAGAAACAAATACAGAATTGCTTGTCCTAGACTGTGTGCAACAGCACAAGTCAGAGAATGTCACTTTGTTTTCAACCCGTTCCTTTGAGATATAAAGCTCGAGCTCGGGAAACAACCAGGCTTTTCCTGGCCTAGCTCTGTGCATGTTGGAGAGACGGGGTGAAGAGGCATTGTCCGCTGTAGAGTTTTAGTGCTGGCCTTCGCCAGCTAGACATCCAGATCCAGAGACAAGAGAGTGTAAGGGGGAAAACGAAGTGCAGAAAAGACCGTGGAACTGGGATGGGCAGCCTGAGACTCAGCTGGGCTTGGGCTGGCGTCCGTCGTTCTGTGAAGGGAGCTGCCGGACCGTTCTCGGCCAGGTTTGAATTCAAGGTAACAATGTTATGGTTTATTTCCTGGCCAGGCAAGGGTAGGGGGAGTTAAGTTGCCGACTCCTCTGAAGACAGCACTCAGCTACAGCACAAGGGCACGGCAGACACGAAGCGTCCCGGGCTCAGCAATGCTCGGCACTTTGATCCTCACCGACCTTGTCGTGCGCAGGATGTTTCCGTACAGGATTACGTCCCCGGCTCAGGTCAGCTTAACCTGCAGCGTGGGTTGGGAGGGGCGGAGCGGACACACCCCCGGCGGCTGCTGCTTCTTCCGCCAGGATCTTCCGCGCTGTCTCCATACAGTTCGCTACCAGCGATTTTCCTTCTCGGCGCGGCATCCCAGGCCGTCCCGCGCACCCCCTGGCCCGCCTGGCAGCACCGCCGGCGCTGCGGAACGCCAGAGTCCGTTCGGTTGGAAAAGCCCTCCGGGATCATCGAGCTCAACCCGTGGCCGAACACCACCGGGCACGGTGCCACGCGCACTGCTTCTTTGAACACCTCCAGGGACGGTGACTCCACCGCCTCCCTGGGCAGCCCACTCCGACGTCCAGCCCCCCTTTCCCGAAGAATTTCTTCCCGCTGTCCAGCCTAACGGGGCTCCCGGGGTGCGGAGGTCCCGCAGCAGCAGCCCCCCTCAGGCACCGCGCGCCCGGCGTCTCTGCCGCCGCCACCCGCCTTCCGCGGCAGCCAATGGCAGGGGCGGGTGCGGCACTGCCCGCGGCCGCGGGGCCAATGGCAGCGCGCAGGGGGCGGGGCGCCGCCGGCGATAGGCGAGGGCCGCGGTGAAGGTGACGGGGGCGCCGGCGGAAACATGGCGGCGGCAGCGGGGGCGATGCTGTGCGGGCGGCGGCCTGCCTCGGGGCTGCTGCGGGTGAGGCGACCCCGGGCCCAGCTTTCTCTTCTCCTTCTCTACGCAGTCCCGGCCCCACTGCTGGGCCCGGAAAGGCTCGGCCAAGGTCACACCGCTCCTGCGGCGGGGCGGCTGCGCCCCTTCCCCGCACCCTTGCGAAAACCCCGGGCCGGGAGGCAGCCGAGCGGAGGGAGCGAGTCCCCGCCGGGTGGGGGGTGAAGGGTGAAGCCGCTGGAGGGTGAAGGGCGGCCCGTCCCGCCCCCGCAGCGCCGGGCCCCGCACTAAGCGCGGAGGGACCTTTATCCGCGATCCTGAGCGCGGCTTTTTCCACTGTCAGCGCCGGGAACGCCGCGGCTGCCGAGCCCTGCCCGGCACCCGCTGCTGCCATAGGGGTATCGGGTTGGATTCCTCTAATTACGCAGTGCAAAGGTGTAAGATCGCAGCTGTAAGTGTTGTGTCTCAGCTGGGCGGTGGATGCTGCTGCCCGCAGAGCCTGTGTGCCTGGCAGCACTGCTGGCACTGCTGGATGCAGGTCCTGGCTGTGCCTGCATTCTCCGGGGCCCTGGGGAGAAAAAGGAGAGCAGGTGGATCGCGTCCGAATTGCCGTCTGCAGAGCTGAAGGTTGCGTTTTACCGCCTGTGGAAGTGGGGCCTGCCCTCCTTCCTTCCTTCCTTCCTTCCTCGACGACAGAGCATGAACACTCCTAGCAAGTGGCAGTTGCACTTGGCAAACAATTGTCTGGTTTGTCCAGTTTCAATTTGAGGCCTGGTGCAGTAAGAGAATTTATGGTAGTATAGTATTTATTTTGCTAGGCTTGATTAGGCTTTGTTTTTTGACACTAACCCTTGAAAGCACTGCTGTTAAAGTCCTGTAATGGACATAATTCTTTCTCAGGGAGAAGTTTTAAATTAAACTTCCTGCTAGCTATTATAACTTGAACTGGGAAGAAAAACATACAAAAATCAAACAACTAATTCAAAACACCAAAAATAAAAAATCAGCCTTTCGTCAGTTGAAGGTTGGCAAATGAAGAGGAGAAATGGGCTAAATTTTTGTGTAACAGGCACCATCCAGAAGGGATTGTCTAATTCATAAAAACAGTGGTGTTCTTGTGGTATCCTTAAGCAGTTGTTTTTGATTAGTATTTATATAGCTGTAACTCAGTGGTGGCCAGAGGTTCCCAGTGTGCTGAAATGTTGTCTAAGGAAATGGCTAGAGAAAGTGGTTTAATCCACTAATGGAAAGATCGTTCTGTTAATATATGAAACAAGACCTACAGATACAGTTTTGTATCTTTGCGCTGCTCAATTAAATGAAGCTGCTGGCTGGTTAATGGGACTGCTCACATAATGCCTTTTTCTTAGTTTTGTTTTATTATCCTGTTGTAGTGTGATGTTCTGAATTCGTTATCTTTATTTTTTGTTCATGAAACACCAAGGGAGTGGAAGTTGTAGATGCAAACTGCCACTGTTTAAAAGCAGAGGAGTTAATGGTAGGAATGAATGAACAAAGTCCAGGGCAGCAGACAGAGGGACTAGTAAACTTTTTCAAGATAACACCACTCACCTCTGGCTTAGACATATGCTATAGGTGTTCATAACAGACTTGGACATAATCAATTGGGTGTTGTTTTTGAAGGAGTATTTGTTTATTTTTCAGAAAACTTTTTATCACAGATGTTATGGTGAGACTGTACTAGACTGCACTTCTTTTCAAAGGCATGTAATGATTTTTTCAGTGTTTCTTAGATACTAATTTTTTAATAATGACTTCTATGAAAATGGGTACCTTACATATTGAAACATTATGGCACTGGCTTTCTTGAGGTGAGATTCTGAGGAATTTCTTATTTTCAGGCTCTGAAGTATACAAATCGTGGCTATGCATCACAGCGTACTTTAAATGTAAGTATAAAGCACTGTCTGACTAACAAATTGTTATTTTAGGTTTGTTTGTTAATCACTGACATTTTTCAGACAATCATCACTGAAAAACTGGCTTAAGGACAATGTCACTTATGCCCAAGCCACATTTTACTGCAAAATCTAAAATAAATCAGGTTGCCATTTTTATTTTGATTTGCTAAGTGTGGGACAAAATTAAAAATGTGTCAGCTGATGTAAGCTTCATGTAGCTATCAACCCTGTATGGGAAAAGATAGCTGATATCAACAGATCCCTCTGAAATTATTTGTGTTATCCTGCAACTTTCTGTTACAACATAAAAGATGAGGACAAGTTATGACTGTCACTGAAGTTAATCATGATGAAGGAGTTACAGTAATAGACAGCCCTCCATAGTTTTAAACAAGTATCATTTGTCTTTGTTAATATTTTTTCTAGTGTTTTCTTTCTTTGCCTGTCTGTCTAAATAATAAAAAATACAAAAAACCCTCATGACCAGGCCCTGTAAAGCTTTGCGGTTAATTTTCACTGAAACCAGTGGAGCTGGAAACAATCATTGGTGCTTCTTGACAGCTGTCGGGGACAGCCAGAGGTCTGACATGTGCATCTTTTTGGTGCCAGATTCTCATGCTGCTCTCACAGGGTTATCAGGTGCACACATGGATGTAGCACTAAAGCTAATTTTTTTTTACTACTAGCATAGGGCTGAAGGTCATAGCATGTCTTAAACTGCTGCTTACACGTTCTGCTGGCAGCTGGGCTTTTGAATATATGCAGGGATAGAGACTTCACAACCACTCTGGGTAACCTGTGCCAGAGTTCAGTCACACTCCCAGTGCAGAACTGTTTCCTGGTGTTGAGTGGGAACTCCTTTGTGTCAGTTTGTGCCCACTGGGCACCACTGAGCAGAATTTGCCTCCACCTTCTTTGCACCCTTCCTTCCAGTATTAATATTCATGGTGAGGTGCCACTGTTGGAAGTTCTGTGTGGCACTACATCCCTCGGGTGTATCAGCCACTCCTCCCAGTTTGGTGTCACCAGCAGACCCGCTGAGGGTGCACTGCAGCATCATGCAGTTCATTAATGAAGCTGTGACACAGCACTGGACCCAGCACTCACCCGTGGGGCACAGCACTGCTAACTGGCCTCCAACTAGACTTTGTGCCTCTATCACCACCCCCAGGCTGGTCATTCAGCCCTTTTCTGTCCACCTCACTGCTGCTTGTCTAGCCCATACTTCATTAGCTTCTGGATGTGGATTTTATGGGAGACAGTGGTGAAAGCCTCATTGTATTCCAGGTAGACAATGTCTGCTCTCCCCTCCTCTACCAAACCAGTCACTTCACTGTAGAAGGCTGGCAGTTTGTCTGAGTGTGGCTTCCCCTTGGTGGATCCATGCTGATGACTCCTGATGATTTTCTTGTTCATGTAAATGGCTTTTTAGGAATGGTTTCATCACCTTTGCGGGGATTAAGGTTGGTCTGACTGACCTGTAGTTCTCTGGGTACTCCTTCTTACCCTTCTTGAGGACTGTAGCAATGCTTGAATTTTCTCCAGGCCTTGGGCACCACTCATAACTGCTGTGACCATTCCAACATTATTGAAAGTGACCTTAGAAAGTCACCTGCCAGCCTCCAGAGCTCATGGGGACATCTGATCAGGACCCTCTTCCACCAAGGGTGCATCTTCCTTGCTCCACCCTTCCCCTAGTCTCTGGGGTCTGGGGTTCCTGAAGGCTGGTCTTAGTACTGAAGGCTGAGGCAAAACAGGCATTCAGTACTTCAGCCTTGTCCTTTGTCACCGTGTCCCCTCCTCAGTACAGCAGCAAGTCCGTATTTTCCTTGCTTCTTAGGTGCTCATGGAAGCCCTGCCTGTTGCATTTGACATCCCTTGCTAAATTAAATTCTTGGCTTTCATAACCTAATTCGTGCATGCTCAGACTGCCAGATTCTCTGTCCCCGTTTCCATCTCCTGTGTGGTTCATTTTTGTGTGTGAATTTTGGTGTCCATCCCGGAATTTTTACCCAACTTACTCCTTGTTGAAATGGATTGCTCTGGAGCTTGGAGGGGTAATCCTTGAACATCAGCCAGCTCTCTTTAATCTCCCTTTGCTCCAGGATGTTCAAGACTCTTGCAAACATCATCAGTTCCAAGGCTGAGCCTCAGTGCACTCCACCTGTTGTGTCCCATAAAGCACAAAGCCTCTCCCCTCCCCCCTTGCCTTGCATGGCAGCACGCCAGCCATGTGAGCCATCTCACCATAGCTCTGTGATCCTTGTAGTGCTGCAGCTGCACACCAATCTCCTTGTGTTTGCTCTCCATGCTGCATGCATTAGTAAAGATTTTAGTGCTCTGAAACACTTGCAGGATGAAGCCGTGACATCAATAAAATAATAATAAGTAGATAGATTTAAAAATATTAGTATGTGTGTGCAATTGTGAGAGAGATTGTGACTTTTACTCTGTTCTTCTGCACTTAGGAGGTGGTGATAGCAAGTGCTGTGAGGACCCCTATTGGATCTTTCCAAGGATCTCTTTCATCACTGCCAGCCACTAAACTTGGTTCCATTGCAATTAAGGGAGCAATTGACAGAGCAGGTCCGTATACACTTTTTTTTTCCCATGACAAAGAAAATCTCAAATGGCTCAGTGTCTTTTCAATGGCTTAGCAATAAAGAAAAGCTTACAGTGTTCTGGGTTTTTTGCTCCTGTGGTATTTTTAAGTCTTCCACAAAAGACACCTAAGAAAAGTTGACTATCACGCTTTGGTTCAGTCTGAATTATGTGCTGTTTCTGGGAACAGAATGTAGCCTAGGGGTATCTGTGCTAGTCCAAATGTGATTGAACATGGTAACTGTTTTTTTGAGATGGGTTTTTATGATGTGTATGCTGATGCAAAGGCTACTTGCTGCTGAGACCAGTGGCTTTTCCTTTCCCTGCCCATTTTTTATGTAGGGACATGTGCTTGAAGGACAGCCTTGTCAGCCTTTAGGGAAGAGTAGGGTTAATACTACAAGAGCTTGAACACCAGGGCTGTTGCAAGAGATGCAGCAGGAGAGCAGACCTCTTCTCTCTGGTGGCAACTTGTTGTGGCTTTGGCTTGCCCTTGCTAAACAAACAAAACTGTCTTTAGACATAATTCTAGCACAAAAAAAAGTTCTGTGCATTTAACTATCCATGAAAATTGAGCATCTAAGGTGATTAGTGGGGCTTGGAAATGTTGAATTCAGTGGAATAACTGGAACTCATTCTGCAGGGTGATGGGGAGTTATCTTCTGGCAGGGTCACCGGTTCACCATACTCTGTGAATATGAGGGTAGAGATCTGGAATGCACCCACAGGGACCTGGGTTCTGGTAGCACACGGGTTGGATGTGGCAAGGTTCCTTAGTCTTTGATTGTAAACTTCAATAGCTACCTCTGTCAAAAGGATCCTGAGTCAAAATAATTTTGTTTTGTAGGAATCCCTGTGGAAGAAGTGAAAGAGGCCTATATGGGCAATGTCCTGCAGGCTGGACAAGGACAAGCTCCAGCAAGACAAGCAGTCTTGGGTGCAGGTATTCCTTCTCTTGGCACTGAGATTGAAGGTTTTCTGTCTTTATGTAGCTGGAATCTGTTGGGCTGTGAGTTAAAGCAGAGCAGTGGGCAGCCCTTTGTTAGGACAGTCCATGGATGCTTTTTTCCCTGTGATGGGTGAAGGGTTCTTGTTGCACTCATGCAACAGTGTTTGCAGAACCTAGAGAATACAGGCTGGTAATCCCACAGTGCTTTACATTAATGATGCTCTGAATCTTTCACAAAACAGACTTTCTTCAGTATTTCATTATTCTTAATTCTTACTGGATAAGGAGTCAGTGAGTTTCATTCAATTCATGAGCACGTACAACTCATCTTCCTGTGGAGTCTGGAGCTGACACTGGAAGGATTTACTGTGTAGTGTTAGCTGTAACATGGAAGTTACTGGGGTGCAGAAATTATTTTCTTGTCCCTTCTTTTGTGGGGGTGGGATTTTTTACCTTAGCATGTTTCTAGGGAAGTCTGTAGGTCAGTAGGACTTTGTACTTTCTTGGATCTGTTCCTGTACATTTTTGAAGAGGAAGAAACTACTTCCATCTCAGGCAAAGTGATAAATACGGCTCTTTTCTTTCACAGAATTATATAATGTCTTGAGTTGGAAGGGACCTTAAAGATCTCATTCCACCCGCCCTGCCATGGGCAAGGACACCTTCCATTAGACCAGGGTACTCAGAGCCCTGTCCAGCCTTGCCTGGGGTCTGTCTTGTTACCAGTTGTTAAATTCTGCAGTTTATTTATGCTTTGTCAGCCTTGGATGCTGCTTAGAGCCAGGGATCAGGGCTTTGGGAACAGGAACAGTTCTGGAGTTCCTTCCTTGATCTTCCATTTCCTTGCCTTCCCCCTTAACACAAGTCATTTGTTGGAAGGGGAGAAACGACAGGGGTCTCCAAGAAGGATGCTAACTATGGATAAGTGTAGATAAATTGCCCTGGCAGGCTAAATAGTGCAAGCTGGACATCCTGGGCTTAGATAAAAATTGATGCCATATGAAATGTTGCTGAAACACCAATAAAATACTGAAGTCTAATCTTTAAATAACAACTGTACAAACAACTTTTTTGACTCAGGTCTGCCAATTGCCACTCCTACCACAACTGTCAATAAAGTCTGTGCTTCAGGAATGAAATCAATCATGATGGCAGCACAAAGCTTGATGTGTGGGAGTCAGGTATGTGCATTTTGTGCTGTTCTGTGGAAAAAGTCACACAGTTAATGTTGTAGATCCTGTCCTACTAATGGCTGTGCTCTTTGATTTGGGATAATAAAGCTAATTAGCAAGGGTTTGTTTTCTTTTGTTTATGCAGCCCTAATTTTTTAGTCATTTAAGTATGTTTGAGTTCAAAACAGAAAGAGAGTAGATACTGTAGTTGGAAAATTCAGCCTTTCTTTAGATCTGAGAAAACAAGGTGGGTTGTTTGGGGAGTATTTACATCATCTCTCTACTGCTCTATCCCCATCCCACCTACCAGTCCAGCCCCCAAAGTGTAATTAAGGGAATTTTCAAGCTTTCAGTTTTGAAAAGGTGACAAAAATTTTGTAGACATAGTTTTTTGGTGACTTGACTTTCAGACAGTGTTAACATTTAAATGAATTAAATACACATATTCAAGCAGTGTTGTTTCCAAGTACATTAAAGATCTTTCAGGCTTTTTTATTGTTCTAGAAGAAGCAGAATTTATTGTTGCTGAATATGCTTTTTCATTAAAGAGCTTCATGAAGGAAAATTGCTCATCTCTGTCAACTTTCTTACAAGATTTTCCATAAAATGGGGAAAAATTCTGTCACTTGACGGGAGGGTAGGAGAATACATAGTTGTCAGTAAGCCATCAAATGCTGTGCAGAAAAGAATGTGGGAGAAGTGTGAATGTTGAAGAAAAATGTTTCAGTTTTGTTTTGAATTCCATTTTGGCAGCATCTTTGGGTCTTTGAAGTGAAAATATCATCAGTTCAATTATACATATTTTTTGCTTTAAAAATAAGTGGCTTATAAGTGAGGAGTACTTTTGTGTGTGTGTGTTTAGAACAAAAGTAAAGTATTTAAGTTTTGATGTCCCTTCTGTGGAAATGACAGTGTAACTGGAGTTAAGCAACTGCTTTATTGCTTTGGCCTTGCCCTGCAGAGAGCAGCACTTTGTCTGGGGCTTGCTGAAGTTGATGGAAATCTTGTCACCAGGCTTTGAACCAGGCCCAGCATGTCTTTGTCAACAGCTGCATTTGGATTTAGTCATTTATATCCAATGACTTCATGAGAGTAGTTGTGCCTTTGGTTGGTTTGACAGATGTAGGCCATGAGCTCTGAATAGAACTGGAGTTTTCAGCTGAATTAATCATACAAGCTGTGCTGCCAGTCTCAGCAAAAGCAGAGACTCAGCCAGTTATTAGTCCCTTACAGCTATAAATCATGAGGGGGTTGGTATTGATTAGTTTTTCCTGGCTGTGGGCTGTGAGGTATCTGTGGTATGATAGTCAGTGATGGTTCCCAGTGGCTTGAGTCAGTGGACACCATTATATAAACAATTGTATTGGCTCTCTCTCCCAGTCGTTCACTTTATGGAATTGAAATGCCAGGGGCTCTTGTTTCTCTGATCTGTTGCTGCTTCCATATCTCCTTTCCAATTATCTGTCTTTTCAATAGTTTGTCTCCAGCCTTCTTTCTTTTCTTTATTATTTCATGTCATATTTCTGCCAGGGTGGATTAATTATCTTCAGTTGTCCCTCTTGTTTGCTTTTTAAATGTTTAAAGTGTTTTTTTTTTCTTTCTCAAAGACTTCTCAGAAATATTAAGTGCCCATGCTTAAGCTTTTACTAATATTGTTCCTACAAGAAGTTATGAAGAACACGACGTGTGATTACTAATTTTATCTTGTTTCCTTTGAGCAGGATGTCATGGTTGCTGGTGGAATGGAGAGCATGTCTAATGTTCCCTACACGATGAGCAGAGGGGCAACACCTTATGGAGGAGTAAAGCTGGAAGACCTGATAGTAAAAGACGGGCTGACAGATGCGTACAACCATATCCATATGGTAACTGTTGCTGCACAGTGCTCATGTATCAGCCACAGATAGACCTGGTGCAGATCTGCAGAGCTTGCTAATAGTTGTTATAAAACTGCTTCATCTAGCAAGCCACGAAATGAGAAGGAAAAAGTCTTCCCTTTCCAGGTTTCCTGCAGTAGTTCTAATGGAGGGACTGGACAAAAGACCAAAACAGCACAGCAGTTTCTGTGTTAGTCTCTGCAGTCTGAATAGCCTAAAGCAAGGATTAAAGAAAAGTTAATTCTGCTCCTGATAGGTTGCTGTTGCTCCATCTGAGGGAGGGAGCAATGAAGTGTTTTGGTGTCCTTGAGGATCCCTGCTCTGTAGGATCCAGCAGGCTCATGTTTTTCTCTCCTTCAGAGTACATATCTCATATCTCCTGGGAGATATGAGGGAGGGCTTGAGTCAGCTGGTGTGCTTACTCATCAGCAGGGTAACTTGGACAAACAAGGACAAACTTAGGATGGATTTGGAAAACAACAAAGATGGTCAAGAACAATCACCAGGGAAGAAACGTTTGAAAAGAGAATGGTTACTTTCAGCTTAGGAATATTTCTGACCTTTACCAGTGGTAATTCAGAGCTCTAGGGCTCTGATCAGTTGGTGTTCTTGGTGGGATACAGAAAAACATGTAATGAAGAATATTTAATTTGATCCATAGATTTGATACAGACCTCACTTGTGCATGATTTATTCTTTTTGCACTCTAGTGCTTAGGCTATGTGGGAATGTTGAAATTCATTCCTACATTTCAGCTAAAATGGATTTTGAAAGTGAGGATTTTATAGGAATCTAGAGGGTGGCTCATATAAGGAAAAATTCTATCAGTTGGTTATGATAAACCAAATTTTAATAGATTGGGACAGTATGTTGGAACCTTTTGTCTGTCTTATATCAGATGTAGGTTGTTTAGAAAGCCTTAACAGTCCATGTGAGAACATACAAGGAAGACAATAGGATTGTTTTAGGAACTTACTCGTCCTTGTTTTGGCAATAGCCTAAGTTGCAGGTTTGAAGGCTTTAAATTCATTAATTACATAGAACTGAACTTGCTTGTCTGAAGAAATGGAGGGACACAGTGCTAAAGGGTTTTGTGTTGATTTATTCCGTTTTCTAATTAAGTGAGAGGTGGAAAAACACTCTTGAAGGGGAAATCTTTCCAAGTGTGTAGTTACAATGATTTGCCTGTGTAAAAGATGTTTTGGTTGTTTTATTCTACTTATTTCATTCCAGTTATTAGAAAAAAAGGGATACATACTTTTATTTCTACAGTTTTTAGAGATTCCAAAGGCTAAATAAGTTCTCTGTGTTGACCTGTAGTTGTAATCTTTGGAATAGGCAAGGTAATAATAATGGAGTGAAAACATTAGGAAAAGAATGTGAACATGTGGTTATGAACAGTGATCTTCAGTCTCTGAAGATGTCAGCCCTAAGAAGTTTAAAACTTACTTTTGCATACAGTTTTTTAATTGGAGAAAAAGAAATTGCTCTATGACTTTGATCATCTGGATACAGAAAACATTTGCTAAATCTGACAACTATATTTCTAAACCAAAAGTTAGAATTTGCCCATGACTGTGTAAATCAGAAATGGACATAAAATACTAGTCACACTTATTTCTGGAAATCTGCTAGTCGAGGTTTTTTTCAGTTGTAGTTGTACTTCGCATCTTCAGGAATACTGAACCTAACAGGCCTCGTTTTCTCCAAGGGCAACTGTGCTGAGAACACTGCAAAGAAGTTCACTATTTCCAGAGAGGAGCAAGACACTTATGCCATAGGCTCTTACACCAAGAGCAAAACAGCCTGGGACTCAGGAGTACTGAAAAATGAAATAGTTCCTGTCACTATTTCAAAAAAAGGTATTGTGGAAAGGTGTGATGAGATTCATTGTGTTTCTCATAGAAAACTGTAGCATTGTCTATGTTCAGTGCAAATTGTATTGTTTAAACATGCAAATCTCAGGAATATTAACTTTGATCACCTAAGAATTTTGTTAGGCAGACCTGGTGAACAGCAGTCAGTGACCTGTCATCTGGTTTTTGTTTTTCAATTTTTCTTTGGTGTTATACACCATATCTTCTTTTTTGTCTAAGTGAAAGGTTAGCTTAAGCCATTTAGTATGGCTTAAGGACATCTGTTTGTATCTATTTGTTTTAATTTACATTAAAGGTGTGCTCTTTGTCCTTTTCGTTTAGCCAGTGGGAAGTATAAATGGATTTGCTGTAAATAAATTTGATTACGGAATAACTTTTTTTCCAGTTTATGTAAGCACATTTCTTGATGTGCGTTTCACATGCATTTGCACTTTTAACTAAATTAAGTCATTTATTTAAGGCGGAATTTAGTCAACTGTTCTACAAAATACTAAACCAAATCTGAATTTCAGGGAAGCCAGATACAGAAGTGAAAGAAGATGAAGAATACAAACGTGTCGATTTCAGTAAAGTTCCAAAGCTGAAAGCTGTTTTCCAAAAAGAAAATGGTAAATATCATTAAAAGAACTGCTGAACTTTCTGCCAGGTGTAAGGGTGCTTTGTCAGAGTGGAGAGTACTGTTCACAAGAGCTCGAATGCCCAAAAACAGACTCTTTATTTTTAAATAACTGCTGAGATAAAGAAACATGTTGCACAACAGCAAGAGCTGGCTTGGATTAAAAGATGGTCCAAGAACCTGAAATCAGTGAACACCTCTGTTTGGGACATTTACCTTAAAGTGTGACAGATGGTTTCTGTTTCACTGTTGGCTTTGGTCTCTGCCAAGTGTAAACTCTTGTTGCTGAGGAGCTGGAGTGGCTCTACAGAGTTGCCATTGCTTCCTGAATGTGTAATTGATAAACCTTCCTGGCTAACTCAAAGCTGCCCTTCATTCACAACCCTTCCTGAGTTGGAATTCTGTAAAAATGCCAGCAGCGTAGCAGTCACGGAAGGCATGATCTAAGCTGGCACTGGGATAAGGATACAAATTCCTGTGGCTGCATTTGTTTCATCAAATAGATATCAAAAAACAACTAATTTTTAGTTAACTCAGCGCAACAGGTTTCACTTGAGACTTCATGTTCAATGAACTCAGGGAAAAACAATCCTTAACAGGATATCCGTGAGCTGTTTTGCATAACACTTGCACCTCTGTCTGAGGAATATTTTACCTTTTCTAGGAACAGTTACAGCTGCAAATGCCAGCACTCTGAATGATGGAGCAGCTGCTTTGGTGCTGATGACTACAGAGGCAGCCAAAAGACTGAAAGTCAAGCCTTTGGCACGGATAGTTGGTATGATTTTTCTTACCTCTAGGAAAGTCCTGGAAAATATTCCCATAACGTGCTCTCAAACTGGACATTCTGTTTGGTTGGTTACCTGACATTATGGCTGTGTCTTCCCAGTCCAGTCCTTGAAATTTCAAGTGTTACACTTGAAAGCAGACTTTTGACCATAAATGGAATTTTCTATACATAATAATGATAAAAATCTGAAAATATTATTGTGCGGCTTACTTAGGGCATTACATTTTAGATGCAGCTATTTCATGGACCGTGGTATTCAGAATTTTTCTGCCTTGGCCGTGTTTGCTGCTTGCAAAGAAAGAAAATTATGTATGGTAAAAACACAAGGTCTTTAACACCTTTTGTGATTTCTTTTTTTCATTTTTCAGCTTTTGCAGATGCTGCTGTCGATCCTGTTGACTTTCCAATTGCACCTGCATATGCTGTTCCCAAGGTAAGAATAAAACTGAGTGGGTTTTGGAAAAAAAGAACAACCTTCCTTAGCATTCCACTGCTGGTTCCTCCTCTCTTGGTGGATCTTCTTGAATTACGATTGAAATTATAATGATCTCATAAATACAAAGAACAGATGTTTTACAGAGGCTAGAATGCAGATCTTCAGTGTTTAAAAAATTTCTCACACCTATTTGGAAAGAGAATATTGTTCTATACTGCTTTTAGCAACGTTGGACACATATACACCTTTGAAGTTTTGCAGTTTGTACAGCCAAAAGGCAAAATAAGTATGGTTATACAAGGATAGATTCATTCTAAAAGGAACCGAAGAGAATTGTATGGTGTGAGGCAGTACTGTGTCAGTTTAAATGAACTTACTGTAGCATCAGACTTTGTGTTGTGTGATGGAAATGCATCCTTGGCATGGGCTGTTCTCCATTCCTTCTTTGGTGAAACTCAAGTTTATGGTTCAGTCCTCAGTTTTACTTTTTCCCATCTGACAAAGAAGTTCCTAAATGCGAATTTGTGAATCAGAGTATGGGCAGCCTGAGTCACTGGCTTCAAAACAGACCTATTATTTCTATAATTAGTTTCCTAATTTTTTCATAGTAGTAATTATTTTTTATTATTTCTAGATTCTAAGTGAGACAGGCCTGAAAAAAGAAGATATTGCAATGTGGGAAATTAATGAAGCATTCAGTGTTGTGGTGCTGGCCAATATTAAAATGCTGGGCATTGATCCACAAAAAGTAAATATTAATGGAGGCGCCGTCTCTCTTGGACATCCAATAGGGTAAGCAAAATAAGCTCTGGGTTTTGCTCTGCACAGAGGCATTGTCTTATAGGTAAACAAGTTTTAAGCAAGTAAGAATATGTTTGAATTTAATAATTTAATTTAGTCATTTAATGCTATTGATTTGGTTGTGGGACGTATGTGCTGCATGTAGAGGTATTCTGTAATATACAGGCTGACATTGAGGTGAGTTCTTTCTCCCAAAGATACTGCAGCTGTACTTACACAAACAAAAACTCCATGTTTAAGAACCTTTGTGTATTCTTCTTACAGGTCTATAATAAATAGTCTATATCACTCATAATTGCAGACAAAAGGATTGTTTCAGGTTTTTTGTTGGTACTATATCCTGCCAATTGCCCTGTGTAGGTCTAAGCTATGTTCTTTTGTTTTTCTTATCTTTAGAATGTCTGGAGCAAGAATTGTTGTTCACATGGCCCATGCTTTGAAACCAGGACAATATGGTCTTGCAGGAATCTGCAATGGAGGAGGAGGTGCTTCTGCAATACTGATACAGAAGATGTAGCCCAAGTACCATCAGAAACACAGCCTTAAATGCTCTCTGATCAAAATTATGAATGGTAGCTGTTACATCTTATTTATCAATTGGTGGATGAATTCTATAACTGCTATTTTAAAATTTCCTAAAGCATCAATGATTACTGATCCAGACACCTGGCCTTTTATTGCTTTATCAGCATAAGTTTTTATACAGTACAAATAAACAATGTCCAATTTTAATTTTGGCTTGAAACCTGACAATAAAGAATGTTAACTATGGCTCCCTCTGTTGCTGCCATACCATTTCTCAAAGGCCCTTGAAAAGGAATTCTCTTGCTGCTATTGGAAACAGCTGTTTTCTTCTAAAACTTATTTGCTGTATTGACAGCAGCTTGGTGCTGAAGATACTTCTTTCCTATGAAAGTGAGTGGATAATGCACATCTGTAGTACGGGAGTGCCTGAGCTGTAACATTACAGCGGGTACTAGATGCCCCAGGCAAGAGTTACATTTAGCTCTCAAACACCAAATTAATTTTAAAAGTCACCATCACTATTAAGTATTTTATGCTTAAGACAATTTTTTTGCTTGCCTGCCCTAGGCCCTCTGACAATTGCTATTAGAACTCAAGAGTTTAATAATGGGCTCTTTGGCTTCAGAAACAACTGACCAACAGGACTTTTTAGTATCAGCAAAGCTGCTTAGCTGACTTAAAAACATTAAGCAAGATACACAACTTTTTTACAACAAAAATATTTATTCAAGCTGTAAATGCTATGCAGTATTTAGTTATTGGATGGGTTTAATATAAACATCTACTGCATAATCTTGGTTCCTTAGGAATCCTTGTATTGTATCTGAAACATTGCCCTGTTGCTGTACAGATCTCTTACAAGAAAACTTGCAATTTTTTTTTAAGACATCAACAATTTGAGAACAAAGGAAGAAATATCAGTAGAGAAAAATTCTGCAGTTTTGGAACAAGGTGTGCTCATTCAGCAAAATGTAGGCTGAGCTCCTCCTGCACCCCTTTTGGAGAGAGTTTGTGTAATAGCTATGACAACCTCTATGTTAAAGAGAAAAATCAGATGCAAATTTATCCGTGTCTGGCTGAAAATTTAAGTTAGATAGTGGAACTCAGCAGTATGAATGAAAGGTGGAGGAATTGACTTTTGCATTAGAACACACTGTAGTTCTTGTTTAGCTGTTGCTTCAGTTGAGTATTCATACTGAGGCATGACCCCACACAAATGTACATTACTTGAAAACAGCTTTTGCATTCAAATGACATCTTATGTAGCAAATACTGAACACAGAGGAGGCCTGTCCAAATTAAAGTCCTTGTCTAAATGACTGGCTGGAAAAAGCTTCACCAGATGAGAAATGCTTTTTGAGGTTTCACAGGCCTTATGTTTAGCTATCAGTATTTTTGTTATTTTGTTCAAAGCCTTACAACACGCATTTGACAGTTCCAAAACAAGAGTGTGAGCACAAGCCACTCAGAGCTGAATATAACAAAACACTGAGAAGTGGCCAAGGTAGCTGCCCCACCTTAGAGTGGTGAGTGACAAGCACCACCTTCTCAGAGACCGGCTGAGCGCTTTGGAGGGGTAAGTAGAGAAAGCAGCAGAACACAGACAACGTGGTCTAACAGGAAATGTACAATCTTTCTTACACGTCATTTACACAAATTTACAGTTTTGCAATTTAAATGGCTCTATAATTATGCAAGTGCTTTTTCAAAAATAAACATACCAACTCAATGATATTTACACTTTGCAACCTGCTTCAGAAACAGCACGACTTTGCTATAAAGTGAAACTTTAGTGCACTGAAAGTGCAACTTGCCCTTTAGCGTTAACTTCTCTTCCCATGCAAAACCTCAGCACTGCTCCACTGAGCTTCAGATGGCCTCACTTCAACTTCTTTTTGTTCATTCATCATAATGCAAAGACAACAAGAACTTGTCCACATCCATTCCTGCCGGAAAGGAATTTGGGAGCTTCTTTTTCTGTAGGAGAGCAAAGGAACAACTGTGTTAAATACAAAGAACCCGGGGAAACTGAAGAGCCTGCAAGCATTCCTTTCTTCCTCATCCTTCCATCTACCTTGCAGCTTTTCCTGCACAGATCTGCCCCAGGAGTCAGATACTGCCATTTCACATGTGCCCTTCAAATCTGTTCCCCCTCTGTGGAATGGAGCATTTACCAGTCTTGGTGTTTTAGGAGCACACCCAAACTTAGTATGGGAATTACAAAGTTATACTTATTTTTGGTTATTTAAATCTAAAGACACCTTTTTGTGTCTCACACCTTGGCTATTTGCCTTTAAATACTCAAGACAAAGGAACAGTGCTGCACACTATAGAGACTGGGAGTATCACTCATGGTGCTAAGCTAAGGACACAAGGACAGCCTGAACTTTAGTAAGGCTTACTTTGAATTTAGCTTAATTCCTGCATTCCACCTAGAAACTCAGAATTTAGAAACTCATTCATGTTTTAGGAGAAATAATGTACAGTAATTTCACGAATATAAGTCGCACCCTTTTCATTGAAGAATCCAGCCTACCCCAGTAGTGCGGCTTATATTCAGGTGCGGCTTATCTATGGACAAATCCCGGCGAAATGCCAACCCGGAA
>VRYO01002772.1:17904937-17990397 GCA_009812075.1 Sialia sialis
TAAAAAAAAATAAAAAAAGTGTGGTTTATATTCAGGTGTGGCTTATAGTCGTGAAATTACTGTAATTATCATTGCCTATTTAGAGAGTTAGTAGGAATTACTTGTGCATATCTGAAGACTAAACCAAACAAGAAATCTTAGCTCAGAGTACGTTGCAGAGGCGCAGCTGGAAAAACTGGCTAATGTAACTAGGCCGTCAGGGTTTTGCACTAGTATCTGTGAACTATTCCGTTACAAATAGCATCCATGAAGATACCTAATACATATTTAGAATTTTACTTAAAAGAAGTAGATGTCTGTACTTGCCTTGATTTTCTTTTTTTTTGATGGTGTTGGGGAGCTCTGAAGGTCTTTTCTATTTGCGGAACGAGAATTTCTCTCGCCTTCATTTAAGTCCTCCAGTTTCCTTTTCTTGACGGTGCTCCTCAAGGCCCTGAACTGCTGGGTGTTGTCCTTGAGGGGGGTTGCAGTGCTAGTCCTTGCAATGGCCGCTCGCGACAGGATCATGAGGGTGTGGGCAGCCATGCTGACGCTGTTCTCGCTGCCTGTCTCACTGGCGGGGCTGCAGGCGGGCAGGTCTGGAGTGGCAGGGGGCACCATGATGCGGGGCGTGCTGCTGTCCTCGGTGAAGCGCCGGCATGTCGGCGTCCGCACGCTGTCCGTAGTGTCATCCGTGTGCCTGTCCCCAACTCCAGACGGCGTCCGGGGTACCGGCAGCTCTCCGTTCTCAACTGTCTTTCCAGTGGGGCTTTGCCACTGCATGTCCTGCAGCATCTCCACGTGCTGTTTACTGAATGGGCTGGGCAGGCCGAGACCTTGGCTGGAAGCTTTAGCAGGTTCTCGCTTCGCCTCCTTTGAGGACAATGAAACAGACACCGATGATTTGCCACTGCTGGCCCCATTTGATCCCTGCTTCTTGTTCAGCTCTTGCACTGAAGGAACCGTCTTCTCATTCCATAAGGCAACATTTTGTTGGCCGTTGGAGAGTTTGGCAGTGTCCTGGTTCTTCTGCTTTTCGTCAGTATCCCTTCGTAACTCATTTTCTTTGTTTGCTGTTGTCTTGTGGAAGGGATCAGATGAAAGCCCTGCAGCTGCCACCTTTCGCTCGGACTGTGGCTCCTTTGCAGATGCACCTCTGTTGCTACCTACTTCTGGTCTACACAGAATCCTGGGCAATGTTTTGTCTTTGTCTCTCTTTGGTACCTGTGCCTTAGCAGAGGAGGATGCAGAGTCAACAGCAAATAAAGGGTTTTCGTTTCTTTCCTTCTGGGATGAACTCTTAGTAGCCTGAATTTGGGTGTTTCCTCCTGGAGTGGGTAAGAAGTTATCAAAGCAAAGCACTCTCCTGTGACTCTCACTCTGTCTTGAATTTGAGCTTGTGCTCTCTGCTGGTGCAACAGGTATATTCTCTTCCACTTTCTTTCCTGGTTCTGCACTGGTAAGCTTGTCCCAATTTCCAGTCCTGAAAATGAGATGAAAACTTTTCATTGACATGTTTATTCTTACTGGACAAATTAATTTCAGCTGGCTCCCACCCATCTTTCAAAAAAGCTCTCTCCATCCTAAATACAACTATTTTATCAATATGTAAAGACCAAGAGTAAGGAATGACAACTGCAGAAAGCTCAGAGAAGGCTTTCTTGCCAAAAAGGTATGAAACAGCCTATACACTGAACAATTAGGTAGATTTGGGCTCTTCAGCCTGCAAAGAGAGATCACTGAGAAGAAATGCAACAGAGCTCTGTGAAGAAAGCCTACAAAAAGAAAACTGTCTGCTGTACCTTCCAGTAGAAGAACTAGGGGCATGAAATTTAGGTTCAAAACACAACAAGGAGGGCTGGACACCGCATGTCACTAAACCTGAGAACTTTTTTACCTTGGGGTATTTGTGGATGCTAGTAGTTTGCTGCACTTCAAGAAGAAACTGAGTGCATGCATGACAGCACAGTCCATTCCAGAATACTACTTATGGCTCTGGAATGCTTGGAGCTGAAATTCCTAAGAGGCTGCCAGAATATTTTGGACAATGCAATCATGTGCATGCCTTCCCTATGCACTTGCTGTGCATGGCAGGACACTGAGAAAGACAAAAGCTTCCAGTGGGCATCTGGACAAACACTCAAAATCCCTGGGGTGTGGTCTCCACCTGACAACTTGCCCCATTCATATGAAAAAGCCACCACTGCACTCTCTGTCAGCTGTTGTGTCTGTGCCCTCTGCCTGGCCTACGCTGCATTTCCAAGAGAAGCTTTGGCATCGTTAATCTATGCCTGTAAGGCCCTCTCCCTGCACATAAACCTGTGACTTCTAAGAGGAAAAGTCAAGGGGATGCTAACTTTGGTACCTTTGAAATGGTGGAGAAGGTCTGAGTAGTAGCAGTTTGTTTTATCGCCATGAAATTTGAGAAGAGACAGAGGGTAGAAAGTGGAAATAAGAAATTACATCTCTTTGCGGGGAAGATTTGCTCTCTTTGCTATGCAAAACACACATCTACAGATCAATAAAGATCAATTAAAGTTAACAGAAAGCTGAATTATTGAGGTGGTATTACCAAAGATCTTGCTTCTGTGGTTTTTAAAATATCAGTACTTTTTGCATGCATGTATATGGTATAACTTGTTATATGGTTGAGATTTTTTAATAAGTTGAATTTTGAGTTCCTGTTTTACCTCTACTTTTCCAACATTTTAAGTGAGCTCTAAACAAGCAGGAATTTTATCAAGTATGTGCTATTTTTCCAGTAAAAGATCATTTCATCTCTTATATTTAAATTGAACTTTTGATCTCCTCCTACACCCTTTTGCTCATTCCATCCTTTTTTTTCAGAAGTTCATTAATGGTAAGGAGAGTTACTACTGCAGCCTTGCTTCCTTCTCTCATTTGCCCAACAGAAAACAGAAAACTACCTGAGTTAGAAATTATGTTCATCAGTATAAAGTTAGCATGCTGTTGTGCTTTCCATCTTTGCATTCAGCTCTCATTTTTTAAATGACCAAGCAGAGTTCTAATCCACATAGCTGAAACACAGATGCAGAACCCAATCTAATAAACTGTACTGGATCTGGGTCAGTGAATGGTAAAGGCAGTAACACTACACTACAAAAGCATGGGTACCACTCATCTGAAAAGAAGAAACAAAGGTTTTTGTCCTTTAAATGTCCCAGTAAATGTAACAGGCAATTCTCCTAGCTCAGATTCCGCTCAAACCATTATTATTTGAGACAGGAGACAAAGAAGACAAAGCCACACAAAATTAACACAGGAACAGTAACAAGACAATTCTAGCACAGGCTGCACCAGTCCCTGCACACATCTGTATCAATACTCCTAGTAGACAGGCAGCAGGAAAGGGGGTACTGCTTATGGCACAACCAAAAAAGGCTCCTTTCTTCACCAATACTGAATGAAGAAATTAAAGACAGGAAAGAGAAAGCAAGTTTCAATACCTAGCACTACTGACCTCTGTGTTCGAGGATTTGCATGGTTCAAAGGCTCAGCTACATTTGGTACCAGTTTTCCTGGAAGAGCAAATGAAGTATTAATGAATGACAGGTAAATAATTTCACAGTTAGTACAATGACATTTCACCTGACAGAGAGCCAATAAAAAAAACCCCACAACAAACTGTGCAGTATTTTGTAACTTTAAACCTTACTGATTAGTAGACTAGCAAAGGTCCCCAACTAAAAACAAAGCAGCAGCTTGCTGGTCTACACTTGGACAACACACAGTCCAGGCAAGACAAAACAAGCCATCCTGAACTTAAAAATACAAAGTGGGCATTTCCAAGTAGGAGGAAATTAACACAGGGAACTCTCATCTATCCATCAGCAAAACAGAATGCAAGCTACTATACAATACTCTACAAATTTTATGTTAATTTGAAATTTCATTTTTATGTGTAAGCCTACTCTTTTTCAAAAAGGCAGATAGGCTAAAGCACAAGTCAACCTTATAACCCAATGTTTCTATTTTCAATTTTTTTTTAACCTCTTCCCAACACTGAGAAATGAACATAACTCCAGTCTTGTTACAATTATCTTTTTAAAGAAGCAAAGTCTAAATGAAAAGAATAAAAAAAAGCATATACCTGAAAGGGCAAAAGGAAAACAGATAGCAGAGTGCATTTTTTATATAAACATGTAACACTTCTAATAAATGTTTTTCCTTAATACATTTTTAGTACTGCTAACTCTTCTAATATCTTCATTACTATGTGGCTTGATTCCAATGGCAGCAGTAAATGACTTAAAAACCAACAAGATGAAAAATAACCAGAAACATAAAGAAAAGTAAACTTTTAAAACTGCATGAGAGCCTTGAAACATGACATTTTGGAAAGAAGCTTGATGCTAAAACTGAAATTATGTTTTATGTTGGAAGTTCTTTGCAAACTGAGCAAACAAAGTCACTAAATGCAGCTACAGACCTGTCTCAAGACAGCCCAGCAGTTGCCAGGAATAGAAGCAGAGATATTCATAAAACATTTTTTACTTAGAACTGACTTGTTGGAACCCTCTGCTTTTCTTCTGCCCCTCTCAAGAATGCAAGGCAGGCACCTGTATTAGTCTTGTTTCTTGCTCCAGGAATCTTCTGTGATTTGGTAGGGATGGGAAGCTTTGGGACACTTCCATTGCACACAGGATTAGCCACAGGCATGTGAAGAACCTTGAAATAATCAAAATATTCTATTACAATTTACCAGAGCACTTCTTATCACTCCAGCTTTAATCCTGAAAACCTTTATTTGTGATGTGCTACCTGGCAGGCAGGTGCTGAGAACGTATTTCCGTTCTGTCCTACTACGGAGAGAGGTATCATTCCCACCATCCCTTGCAAAACTGGCTGCACTGGAGATGCAATTATGATGGCAGAACCTAAAAAATACCAAAGTTATAAGATTGTACAGAAAATAAAAATACTTCAGTGAAAAGAAAAGCTTCAAGACAGGATTTCTTAAAATTATGTATGGTCAAAACCTGTGGCAAGAAAAGCTCTGGATTTTTTTAAAAACTTCACTGTCCTTGCTATGGTTCACTACTAGAAAACAGGGTAAGCACCAGTTTTAGTTTATACAGAATTCTTTAGTTAAAGTCTGCTTTCCTTTGCAAGAGGTAGCTCAAAATAAAGTCTGCAGTATGATAAACCCATCTCAACGCTTAAATTTTAAATTAAGATAATTTATAAAAAACAGTAAAAGTAGCATTAAATATCTTATTTAACTGCCAGATATAGGAATTATAAAAAACTGAAACTATCCGAGCACATTAATTGAAAAATGGAAGAATATTTTCAAAAGTGAAAGAAAACTGTTCCTCTCTATCAAAAGCACCGAACACAACAGTTCCATAAAGAAATCCTAATAACAGAAAAAGATGTCACCCTAAGACCTTGTAAGTACTGATCTCTGACTGCACTGGCCTCTAACCTCAATGAAATGACTACACACAGAAATTCAAAGGTAACTGCAAGAAGTTCTTAGTTTTTGAAAGAAATCGAAATGGTGATTACAGCTGGTTTATAGCTGTTTTTTTCATTTCAAAAAGCACTGAAAATTTTTATTGCTGTAGTAATAGAAATGCTTGTTCCAGATTTTAAATTGTGGAAAGTAATAGTGTTATACCTTCACATTTACTGAAGTGTACTTCTAATGTAGACTAGGTTTAGAAAAATGAAACAAAACCAAGGAAGTGTTTTGGGAAGGATTAGATACATCTACCCAGTTATCTACACAAAATATGCATACCTGTAACACAAAGCATTCCATTTATAACAGGAATCTCATTGAAATAAAAACCTGTTTTATTTAGCCAAAGTAATGGAATCCTTTCCAGACTAAACCAAAATATGCTTCTAATGCTGCTAAAATTATATAATTTAAGCTTCTGAAATATGAGGCTTTTCTTCATTCAAAGCAGCCTGATCAATAACTTCTGGTACTTTTATTTCATTTCTACTAGCAACTGATACACTAAAAACAAAGTAACTCCAGGATATTTTCAAGTGGCAGACAGAGCAGTTTAAAAATTGTTTACTTTTAATGCACTTAGGGGAAAAACAAAAATAATAAGACCACTGGATAAACACCACATCCCCAGTGTTTTTTTAATAATGAGATTACCCTGTGGGAAGTTTGGGGAGACAGTCTGGTTTGCTGGAAATGTATTGCTGGATCTGGGAGGAGTCCGCAACTGTTGTACAGCTGGAGCTTGGGAAGCCAGTGGCATAGAACTGCCAGGCAATACAACCACATTTGATGGTGTTACAGCTGCACCCAAGGTTGCTGGATCAGTCATACAGGTGGCTATGTAAAGGTTGCTTGAATTCCCAAAAGCTGTGCTTGTGGCTGGCATCAACTGTATAAATCCCCCTTCATTGGAAAGATGGGTTGAACCTGCAACTGAAAAACCAGTGCAGTCTTCATTCTGAGTGTTAACTGAGGTGACCACAGGATCCTTAGGTCTAAGCACAAGAAGATTCTGCTCTGCCACAGCTGAATCCACGCTTTTTTCTGTGTCTTCTGAAGTCAGACATTTGGACAGCCCTGCACTTTTGGTTGGGGATTTGGCTGGAGATGACAATATTATAGTAGGCAAGTTTTCTCCTGTGATGCTGGAAACAGCATTATTTAACTCTGTGTCTGATGCAATAAATGGATCATCACTGATTATGATCTTGAGGGACATTACATTAGAAGGATCAACATCCATTGGTTGACTACTAGAAGATACACTGGTTATACTTTTGGCCTCAGTACCTGATTCATCTGTTGAGGATGCAGTTTCAGGGAGAGGAGAGTGGCATATTTCAGAGGTAGTAAGATTGTTTTCAGTGGATACTACAGAAATGTCTGTACATGCATTATCACCAGAAGAGAAATATAAATTATCAGTGTCTAGTTTTGCAGACGATAAAGGTTCTTGCATCTCCCCTTGTGTACCCTCTGTGTTTGACAGTCCTGAAGGGAGGTTAAAATCTTTCTTACAAGGCTTATCAAATGTATGCTCATCATTTGAGTAAGTTTTGTTAGAAGTATCAACAACTTCAAGCTGCAACTCCGTTTTGTCGAGATCCGTGATGTCTACTGCAGATCCCACAGCAGACTCTGCCTGTGTGCTCTGGTCTTGATGGTTAGAGGGGTGGCTGGAGCTCTCCTGTGAAACATCAGGCAAGGCAGCTGGATCCCTGGTTACAGTTTGTTCTTTTCCTGCATCTGCTGATGGACTAGAAATGGATGAGTCGTTTTGTCTCAGTAGTGCACTGTGGCCAGGGCTCCCATCCGAAGGGCTTCCAGGAAGTCCTTTTTCAGACAGTGATGTATTTGGTGACAATGGACATTTACTTCCAGAATCAGTTTTGTTTTCACTAGCTATAATATCCTCTGCCACTGAAATCAAAGAAATCTGTGGAGTATTAGAATGAACATATTCTAAATTAGGACTACTTTGAGAAGTATCACTTGGTGGGCCTTTTTCAATTTCCATAGCACTCTCGGTTTCAGATACTAATGTAGAGGACTCTTCTGTAACGTAAGTGTCTGCACAGCGTTCACTACATTTGCTGTCAGAACTCAGTCCCTTGTTAGGCTCAGTCAAACCAGACACCGAGTGAAAAGCAATTTCAAGCTCCCTAATATGTTCAGGGGTAATGGCTGTAAGTTCTTCAGTCTGCTTCCTTGGTCTACAGTTTGCATGCAGCTGTTCACTAGCTGGATTTTCTGGATTTTTCTTAACCATATCATCATCATTAATGCTGGTCTTCAAGGCACATGATGTTTCTCCTAATTGAAAGCCTTTACAGGATAGAAGTTCTCTAGAATTATCACCTGAAAAACACAGATAGTTCCATAATTATTTAGAACAACTGATCCTTTCAGAGCATTTTAGAAATAACTTAACAGTTCAATGGAAAACTGTTTCACATGAAACTAAGTGGGAGTAATGTTACTCATCCTTGCATTTAAGTTGAATGGAATATATATAAAATATACATACACTAGATAATCTGGAGAATCAGTTTGTAGATTAGTGATAAGTACACACATAACATATAAATAGCTCAGGTCACTACATCAGATTTCCAGAAGCACAAAAACTGTCTCATGATAAAAAACTCTTGACTCTACTTCTCATACACATTCACTAAATACCTGCTGCTCATGGACTATTGCTAAGAATGGTGGAGACAGACTAACATGCTTTTTGTCCAGAGTAATACTCTTTTTGTGTATTAATTAACAGATGCATTACAGAATAGAGACAGAGGATCAATGTGGTTAGATGTAAAATATTCTCTTTATGTGTTCCACAAAAGATACTGCAAAGTGTCCATTTACTGACAGACCACTTGCATAAAGGAGCTTATCAAGTACAACCATTCAGTACACTGATGGGACTGCTGTTAAATTTAATAGATTGAAACTATTGTTTATTTTGTGTATTTTGTATGCTCATGCAATGCAAATGTTGATGTGGATATTACCAGTGAAAAAACAAAGTTCTGAAATGTACAAATTGTCTGAAAATATTTTCATAATGAAAAGTTAACAAAAAAAAATCTTAAAGAGAAAAAAACAAAAACCTACATCTGTTAGTTTCTTCTGTTCCTAAAGAGCTTCCAAATGTTTCCAGGCTATCCTCACCCACCAGGATTTCGTTTTCTACTCCATTCCGACCAGAAGTACCAGCGGGTAAGTTCTTGTTTACTTTGCTCTTTCCTATTTTCAAAATAAAGCATGAAGAATGGTTAAATATGTAGTTTTTCCACATACATGTCATCACTATCTTTAAAATGAACCGAAGTGTAAACATCTCCTTATGGGTAACGTGAGGATAACCCTGAAAATTCTACAACAGCAAACAAGTATAAACTTGTATCATCCTTCAGACCTGGAGAGTCTATAACAACAGCAATAAAACAATCACTTAACCAGCACAAACCCATATCAACCACAGAAAAATGCTGTGTATAAATGTTTATATCTGTGTATAAATGTATCTAAGAATCTCATTCTGTATTAAGGCACATCAATGCCATTTCTCTTGCAAGAGGCCTGCTGAATTCCTTTGCTTTGTCAAGCAATGCTTGGGAAAGCTCATCATTCAGGATGCTTTACAGTAACAGTACAATTGAGTACAATGTAGCCTACCGTAATCAAACCAGTCAAACAGAGCCTGAAAAGCTGGATCTGATTCTGTCTGTTCCAGAATGTCCTGGATAGCCTCTTCTGACATATGAATTTCACCCTGAGAAGAGACATGATATACAGAACTGTTAGACAGTTACTTCCATAACTTAAAAAGAAAATCAAACAAGAAATTGTTTTCATTTCATATTGTTTTTAGTTCTATTATTTCTGCTCAGCAAACATACATTAAGACTAATGCTGGGAACATTTCTGCCACAAATTTTATGTCTGTTAAAAAATCTTAAGTTACTGAAGTTTAAGAAAAAAGGTTCTCCAAAACCCAAACGTGTCTGTCAGACATTACCCCACTATGTATGTACTGGAGTATTCTCTGCATAATAGCCAACATTAACAAAAAAGGAGGACTAAATCTCAGGCTACAATGGAAGCTTATACATGTGGTTTGGATGCTGTGAGCCTGTACAAGAAAACCACAGGTAAAAAAAAATCCCCAAATTAATCCTAATTTCTTAGTTTGAATATATAATGTATCTAGAAGCCAACACTAAGCAAATGGAAGTTTTATTTTATATATCCATTACAAAGTCTACAATACAGCCCCCAACTACTTCTTTGTGGAAGGCATTTGGAAAGTGCAGCTATACAGGACAGCACTGTAAGGTTCTGATTCAAGCTGACTTCTGTGGCAGCCCAGGAATGAGTATCCAGTATGTACTCAAGCAATTAAATACAAAGTTTCTGCTGCCTTTCAGGAGACCCGCTAAGCACTCTCCAACCTTGGATATTATGGTAGTTTTAAGGGTGGATAGCCCATATTATATTCTTGATTTTGTCTCAGCAACTCTAACCAAACGAAGAAGCTGCTTTGGTTTATTTCTGCTCAAAAGAATGGAACACAGCTTTTTAGGTCTGCATTTTGACAACTGACCTAAAAACAACAAGCAACAGAAAAATAGCATTTCTAAACCAGACACCTCTACTTCATAAACAGGGAACTGCCTCTACTGTCATGCCTTTCTCAAGAGGGCTGTGAATATTGTAATTTCCCTCCTTATAAGTCCTCTTTAATTCTGTGATAGCCAGGTTGAGGCTTATAGAAGAATGAAGGGAGGACACTATAATTAATGTTTCATTTGTAGAAGCAGAATGCACATTTCCTCCAAAAGCAAGAAAACACTAAATTTGAAGATAAAGCATCACTATTTAGGCTCAAAAAAATAATTTCTCTTGCTACACTAAATGATCCACGCTTATCTTGAAACAGATCATATCAGATTAAACATATTTGGAGACGGCAAGATATTTTAAATTCTTTTTTCTACTCTATGGCTATTGATTAGATCCCCAGTCAGAAGCTGGTAGCCAATTACTGGTTTGAAAGATTGAGTGAGAAGCAGACAGCTGGTGCCTGGGACAGAGCTCTTAAATCCAGTCTGATTGTGTAAGGTTACCAGCTAATACAGCAATTTCACAACTATAAGCTGCACCTGATTATAAGCTGCACCTCCCAGTAGCCGGGTAGACCGTGGGATTTGTCCATATATAAGCCGCACCTGAATATAAGCCGCATCTTTTTTTTTTTTTAAAGCGAGGATCCATGTGTAACAAAGTAACAAATTAGTAACAGAATCGCTGCCAGCAGAGTTCAGTGTCAGGTGCTCAAGTTGCAACAGTTTTCATAGACAGCAAAGCCTTTAAAGGCAGCCCCAGGTGCCCTCCGGCCGGCTCTCACTTCCGGGTTGGCATTTCACTGGGATTTGTCCATAGATAAGCCACACCTGAATATAAGCCGCACTACTGGGGCAGGCTGGATTCTTCAATGAAAAGGTGCAGCTTATAATCGTGAAATTACTGTAACTGCTACAAGCAATCCTACTCCCTTGGCTTCGACTCTGCTGCATGCCTATGCTGCCTTGGACAGGCACTGGGAATGAATTCAGAATGCTAAACTGGCACAAAACGAGCTCCTGCAGAACACCAGTGTCTGGCCAGCTCAGGTCCTCGAACCTGCCCAGCACCACACAAGGTCAGAGTTCACACTGTGCAAGGGCAGCTTTGGAGCTGCCCCTGCACAGAGGGCAGCACCAGGGAGGCTCAGCTGTTCGTGCTGGCAAACAGAAACAAAAAGAAAGGATAGGAAGACAAGAGAATATCCTCAGATGTCAGAGGTTCAGCACAGTTCCCATAAATGATCATTTCCATATGTCTGGTGTTATAAACAATGTGAACAATCTACACCTACCTGAAGTCCAAGGATTTCATCAATTGAAGTCTCCTGTTCTGTGGGACCACTGTCTGTCTGTTTAGAGGCCTGAGCAACACTGCCATCACTGCAACACATGCATCATTAGTTCAAAACTCAAAAATAAATCAAGTAAGAATACATATTAAGTTCAGAAGCTCCTTTTATTACCTCCCAAGGATTTTGTTAATGTTTTCAGCGAGCTTCTCCTGAAGAGATTTGTTGCTCAAGATTTTTTCTCTGGCATTTTCAATAACCAGTTGCTGGAAAACAGTTTTGAAGTGGTCAGGTCCCTATTTTTAACATTGCTAGAAAAGGAGCATGCATTTCTGATTGACTGGTAAAAAATAATGCAAATATCAATTCAAAGAGAGAAGACTTATAACAGACAGTCATACGTCACTGCATTACATTGCTATGAAAGTCAACGCAAAACATTCCCGTACTTCTACTCTCCTAAAGTACAGCAAGGTTTATTGCACCTTCAGGCTTCCATACTCTAAAGAATTACTGTGTTCTGACAGCCTACAGGTATTTTAGCAAAGCAAATAAACAAAACTCTACATAGCCATGGCAACTTTATGCACTTAGTACACACTAGAGCTAGTTCAAATACAATTTGAATACATTTATCTTCTAAAGGGAATTTCTGTAAAAACCAAGATAAACAACATGCTAAAGACTAGTTCTCCTGTTTCTTAAATGTAAATACCTTCTGCAGGCATATACTCACTGGGAAGTTACCATCAATCAATTCTTCTAGGGGCTCACTTTCTTTTTCTATTACTGCTTCTTCAGAGTCTTGAGAACTTCTAGTTACTGAAAGAGGTCCTGATGTTGCAGTACTTTTCCTCTTCTGAGATTCACTGAAACATTCCAGGAAATTTATGACGTAGTTTATGAGAAAATTGCAAACAGTAGACCTAATGGTGAGTAAATTAAATGCTTCTCTTCCTTCTTAGTAAATAAAAGATATTAATTGCCAGAAAATTAACTACATATTGGAAATGCAATAAAAGCTTGTACCCCTTTTATTATGCATCTATTGTGTCTGCCTTTACAGAAGTTATAAATTTAGAGATTGTAGGTAAGCAGCCCAATGGCAAACTGAATTCCATGCTCACTATCCAGCATTTACTGCCCCTCCACTACATGCTACCCTAACTGGTGGTGCCAATTAATGGATCCTAATTAACTGCAACTCAAAATCAGATCTCAGCATTACCACTGAAAACAAGGGGCACTTATTTTCAAAGAAGAAAACAAACGTTAGGTTTTGTAAGAACTTAGATGATAAATAGGAAATGTTATGATTTTATAGGAGACAGTGTCAGCTCTTCTGAAAACATCTATCAGCAGTGGCACTAAAATTATTTACATTAAAAAAAAATAAAGACTGATTAGGCAAGACTTGGGAAAAAACAGACATTTGAATCAGAGAATAAAAAAATGCAAAACTAGTGTAAGACAAGTTTTTCCCACAACTTCCAGTGCAAATATTAATATTTTTCTGACAAAATGTACTCAACAGTTTTGCACAGTTAAATGCACATTTTTATCAATATTAAGAATTTTCATAGCTGAAAAGGACATTTTGGAAGGAGTATAAAGTTTCAGCTCCAAGATTATTTGCCTATGTATAATACTGGAGTAAAGACAGAATGTACACAAAGAAGCATAAGTAGTCTCCTATCAGCTTACTGTTAAACTCTTTGATTTTCATTTCCTTTGTGAAACATCAAATACTGGACACTCTCAGTAGATCTTACATTTAAACACTCCACCACTGAAGAAAATTTACACTAGAGGCTAGAACACTGTTTAATTTCTAAACAAACAAAAAAATCACCCAAACCCACACCCCTTTTTACCTTTTTCGCCTTCCTGGAGAAAGCAAGTTTGAATGAAGCTTTCGTTCTTGTGATGTTGGAACCTGAATGTGTATGAGACCGCCTGCTTTACAGAGGGAAACAAACAAAAAAAAAAGAAGTCATGATGCCAATAACTTTTCCAGTGACACTATTAAAGCCCTATGAGATCTACACATTACTTACTATCTTCCAATCAATTCCTGTAAAGTCATACAAAATAATTTAGTACTATAATGGAAATGAGGACCATTCCTTTTAAACATATCCTGAAACAGATACCCACTTAATCTGGATCATCCCTATCTGATAAAACAAGTTATTTGGGTGAGGGTGAGAGCACAGAACAGAATAACCACAAATTATTGCACTTCTGATTCTGAATTCACATTGGCAAGCAAGTAGGCAAGAACCATTTCTCTTTCGGGCACTTATTTTCCTTCAATCACCTGAGAACTGGAAAACAAAGCATGAATTTTCTGGAACTCTGGTGGAAGATGCTTAGCCCTGATTTTTGAAAACTTCCATTGATAGGCACAGATTTTTCACAGAAAAAAAAGGTTTAAAAATTTTTGCAACTTACCATTGATCTTGTTTTCTTGAGTTTGTGACTGGTTCACAAACAGTGTATTCAGTCTTGTCTGTGGCATGCTTTGATTTATTGTTGGCCTGTGAACTACTTGAGGAGTTACAACAGAAGAGGAATTCTGTGGCCCTGACTGTTGGGTTACCGACAACAGTCCTGAATTTACAGGAGCTGACTGCTGAAGCATTCTCTGCCTTTTCATTTCTACAATTCCACTTCTTGTACGTGCTGGATATAAAAACAAGATGGAAATATATGATAAAGGAATTTTAAAAGATGGATGATATTCACACAAAACCTGTTTTAAAATTTTTAAACAACAGAACACCTACCCAATCCAGTGAATCTCAAATATGTGAACAATCACTATCTATATGACACACTCTCTTTTCTTATACAGTAAAAACACTACAGAGAAAAACTTATTTTAAAGTAAACCATCATAAACCACCACAGTTCATTTTCAGCATTTCTAATGAAACAAACAACTCTAGATACAGCAAGTATGCTTTTGTATTTTGGCTGGATTTATATTTGCATACATAACAAGGCTACAAGACTGCAATATGTTTTTATGTTTCCCTTCTATAGAAATTCAACAGCATTAGACTGGCTATGTTTTCAGTTCACCTATGAACCACAAATTAAGTCAGCAGTTTCAGGAGTGAAGCAGCAGTTTTTAAACCTTTTAACCATGTAAACTTCCGAAAAGTTCTTTTCAGCAGAGAAAATACTATAATAGAGACTTTAAGCCCTTTGCAAAAAGCTCAGCTTTTCTTATTTTCCTTTCCTGATCATCACAGTAATGCACAGACCACACTGAAGACAACAGACGTGTTACTGCAGAAGGCCCCAGTTTTTTGCCAAAACAGACGATTTTAACATAAAACATATTGATCCCATGGAATGGACTCACTTACTCCTCTGATTAGAAGAAAATCTGAAATCTGAATTCTGCATGCTCCTAAAAAATAAAACAAATGACATAAATGAATAGAGCATAATAGAAGCACTCAGCTACACAGTGTGACAGTACCCATCAGTCTGGTCCTAACCACACATTCCTTCAGAAAAACCCATTGATTGCTATTTTTATTGTTTTCAACAATGGTCCCAGATTCTTCAAATTAAGCTTACTGTTTCATTTTTGATCAATCAACCACAAAGGTTTCAGATTCTAAATGAGTCATAGTATATTGTTTTATTACAGGAAGGCCACATGGTCACACTAACGCCCTCCTTATCTGCTAGCTCCACCTTAAAATCTTCAAATGTCTGCTCAACTATCAACTCTCACATACCCATCTTTTTCACTGTCTCTTAGAGGAAACAAGAGAGCTAAACCATTCTTACACAATGATAAGGGGAGTTGGTAAATATAGGGACTCTGAATGCAATATTACTTTCTCAATTTCAAAACTACATTCATTACCTGATCTGAGAAAGTGTATAGTCTAATTTTTTCCACAGAGATGACATCATTGCTGGAACTTCATTTGTTGTTTCTAAAATGAACCATAAAAAGAAATTGATGCCCAAAACTGATACATGCTGAGAAAAATGTAAAATCACAAGCGAAGTAATAATTAAGGAGTGTTTCAGACATCATCTAACTTTAGGTGCCTAGTTGCCTTAATATTCTATTAATTAAAGAGCTCTAACTCCTAATTTAAACAATTTTGATTGATATGGATACAGTTCTAGTTTGAAAGCCTTGATGAAACTGAATCAATGACTAGAATTCTCTGCTGAATTTACATATGGTGTTGACTCCTCAACAAACACATGCTAACCTAACCCATGCTAACCCCCCCAACTCACTTCTTGAAATGGTATTCATATTCCCAAGTTACTTCGGTGCCTTTGAAAACAATAACCCAGCAGACATGCCTTTAAAAGTAATATTTATGTTATGATACTGTCCAAACAGGTAAAAACATCTGGTCTTTCTGAAGCACAGAACATTAAAGGTGTGATGGAAAAGATAAGTAAACAGTTCAATTTACTAAGTTTTTCAAGATGCCAAGTACAAAGCATTTTGAAGGAAGTACATCTGTGTCCTAGTTATCATTTCTGTCAAACCTAGTGTGAAAGGAAAAAAATGTTCATAAATGTTCCATATATGATTTTTAGAACAAGGTGCCACTAAAATACGATCATACAACAGATATCAAAAATCTGTAAGATTTGGCAACATTCAGAAGCTTGACAACTGCTTTCAAAAACAGCAAATGCTCCAACTCTGTCTATAGCATTCATATAAAATATTAAATAGTTATGAAACTACTTTATTTAGTCTTAAAAACGAGACAAGAAATATTTCATACTGATTTTTTTCATGGAATCACAGAATACCTTAGGTTGGAAGGTATCTGTAAGGATCATTGAGCCAACTCCCAGCTCCTCACTGGGCTGCCATGTAACTAGAAGCATTGTCCAGACTCTCCTCTAACCCTGACAGGGCTCAGTGCCATGACCACTTCCCTGCGTAGCCTGTTCCAGTGACTGACCAGCCTCTCAGTGAAGAACCCTTTCCTGACATCCAATGTGAATTTCCCCTGACACTGCATTTCATTTTCTCACATTCTATTGCTGGTCAACGGAGAGACAAGCACCTTCCTCCTAAGTATAAATAGTAAAGAGTATACTTCTACAAGCACAAATCCATACCTTTTCCACATTTTATGATATCTCTATGCTCTTGAGATTTCGAAATGCTCACTTTAGAAGTGAAAATGTATGCTGGCATATGCAAATTAAGATGATAAATTACTTTTGCTCACTAGATGTAGTGGCTGTGTAATATTGCAACCATCAAATTGTAGCCTAAATGGGGGAATACTCTAAGACCATATACCTCTTCCTCAAGGAGTTCACAACAGATAAATAAAAATAAAAAACCACCTCGTTCTGAAGGCTTACCTTTTGTTTTCATGGCTACATATTCATTAAGAATAGTTGTCAAGTTTTTTCCACACAGCGACTGGAAAAAAACAAACAACTGATCTTAAAATCCTCACTAATAACTTCATCTGCTGTATCACATCATATTTAAGGAGTTCTTTAGCAGTCTACACCATGCTGACCCTCAGCACAAGGGACCGTACTTGGTAGAGAGCAATGTGGAACAAAATCCTATTATGTACCCAAAATGTGAAATACTTTATCTCAAGGCACAACACTGGTAGTTACAACTGTCTGACCTTCACTCACCTTTTTTATTATGGGATAAAACCATGAAAATTATATGACGAAGACCTGCAACAGACTAATGAGTATGCATCATGCTGGGAAACAACATGCACTAAGATGCAAATGTGAAGGAACCTCTGTCTGAAGCAATATTTTTAACAGTCACACAGATTTAACCTTCTTATCATGTTTACTTGTCCTGTTATTTTAGGTGACACATAGACAAGTAAGATTTTTAAAGTAACCATTATCATCTGCTGTATCTTCCTGTCTTGTTTACTAGTGGGAACTCTACCAGACATGACAAATACGGCCCTTTATTGCAAGTATTTGAGATGCAGTAAGAATTTTGTCTTAGACACTACATCACTTTCATGTGAATAATAGGAAAAACACTTCTATTGAGAAAAGGATGATTACACAAAAGCTTTATTAATCTGGATAATCTATTTACATTTGTTTTCTAATTATTGCTGGCCATAACTTGGTTTCCAACTCCCTACCACAAAGGACAGATGACTAAACACTCATAAATAAAATAAGTTCAATAGTTTGTGTTTAATAGGTGCATCAAGAAGGTGCACCCTGGATCTCAGAAAAGACTTCCGTGAATTTTGAATACTGTGGACAAAATTACAGACCATGAAATTACCTAATATACTAGAATAATGAAACAGAAAGCATGAAGAGGACACACATGTAAAGACTAAAAGTTTGATACACAGCAATACCTAAACTCTGTAATTTGTACAGTATAGTAAAAATTCCATTTTGTACATTTGTTATAAATGCAAACTATCTAATTATGCTCTACACGTGTATCTACGGATGTGCCAACACACTATTTATGCTCACCCAAAATTCCACCTTTCATTCAGAACAACGCAGATGATACTGCACAGAGAGGAGGCTGAACAGTTTTTGTCAATACTATTTGGTAGACTTAGATAAATCTGAGATGCCTTACCTAAGTATTTACAATTTACATTATTGGCTGCCATGTCTAGAATAAGAACGTGATCTTCAGTAGATTACAAAAACAGCCCTGAAATCAGTAAAACCCTTGTGACAACACCCTTCTGTAAATCAACCTCAGATCTGTAAGGCAGAGTAAGCTTAATATGCTGAAACCAATTTGTGTATTTCACACTTAAATGTTTCTTAGTAAGATTAAATACTAGAAACCAAGTAACTGCTAATATCACAGGATGAAAAAACTAGAAACAAATCAAATGTCAAACATTTTAAGCAGCATGTGGGAATTAATTGTTACACTAAGAAATCCCCAATATTATTTCCCATGGATGCAAGACAATGCAACTTCCTGCATTGCAAATACAAAACTCACCAGCAAGCAGGCTGGAATAAAACCATCTTCCGTACAGTGCTCTGCATATTCTTTCAAATCTGAGCTTTCCAAAATAAATTGATGGCAGGTAGCTTGTAGATTTTCCTGCTGCAAATAGCCTGAAACAAATCAGATGGAAAATTTTGCTATTTCATTCATTACTTCTGCTCAATATGTAACAAAGCTGCATGCAGTGTTCGAGTAATCAGATAAAAATTTCTATTTAAGAAAAGGAAAGTGATGTTATTTTGACAAATCATGTATTTCTACCAGGTATTTAACAGTTAAAACCCAGATTGGAATTACACTGTATTTACAAAGTAGTTAAGACTGTAAGTGAGGCAATATCAATGGATTTTGGTTTATCTTTAGTACACACAAGAAAATAGAAGTTCCTGACTCAGAAGGCTGACAAACCCTCATATGGGCTGAACATTGATAGTTCAATGGAAATCAATGGTATTATGTTAATAAAATACATTGCTATGTAAGAGTAATTCTCCACACATTGTATTGTTTCAAAATAGGTAAAACCTGTACAGCTGCTGCCAGAGTGGATAAGATGTATTTAAGATATTGGCATTGTACAAAAATTAATAACAGAAAAAGCTTTCCTCCCCCCCGCCCTCACTTACAACAATTTTCATTTAGGATAGATGTACAAGACGCAAATGGTGCTCTCTACACCCTAAGACTCAGTAGTTACCATCACAGAAAATGTACTGACAAAGTTTTCTTTTCCAAAATTCCACTCCTCATCAAGTATGTTCTGCTTTAATCAAACTTTATAACCCTGCTTTAATCTTCAAATACCTCAAACACTAAAAGACAGAAAGAGACCAATCTGAATGAAGGATTCTAGAACAAAGAACCACAAAGAAAATGTTTCTTCTTTCTCACTCTTAGCAGAGCTTAGCATGGAGCTGTTTAAAGATAAGATAAAACATGTGCCTAGTTATACCATATATATATATATATATGTATAGGGTATCTAGGATATATATATATATAATTAATTTCAATGAACCCCAAAAATACTCCACCTCAGTTCATAAATGCCTGTAGAAAATTGTGTCCTTTAAATGAAAACAAGTCATCTTTCAGCAGATCTGAGTATAGCTAAAGAAAAGAAATCGTATTTCCAACATGCAAGCCCATGTTCATGTCTTCAACAAGTAGGCAAATTTGAAAGTTGAACACAGCCTAGGAATAACCACTGTGAATTTAATCACAATGAGCAGGCCTATCTGACAGAAAACATCAGTGGTGCGGTGGAAAGGAATAGCCTATTTAATTTTTCAAATACGTTTTTCTAGAAAAATCTCAAGCCACAAGTGGCTTAAAGTGTATTTCTGGTAAACACGATTACATCTCGCTGTTGCACAGGCTGGAAGATGGGATGGTATTAGGCTCGATGGAACTCTGATCTGTGCTGGTGTGACTGCTCTTACAATCAAACTTACCTGAACACTTTATCAAAAAGTTGCCATTTTTCTTTCTTGAACCTACTACTACACAAGTATCACAAGAGATGACTGAATGTTTGTGTACGGGCATGTTTTACATACACCAATTTCCTGGTAATAAAGCATTCCAAAGGCTAGAAATGCCTGTGCAGCTGACCCAAAGAGCTTGTGCATACACTATATAAAGTCATATGATATGTGGTCCCTGTGGTCACCAAAATCAAATTAAAGGCACAAAAGGTGATGTATGTTTTGAACGTATGGAAATTACTCAATATTTTGTTCTACCTTAAGAAATGTCTAACTTATAGTACACATTCACTCTATCACTTAGGAAAAGATAAATGTTCTTATGCTTTTTCCTGTGTGTGAACTCAGCTTATAGTTTTAGTTTTGTTTCTTTAACAAATATTCGTCAGCCTTCACAGCACCAGAAAGGTTTGAGGAGGGGGCTTGGGGAAGAAAGAAGGAAGAGCTGCACTGGGAAGTTTGTTTATCCACTGAAATTCAGAGATGCCTCACAGAAGAGGAATCCCTATTACAGAACAGAAACGGCTACAAGGAATATCCTGTTCTACAACCTTAGGTTGCTCAGAGGTTTGCCAGACATGATGCATGCTCCATGCCACAACAGACTCAAGATAGGACAGATCATTCTCAGCGCAGAGGATGCTGACAAGATTGTGCACTATGTCTGCAAGTCTCTGGCAAGCACACAAGATAAGCATTCTACCTGGAAACTTGTAACTTCACCAATGTTGTTTGGAAGAGCGCAATTAGAGATCTCACTTGTATGATTTCAAATCTTCCTTTACAGTCCATGGAGTTTCTAAAAATCCAGTTACTTCACGGTAATAAAAAACCACATCTCTTAATGGCTTTTTTTCTCAAGACAGTAGTGAATAACATTTCACGTAGCATTTAAAAATAAATTGTGCTAGGGGGAACACTGAAGCAGAAATTCACCTTTAATGGTTTTGGATTTCAAAAAACTGTGAACAACTGAAAACTGAAACTCACAGGGCAAGCCGCCAGGAAATCTTGGCAACCTGTGCCAATAGGTACTTACGTGTGGGACTGAAATATGTGGGTCATATTTTTGCTTACCATCGATTTGTTCTCACCTTTGGCAGGATCCAAATAATCAAAAGCATAAAGTCATTTTAAAAATTCACTGTCTGCTGCTAATGTCCTGAACACGCTTACGCTGTGCTTTCCACAGACTCTGACCACGCCTGAACTTTTAGTGCACCCTCAAATGTGAGCGGAACGCGGCCGAAAAGAAAAACCATCTGACCCTTAACGCAGCATTTCGGGTCACACTTGACCTCCTCCTGTAATCAGGACCTGTTTAAGCACCGCTCAGCAGCTCTCAGTCTAAAGGTGGGAGACCACCACGTTTCCTTGGACTCGTGAAGAGCCCGAGCCCAAGGCACGGCCGGGGAGCGGCCTGGTCCCTCAAGACCCGAATCCCTCAGGAGCGAGCTGCGTTCGCTCCCCGACAGAGGCCGGGCAGGGGGCGGCGTGGCCAGCCCAGGGGCTGCCCGGAATAACCCCGGCAGTGACAATCCCAGCCTGGGAGGACCAAGAGACGCTGCCGAGGGTCAAGGGCGGCTCTGTGTCCCGCCGCGCCTCGGGCGGCTGACAATGCCCGGCAGAGCCCTCCCGAGGCGGCCGGCGGTCCGCGCCTTACCCACGCATCCCTCCGTCCCTCCCGGCTCACTCACCCAGCACCAGCCGGGCCACGTCGGACGGCAGCAGCATGGCCCGAGGCGGAGCGGGGCACGGGCGGCAGCAGCTCCCCGAGCGCAGCCGGCCGCCCCGCCACCCAGGCGAAGGCGCGGAAATTCCGCCAGCCAGCGCCGCGCCCGGCCCCTTCCGCCGGAACCCGCTGCCGCCGCTCATCCGCTTCCAGGTCTGCCCGCACCGCTGTTTCCACACGTGAGCACCGCTCCGCTCCGCTCTGCGCCGCCGGGAGCGGGGCTGCGTGCGCCCGGCCGAGGTGAGGGGCCGGGCCCGGGTCCGGGTCCGCGTGCTGAGGGGCGGCTCGCGGGCTGCGAGCGCCGGCGCGGGGGGCGCTGGCGGCCCGGGGTTGCCGGGGGCCAGAGCTGCTGCTCGGCGTGTCGGGCACCTCAGCCAGCTCCTCTGCGCCATTCATTGTGTTTACTGCGCCTAACTTCCCCTGTGTCATTCGTATAGCGGGTGAGGGTGGCTGCCTTGTGGTACTTGGAAAAATGTGCAATCAGTAAGAGAGGTACGTGGACTCTTCCTGGGAATTTTTCACTGCCGCTGTTGTGGCTGTTGAAATACCAGTAAGGACAAACGAGAGGATTACTTCCTTGAATGCCCAGGCCCTACAGCAGACGACCCCTGTTGCTAAAGTTTTGGATCAAGCACTTTAGAAACCGCTGGTATGAGAAAAGTTTGTTTCGTTTCTAGCACAAGCAGCAAGTCTGCTGGGTTGGGTTTTTTTTTGTTCCAGTGCCCAACCAGCAGAGGGACAGAGAGTGGTTGAGCATTGTCACAGGCTCCAAGAGCTCACAGCACCAACCTGGCAGAGTGCAAGAGCTGTTCAGACAACACTCTCAGCCACATGGTAATTCTTGTGTCCTGCACAGGGCCAGGATTTGTACTTAGGGGATCCTTGTGTGTCCCTTCCAGTTCAGATAGTCCATGGTTCTTGAAGATAGTAAAGGAACACTTAATTTAAATAAGTGCAGTTGTATAGGCAGCCTTCACACTTGAAATATTTTCTTTTTCATACACGTCCATCAGTCACCAAATCTCTAATCATCCTTAGTCCCAGCCTGATCTTGATTGAAGCCAAAGGAAATAAATACAGTCTAAGGCAGTAGATATTTAGTTTTATTTATTTAAACGACTATTTTTATATTCTCATGTAAGTACTCAAGATGCAGTGCTGTGCACCATGAATGCCTGTTCTCCCTTGCTTAGTACAGCAGCAGCATATGTTTGGAATTATTTCCAGCTTGAGTGATCTATCTTTTCCCAACAGGTTTCCTCTTGGATCTGCTTTAAGAGTGTAAAAGTAGAAGCAGGGAAGTTAAATAGAACATCATGGTTGTGATCTGCGGTATCACAATTTTATGTAATGCAAGGTCTAGCTAATTCCAACCTCTGTCGAAGAAGAAGAACCATAATTTTAAGTGATCACAGAAGGAAAAAATTGTTTTTTCATATGGCTGATATTTAATTATCCTTTGACCTGTTGAGTCCCTGGGTATTTGTCAATAGATAGTGCATACCTATGAAAGTGTGGAATGTGAGAGAGCATTTTCCAAGTGCTGCCTTTTTCTGGCAGCATCAGGTTAAGAGAGCTACTGAAAGTTAGTGCTGCTTGCCAGAATATATTTAGCTCTGTCATTCTTACTGTAATTGCATTCCCAGTTGTCTGCCCAGCTCTACTCAGTTAGCACTCATAGAAAGGGAGGAAGTGAAAGTTATGTGAAGGGGTTCTCTGCACTTATTCTGTGACTTGTCTGTGGGAACAGAGCATATTCTTGACATACAACTGCTTCAGTTTTGCAACCAATAAGACTGACCCAGCCACGAATGAGCTTTTCAGTGTAACGTTAAACGTCATGCTTCTGTTTGATACTGGTCTTTCAGCATACTGCAATCCCATTTTTTTTAATTGACTGTGTGTTCAGTAATTACTGTTTTATCCATTTCTTCTGTGTGCAGATATAAATGAGTCTTCTGAAGACTGAACCATGAATTTTGCATTGCACGATCTGCTCGATTGTTGTCGTCGCCTTGAAAATGAGAAAGCTGTGGAGCGAAGGGTAACAAGTTTTCTTTTGGGCAGTGTACCTCAAATAGCAATGAAGGGAATTGTAAAAGATTATTCTTCCTGTAATATGTTTTCAGAAGGAAATTGAAAATTTCAAGCGACTTCTCCGTGATTCTGAAATAGTTCTCCAGCTGGACCGGAATTCTGATTCTAAACAAGGAAAGCAACTCAACTGGGATGCTGTATTTAGGTAGTTTCTTGGTTTTTTGGGGGAATGGTCACAATTTTCTTAAAGGGGACATAATTCTTTTGCTTGTTAGGCCTATTTTAAATTTGATTTAGATTTCTTGTCAGCTTATAAACAAATAATTACTTACCTTAAAGGTAAGTTCCTTCTCCAAAGGAAGTAAGTTTAAGATAGCCAAAAGTGCCTCACTTATCACTTAGAGAAAACTGGTAGGAAGCTCATCATTAACTGGGTAGATGCTTTTTCTTTCAAAAATAATAGTTACATTCTTTTATGGAAAATTATTCTTCGCCTCTGATTTTCAATGTATAGCTCTTATTTGGGTTATAGGTAGCTTTGTGTGGCATGTTTGTAGAGGCTAATCTTTGGTACAATAGATAGGACTAGGCATGAGTATGAGAAGTTCTTACAGCAGCTTCAGACTGTTAAATTTCATGGTAAAAAATTATTGCATTTCATTGAATGGTGTCCTGTCAACTCTCCATTGTGTTCTTTAATTGGACAGTATTGGAATAATTTTTGTTGCACAGGTGTGCCAAAAGTTTCATAAAAAATACTTCATAAATTTTATGCTGCTTTAGAGACAGTTGCTGAGTATATTAGAAATACACAGGAGGAATACAAAAGTAGAGCCTCCAAACTGAATTCAAATAATAGGCCAATACAGTGAAAAGTTGAATTTATAAATAGATTTAAAATAAAATTGATATATTAACTTTGATAAAGAAATGGGACTTGAAGGCTTTCCCAGTGAAGGAAATTATAAGTACCTCTTATTATTTTGTTTTATATTGTTGCAGCATAAATAAAAAGACTTAGCAATGCTTATGAGTTGCATGTTTAGCGTTGTTCAAAGTTTAAAGGAAAATTTGGTTCATACTCCAAGTTGCTTCTGAGTTATCTTTAAAGACTTATGTGTCCTTTTATAGACTGTTTTCATCATGCTTGGACTGTAATATGTTTGTTTTATATTTGTAGTGTGTTGGGTTTAGTCTTTGATAATTAGAATTGTTAGAAGAACAGGAACTGGCATTTTAGGCTAAAGCATAATTTTCCTTTTTTACTTCAATTATAAATGAGCAGATCTTTGGTTAATCTCTCTTTTATTTTTGAAGAGTCTTACAGAAGTACTTCCAGAAGGAACTTAAAAACCTGCAGCAGACAAAACCAAATGCATCAGCTTCAACCCAAACTACCAGACAGAAAAAGATACAAGAATTTGGAAGCTTGGTTAAATATTTCATCAGATGTGCTAATAAACGTCAGTAATGCACATTATCATGGAGATACTGGTTTGGTTTGGTACTTTGCTGTCAACTTTGAATTTTTGCTTAGAAGTTGTTACCAATGTAGGGTTCATCTTACTTGCTTCCAGATGTTTACTGTTGAAATATCTTAATGTGAATTGGTCATTTGTGCTCCTTTTCTGCCCTTTTTGATGTTCACTATGCCTTTTTCTAATTACTCAATGTGTTTATAACTGATATATCCTCCCATTGGTAATTTATATTTTAGAAACAGTTTAAGAAAATATTTCCTGATAGAATTGTTTCAGAACTGTAGGTTTGGGGGTTTTGTTGTTTCGTTTTTTAATTAAGTAACATTTACAAACAATTAATTACAGATTTATTCTGTAGAATTTGAGTTAATTAGTCTCATGTTGTTTCTTCATATAGGAGGACCCAGGCTGAAATGTCAGGAACTTCTGATTTATGTCATGGAAGTTATAAGAGATCCAACAAGTTGTGCTGCCTATGGTTCTGACTGTAGTAGCATACTCCTAAAGGATATCCTCTCAGTAAGGAAATACTGGTGTGAGATATCCCAGCAGCAATGGTCAGGTAACATTTTTCAGCCTTCTTAGAAATGTCTTTTCCTTTTATAGAAGCATGTTCTGGTTTGTTTGATGCCCTGTTGTATGAGGTAGTAAACAAATAAATCAAGAGGAAGCCAGACTTAAATCCATTATGTGAAACAAGTTGCCTTTATCAAAGAAGAGGTATATAATTTATGTAAAGGTTATTATGTTTTCTAGTGAGTCCACCCTAATGCTTGCTTATAACTCTTGGGGTACATTAGAGAAGTCAGTTTTTTCATTTATAAAATCAGGGATCTGTTGCTGTTAAAAGGAAGAACATGGATCCAGCTGTTGACCAGTGAGTGGTGGTCTCTGTATCTTTATTGCAGTTTTTTTTGTGTCAAGATTTTTTAAGCTAATCCTCTGTAATGTATACGTTTATACTTATCTGTATTTTCTTTCTAATACATTTGCAGAGTTGCTGACCCTGTATGGCCATTTATACCTCAAACCTTCTGGGAACATTAATAGACTCTTAGTGGCTAGGATAATTCACACACTTACAAGAGGATACTGCTCCCAAACTGATGGGTTGTGTTCTGACATGCTTGTCTTCTTTTCAAAAGCAATGCAGTCTGCAAGGTATGTTGCAAGTGCTACTTTTGCATGCTAGAAAATAATTTAAGTATTTGGGATTAGACTTGAGTAATAACAAGTAATAATTTTTCAGATATGTTTTCTTCTATCTTCTGCATTTATTAGGTAGATACTATTCTGAATGTTGTTACTTGATAGTGTTTACATTTAAACAATGCTTATGAAAATAAATAATTTATTTTGGAAGTTTGAGTGCTAGGTTTGTGTTACAGGCAAGAGAAAAATACTGCAGGCCTGGATGATATTGTTGGAGCAATGAATATCTTCTGCAACAAGTTTGCTGACAACTGTCGCATACAGATTTGCAAAGTAGGGGAAGAAATTCTGCCTACAGTGCTTTACATTTGGACTCAGTATAGACCAAAGGATTCCCTGAAAGAATCAATAATTGAGTTATTTCACCTCCAAGTTCATATTCATCATCCAAAGGGTGCAAAGACTCAGGGAAGAGGTACAATAAAAATCTTCATTCCTTTTCATTGCTGCATGTGATTGTTCAAGTTATTGTGCCAACTCTGAATTTTGATGCTGAGTTTTGGAAACATTAATGATAGTGATTATTCGTCAGTAGTTTTATGCTATGGTTTAATATTGAGTGAAAGTTTAAAGGAGTTTTCAAATTGTATCCACTATGAGCATGTAAATTGTGTTAAGTCCCGTAAAGGTTGGGGCATCTTTTAATGAAAAGGCAGTTTTAATTGCTAAATGAAAGTACAAAGTCTTTGGGGAAAGGAAATAATAATTTAGATTGCCACATGTCTTCGTGTCTTACCAGGTCTATTTAAACCCAGAAATTACTATTGCCAATTAAGTCTGACTTATATTCTCTGAGCAGTTTTATAATGTAACTCAGTAATTATGTTTTTTGTTTGTCATGGCCTGTTTTAGTTCTGGCATAATTTTTCTTTATACTTTGTGCAAATCTCTCCATTACCTTTAAATGCATTGTTTCCAGTTAGATGAATAATTGGTTATTAGAAACTTAATTCCTACCCTACTTCCTTCTATATGCTGATTAAGTTCTCTTAACTTTTCCCCATTATTACTTTATTCATTTTCCATTCTAGAATTTGGTTTTCAGGCCTGCACATGTTGAACTTTGTGTGCCTTACTCAGATTTTGGTTGTATTTTGCATTGTCTAGGTAGGTTTACATATCGTATCAAGTGGATGATACATACTATCTTTTAATTGTTTTTGAATGTACAGGTGCATATGACTTAACGAAGTGGCAAAGTATCTTACATAACCTGTATGATCTGCTGGTGAATGAAATAAATCTCATCAGTAGCAGAGGGAAATATTCTTCAGGCTCACGTAATATTGCTGTAAAAGAAAATTTAATTGAGTTAATGGCTGATATTTGTCATCAGGTAACATTTTTATTTAAATATAAGATAATTCTGTACAGTTTAGAAATGTGTTATACTTTATTTCACTAGTGTTTCTTGTTAGGCTTTAAGCATTTCAGTCTTCTTGTAAATACTGCTGCTTTTTAAAAAAAATGTCATACTTTTTAATTTCTCTTTGTGAAAGGTTTTTACAGAGGGTACCAAAGTCCTTGAAATTAGCCAGTCATATGCTGTTTCACAAAGAGAGTCTGGTGAGGACACGATGCCAAACAAGCGCAGGAGGATTGAGCTGAGCTGGGGGGTCATTCGAGACAACCTGCAAAGATCCCAGAAGGATTTTGATGTCATACCTTGGTAATAACATCTTTGCATGAAAGAAGTATCACTCCAGACATCTTTTTACATTTAACGTTCTCCTGAATATGTTGTGCATTTAAGATGGGTGTCTGGACATACTGTAATTATATTTATCTAAGCAGTGAACTTAGGTTTTTAGAGCATTTGGAAAGTTGCTTTAAGATGGCTGTCGTAGTACAGTAAGTATTAAGAGTTTGGCCATTTTGGACTAGTTCACACAGATTTCTGTAATACTTGTCCTGAAAACTGTTCCAAGGCCTGACTTCTTATCTTGGACCTTGATTGAGGGGTATTTTGTTTGCCATGAGGGACCTCTGAACTGTAAGATATTTTTTGTGATAGTGAGGGTAGATAAGCGGTCTTTACAAGTGAAAATGGTAGAAATACTGCATCTATAACTTGATAGTAAGCAAATCAGCTCAGCTGATTTCCAGCTATACTGGAAAGTATAAATGAGAAATGGCAATTGAAGGTGGCTTTGTTTGTTCATTTCCTTCTGAAAATGCAAATTTCTGTGTGTTTGGTATTAATTACTTCACTTTGTGTTTTTCAAGGTTACAGATTACAAGTCAGCTAATATCCAAGTATCCCATGAGTCTTCCTAACAGTGAGCTGCCTGCCTTACTCAATGTCCTTCACCAGTTACTGCCTCAGCAGCGCCGAGGAGAAAGAACCCCGTACGTGCTAAAGTGTCTCACACAGGTAGCTTTGTGTCAAAGCCAAAAAACTGATTTGAAAAGCACCCACAAGTTGGAGCTCCAGAGAACCTGGGCAAAGATCTGGACTCTGACCATTCGCAGCGTAAGCCTTCAACAAATTGAAGTGGAGAGCTTTGGGCTGCTTGGAGCTATGATTCAAGGGAACCTTGTTGTGACAGATAAAGAACTCTGGAAGATATTTTCAGGACCTGCGTGCAAACCTTCAAGGTAAAATGGAATCAAGGATAATGTCTTGTGTCTGATTCACACTCCTCTTTACTGTGCAACAAAAACCACTGTGTTACTCAATATTATTGTTGTGACTGTATTTCTATTTAAGAACTGCACACATTTGTGTTCTAAGCATTTGAAATTATCATAAATACATAATAAGACTGAAAGCAGAGGCAGAAGAGGCAAGCATCTTCACATTTAGAACATACCAAAATTTCAAATGGACCAAAAAATTTAAAGATCTGACTGACAGATGTTGGATTTTTTGAAGTTAAGAAGTATGTTTTCTTCTGAATTTTTCTTCTGAAGTAAATACTCTGACATAGCCTTTAAGAGAGGTAGGAAATGTCTGTAATAGCCAAGAAAAATGAAAATGCAAAGGTTTTCATGGAGTTGACCAGCATGCATGTTTGTTAACTTACTTATGTACTTGATGCTTCCCATGCATGCAGAAATACTGACTTTGCTTTAGAGTGCTTATCAACAAATACCATATGATTTCTCACAAACCTTGTTCCATTTTTGTTTCAGTTCTGCTGTATGTTGTTTATCATTAGTGATGTCTGCCTATTCAGTGCCAGAAAATTTGGACATAGGAATGGAACAGAATAGTTCTGAAAGAAATCTGGGTTCTGTGTTAAGGGAGGCAATAATGAAATGGCTCCTGTCCAGCTGTTTGGAGGAAGAAATAGAAGAAGGTGCAGAGTTGCCTCCTGTGCTCCGCAGGTAAAGTTTTTGTGGCATAATTTTACATGTAAGCTCACCCCGTAACACAAAACATTCTTCAGGGAAAAATGTATTATATTAGTGCAGAATTCTGTTATATTAAAGCTTAAATAGAATCTGTAGGGTTTTTGAGCGTCCTGTAGAATGCCATTCTGGGTATGGAATTTGGTTATCTGTCCATATCGTAGCAGATATGTGACCTATGCATTAAAAATCTTCAGCAAAAACTTAAATTTCTTTGAAGATACACTGTTAATGTGGTTAATGTTTGAGTGTGCTACAGGAATCCCAAGAGCTTGTCTGACAGCAAGAAAAATGTGAAAACACTTCCTTTTTACAGTGATTTTCCTCATCTTGTATTGCAAAACATTCTTGTGAGCCTTACAATGAAGAACTGCAGAGCCTCCACGATTTTTTTCCAAAATGATGCTAAATGGTAAGTTTTAAAATTAATCATTATAGGTACTTAAGCTAGGAATGTTGCTGCATCTTTCACCAATGCTTTGGACTATATCCAGTTTCCTCTTTAATAAGACTGAAACGTGTCTAACTTGATCTGATGCAAGATAAGACTTATCTACTAGAAGTTAAAAATACAGGGACTTGGTAGATTTCTACTTCAGCTGTGTCGGGTAGGCTGAGATCAGGGACCCCAACACAAAGCTAATGCTGCTCCATAACTGCAGGAGAAGGTACGATCTCTGTGCAGGCTTCATGTTACCTTACTGGTCAGTTAGAGCTAGAATAGTGTTATTTATTCCACAGTAAAGTCATGTCAGAAAGGTTTGGAAGCACAAAAAGATAACATATTTTATTTTGCTTTTGTATATGTATTTAATAATAATAGTATGTAAGACTTGTACATTATATACTCACTGCTACAGTAAAGATTGTGTCTCTTTTTCAAGTGAGCAACATGTACAAGGGAAAGAAGAAAACAGTTTTTTTGATGTTGAGGAGCTGTACCTGCAGACTACATTTGATGAAATGGATATTTTCACTAACTTTGCAGCAAAGGTTGCAGATAAAAATGTGACTGGTTCAAGATTTGCCATCAACCAAAATCTTAGGGAAACACTGGAGAACTGCCTTTTAGCAATGTCAGAAAAGCTATTAAGCACATGTGGTCCTACGGTAAGTTAAAAATTGTTGTTGCATCCTTACATTTTGCTCCCAAACAGTTTATTTCCAAGGCAAGGTCTATGGGTTCTGTATTTTGTGGTAATGAACTGCTGGTATTTATACTGTGTGTTTGATTTAGTCTAAGGTTGTTACTGCTGAGCACCTTGTCCGATGTGTCAGTCTCTTGGTTGGTGTTCTGGGTTGCTATTGCTACAGTGGTATTTTTAAAGAGGAGGATGCCTGTAAGTCAGCATTGTTCCAGAATGCTAAGGTAAGCAGTAATGCGCTTGGGATCTATTAAAAATTAAATAAAGCATTGAATTTAAGTTAATTCATTAAATTCCGTTTGTATTGATGCATTTTCAGAGCACAGGTATCTCCTCAGGAAAAGCAGCTTAGAGAGGTTTAAATATGTTATTGCTGCTGAAATAGAGGAGTCACTGAAATTCTGTCTGTACACCAATGCATGAGTTTTGCACTGGAGATTATTCAAAATATTGATTCATTTCTGAGTCACACTTTTACAAAAATTGGAAATCATGGACATGTAGACAAAGGATAAATTAGAGGATAACAAGTCCGTTCATTTATAGGTCTTTTATTTAGGAATTTAAGATAATTTGCTGGTTCAAACCAGTATGAAGACAGCTATTGCTGTTATTTTTATTATTAGTACTATCTGAGGTGGTTCCTTGCTTAAATACGGAAGCCCAAAATTTAACATTTTATGGAGATATGATGTATTTTTCTATTGTGATGAAAATGCTAGTGTTTCAAGCACTAAGCATCTAAGCCATGGTTTTCTCACTTCTTGAGCAATATGAGCACAACAAAAATCACAGAAAAAAAAGTGGATTCACTGATGCACAATGATGAATATCAAAGCTGTATGAATGAGAACCATTTGTCTTTATGTGTGCACTGTGTAGGTGCCAATGTGTAAGGGCATTTCACTGAGGTTTTCTAACTGTGTTGTATTTTTCCTAGTCTCTCATTCATTATGCTGGCGAAAGCATTTCCCAGTCTAAAAACAAGCTAAATGAAGACACACAGATCCACGCACTGAGGACTTTAATAATGCAGTGTACAAAATGTTTGTGCAATTGTACCAAGGTAAAGTTTATAAAGAACTTTAAATTTCTTTCTTCATTAATGAGATCAGGAAATTAAGTATCCTACCTTTAATTGCTGAGAAAAATTAATTTACCTATCTGTACATCTTGCTTCCTTACAGAACAGTGCTAGTAAGATGCTGTCTAATATATTCCTGCGTTTGTTAACATCAAAATTTATGAACGATCTGGTAGATATTTGCAAGAATCTGGTAAGTACATTCTGTCTGTTTCTGAATGCAGTGCTCTTCTGTGAGAGAATTGTTTTTACAGCACTATGATCTGGAGGCAAACCAGATGAGATACATACTGCTGAAAAAAAAAATTTAAATACGTTGAGCATTGTAGAGAATTCCTATCCAGAAACATTTCTGTTTAACATTTGAACACAGGCTTAGGGTAAAAAAAGAGCAGATAGATAACATTTGATCAAGGTTAGCATTTCAGTTCGCATTAAAAAAAATGTATGCTGTTTTTCACGTTTTTAATACTTTCGTACAGTAGAAGCATATACAAAAGAATGCTATGCCACATGACAGTTAACATTAATGCACTTGTAAAGGAGCTTGGTTTTTTGTGTTTATTGTGTGGGAATTGAATCTAGCTGTAAGTTGTTCCTTTCTCACTGGGAAAAGTGGAAGCGTAGCACATCACTGTGTTTAGCACAATTCTTAAAACTTCTCTTTGGCACATGGTGCTGCAGTCAGGTCGAGGCAGACAAATTCCTGCTTTTCAGATGAGGAAGAACTGGGATTTTTTCCGTGTGTTAACTTGCCATCTGGTAGGGAAAACAATAACTAGTTTGCCCTCAGAAAGTCACATGTCTCCTTTACTTTGTCTGTAGTTATGAAGTATGGTGAGTAGTTGGTGAGTCTTACAGAGAGAACTGTTTTTAGAAACTAACACTGTCCTTGGCAGAATCTAAAATGCAGAAATCAGTATCTGAAGAAGCTTCTATCCTGAAGAGAATAGTTCAGATCACATATGGAAAACAGTTTATCACAAAGGATGAAATTCATCAATTCTATGTCACTTTTACTGTCTTCACCTGTTCTAGTTCACTGGAAAAGTTCTGCGTCTCTCCTTGTGCTATGTCTGTGGTGTTTCTTCTGTCCCTAAATGCAAACTTGTGAAGGATATGGTGTTTTTGCCAGATGACAGTTACTGGAAAGCCGAGTGTACCAGGAAAAGTGGATCTCAGGAATGATCCTGAGGAGAGTATAATGGAAGTAGATAACCTGGCATCTGATGATTTGTTTGATGATCATTCTGTGACTGACATTAGTGATACAAATGAATCTGGTGACATGCAAACTGTGACCGGTAAGTCTTCTCTACCTCCAAATCTATTTCCAAAAGCTTGTTTTTGTAAATATCTCTTTGCTTGAAAGATACCAAGATACAAAATTGTGCTGCTTTATTAGTAGTTGAAGCAGGTAATGATTGAACCATATACTTTCTAAGCATTAATAATTTTCATCAGTGTTTAAAAAATACTAATGAAGTGTTCAAGCTCATTTAAAAAGGAGTAGTTTATTTTTAATTTTATACATCAAATAATGCAAGAAGAGACACTAACTTTTTCAAAGTCAGACGTTTTGGCAAAGAAAAAGCCTAGAAAATGTGTCTATAGAATACTTGTCTCTGATTAGATTGTGCTTAGTTTTCTTTAAAATAGTCCTATTTAACTTTTCCATTTCTCTTGATTAATTATTCTTGACAATATGTCTGGACCTTCAGAGGGACAGGTGCATGAATCTGCCTGTTCATTCCTGTTAGGAGTTACAAGAACTGATGTTACCTTTTGTTTTAAATTCTTACTTAAAATGCCCTGACTGCTTAATGACAAATGAATATGAAAACTGCTTGTACTCATCCTTTTCGAGAACTTGCAGTAGTTTTGTAAAGACCTAAAATGTTACCACCTCTTCTGTTGTCTTTGGAGAAGCATTTCTTACATGAAAATCTTATTTCCAGGTGCTTTGAGCCCATTAGCTGAAGAACAGTTGACAAAGCAGGATTTGCTTCTCCTTGAAATTGTCAGATTCTTATGTATTAGTGTAACTACAGTCCAAGTTCAGACGCTGAGCTTCCGAGCCTCTGATATTCGGAGGAGACTGCTAATGCTGACTGAAGGCAGTGTCTTTGACAGCACTAAGCCGCTGCATCTGCATATGGTGAGTATGAGGGGTTTCTACAGCAGAGCCACTTCTGTAAATGTACTAATTCTAAATCTGTGTAGTCTTCTTATCTTTCTCCTGTCATCAGTCCCCTGTGAAGTCTTAAAATGGCTATGTTTGGCTTTTCTGAAGTGTGTTGTAGTGAGGAAAACAGCAGTTCAAAGTTGTAAGCCAGAAAATATATATCTTGCCTTTATAAGAAATTATTTGTTAAAGAACTAGAAATACTCTCTGTAGCAGAATAATATCTATGGCTTAGTTTACAAAGGACTAAAAGTTTAATTATCTGTATTACTGTGTGACAGTGTTTGCAGGAAAAGATGACCAGTCTAACACGCAATAGCTGATCATAGGTGTCTTCTGCATGGTTTTCTGTAAGACTTCACAAAAAAAGTTTCCTAATTGTTCTTTTTGTCTACTTATTTTCCTAAGTACTGTTTTCCGTTTTGATTTTATTGGGGGTTTTTTCTTCCATTTGTTTTTTTTATTCCACAGTACTTGATCCTGTTGAAGGAGCTCCCTGCTGAAGGACACCTCTTGCCTGCTGTTGATGTTGATATGCTTCTTAAGCCTCTTTCGTAAGAAAAGGAAGAAACTATTCATCATGTTTTACATCTATTTCAGGGGATTTGGTGGTTTTTTCAAGAATTTTTTTCTTTTTTTCTTTACAGTACTGTGTGTTCTTTGTATCGTCGAGATCAAGAAGTTTGTAAAGTAATCCTAAATAATTTGCTCCCTACAGCAGTAGGCTTGGCCCAGTTTGATGAACATGCTGCTGAAGAGGCAGGGACTGCCAAAGGACAGTTTTTGACAGTTGTTGAAGCCTTTTGGTATGTTATTTAATGCAGGAGTGTGTGAGACATAAAGTTTTTGATTTTTAGTTTTTATCTTTGCTGTCAGTAAGAAGACTGTAGTGCTGTTGTGTGTGTTGCTGTTTGTGTGTACTGTGAAATCTGTGCATTTAACTTCAGATTTTCTGTCATGCTATATTTGTAGCAAAAATTAATCCTTAAAGTAGTACTAGAATAATAAACAGTACATTCTTGTATATAAACAAAGACTGATTCTATGCTGCGTTGCGTCAGTAATTATAACAAGTGATAATTTCAGCAACCCAAAAAGAATATTGTTGGCAATTACCAATAAAAATGTCAAATCCTCCCAAACATGTCCATGTAGCACTAAGGAGTCAATTGTGAGCAGCAGAAACTAGCTTGCTAGACTGTTTCTCAAAATATGGCAACTTTTTCCATTAATTGAGTGTTCCTTGTTTTAGGCATTTATCTCAAGGAGGGAGATGCACGGCATCAGTAAGAGTGGCCCTTTTAAATTGCATGAAAGCCCTGCTTGAGGTAATCCCAGATTTTCTGGCATTCATTAGCATATTAAATATTTATTTAAGATGTACAGTAATTTTGAGACTATGAGACGCACCCTTTTGACTAAAATTTTAATCGAAACCCGGAAGTGCGCCTTACAATCCGGTGTGCCTTATATATGGACAAAGTTCGGAGATTTGCCAACCCGGAAGTGCGAGCTCTGACAAGCTGCACGCCGAGCCGAGCCACGGCAGCTGGCACCAGGGGCAGGTGGGAGTGCCGGGGCCTGTGGCACAGAGAGGGCACCTGGGGCTGCGTTTAAAGGCTACGCTGATCCGTGAAAAATGTTTGCAAATTGAGCACCTGCCAGCAAACCCTGCAATGGCACGATTTCGTTACTAATTCATTACTTTGTTGTGCGCGGATCCTCGCTGCAAAAAAAACTGCGCCTTATACACTTATACACTTATACAAAAGTTCGGACATTTGCCAACAATCTGGAAGTGCACCTTATAGTCCGGTGCGGTGCACCTTATAGTTGTGAAATTGCTGTATTTTAAAAATGGTTTTGAAAGATCTTTTGCATATTGCAGTGTGTCTTCTGTACATTTTAAATCACAATATTCATTTTCTTCAGGTTGATCCGCATTGCAAGTGGGCAATCCTTCATGTGAAAAATAAAAATCTACCTGTGAGTGATGCTTTCCCACATTTCCTTGCAGACAGTCACCATCAAGTTCGCATGCTTGCTGCAAAGTCAATTACCAGGTGATAATGTAGATATATTTTCTGTTTGTAAAAATAATGCTTAATTTCATTTAACTGGATAGCTGCTGTTTTTGATACTTCTGGAACTTCCATCTTGACAGAATATAAAAGCCTACCAAATTTTGTTGAAGTGTTTAAACTTTGTCTGCATTTTAGTTATTCTGTGATGTGAGAGATCGATATATAGAGAGAAACTGCTCTGTAAGAAAGTAAAGAAAAATCTATATACAAGGCAATTAAGACAAAAATAATTATATTCAAAAAATCAGAATCTTACTGATATGGACAACAATTGATATAGTAACTCTGTAGTGTTATGCTAATAATTATTGTTCTTTTTTTTTTTTTTTCAAGTTTGTTTCAAGATGTGAAACAGAGAGATTCTTCTGGAATGTCAAGGCCTCTTCCCCTGAAGCTGCAGCAAAAGGCTTTTGAGAATGCATACCTCAGAGTTCAGGAAGGAATGAGCAATCTGGTACCAACATCTAGTCAATAGTTTTGCCTAGTTTCGATCTTTTGAATAAAATTACCTTGAACATGACCATGTTTAGTTTTCTGAAAACATTGATTCTTCTGGGCTTCAGTAATCTGAGCTGGTGAAAGAAAGTGATAATCAGGAAATTTCTTTCATATCAAGTCACTCACAGTTTTGCCAACATTAGAAGTTTGTAAATTTGTAAACTGTGTGTTTTAGATTGCTCTTCTGTATCATACTATTAGTTGTTGCAGGTTTGGTGCTGTAACACTTAAGAATCAGGAAAACGTAGCCTCAGTAATCTAGAAAGCATATAAATAGTAAAGGGCAATGTAAATTGAATTATGTGTTTACACAGCATGAAACCAGATTTGTAAATTTCGGAGAGAGATCATGATTCCAGTGTTATTAGAGCTGTGGTTTTCACAAAATTGAGATTTTCTTAGAAATTTGAAACTATTGAAATTAGAAATGTGAACTATTCAGAAGAAGTTTGAAATTAGGGAAAAGTTACACTTCAGTGCAGTACTGGCAATACAACAGTGCGTTCTGTGGAATTCCTTTAATTTTTCATTTAGTGTCTTTCACTTTTCCGCCTTCTGCCTACCATGCTAAGTCATCTACTTCATCTACATTTTCCTTTTTTTTCTGTCACGCTGTTAACCTACCTGCATGTTACCTCTCCTTGTCTCCTGTGTCGTAGCCTGGCCTTGCTGCTGAGGCCTCATCTCTGCCATCTTTTTCATCCCTCTGTACTGTCACCTCCAGCTCTTTGTCATCATCTTGTTTCTGTGTTGCTTTGAGCCTTGTTCTGTCCCCTCAGCTTGGTGGTGTCTGTTAGCTTCTTCCCTTTCACTGCAGTTTCTTGTAACTTTTATTTAAACTCATCACTTATCAACACAATGCCTTAGTAGAGAGAGAATTGCATTCAAATGGCAAAGGAATTCTTCCCTATAGGCATCAAAGTTTTAAAAAAAGGCGACTTGACTTGTTCAGAAGTATTTATGTCAGTGCCCTAATTTTAAATTATTTATGCTGATTTATTAACTAGGAAATTGTCTTAACAGAATATTTGCTCAAGATCTTCATCATTTCTTATTGAAGGTCAGGGGTGATGCAAGTCCTGAAGATCTTTTGGACAAACAGAGTAATGGAAAAGCAGTTTTGCTGATGCTAATAACCATGGTTCTGTGCTGCAGCCCAGTGTGTGAAAAGCAAGCTCTGTTTGCTATTTGCCAGTCTGTGAAAGAGAATGGATTAGAGCCTCACCTTGTGAAAAAGGCATGTCTGACATTTCATTTGATACTTAGATTATAAATTAAGGTTAAGATTGGAAGGCTACCAAATATTTTCCTCTGTATCAAAACTTATTAAATATTGTAAAAGTATAATTAATGTAGTACTTATATAACTGAATTGATTTGTCTTTATATTTAATGGCTTATATAGAAATAATGAAATCATGAAAGGCAATTTTAATAGTGAATCTTGTATGATCAAAGCATAGATCTGAAAATAGACTTTTATACATTGAATATTGCAGATCTCATTTTAAAAAATCATTCTACCCAGTGGAAGCAAGCTTTCTTACGTGGAAAATATGTAAAATAAATGCAGTGTATTGGAAGATGGTACGTGTCTTGTGGAATTCTATTTTGAAGTTCACAAGAGTTTACTGAAATGATTCTTGTTTATACTTCAGCCTTTCATGCCAGTAATTTTTTAAGTGCACATGTTTCTTTTATCCTTTCTTTCTATTCACTGCTTCATGTTTTTGCACACAGTCTGTACCCTGCAAAATGGGTACTGGCCCTCCTTTCTTAACTTATGTGGGTTAATTGTCATTTCTTCATGGCACTCCTCTGAGATATTGCATCACAAATAATAAAAGTACTTACGCTAAACAGGGGCTGGGTTACACAAATATTCGTTAAAAGGCTGAGGGTACACATGGTGGTGTGATATTGTCAGTTTGCCATGATGCCATGTACTCATTATGCTGTTTTTGCAATCTTAATTCATGCATTTCAGGTTTTGAAAAAAGTCTCTGATATTTTTGGCTATAAAAGTATAGAAGACTTCATGACATCACATTTAGACTATTTGGTTATGGAGTGGCTGAAAATAAATGACAGTGGATATAGCCTGTCTGCTTTTCCATATGTTCTCCTGAACTATACTAGCCTTGAGGAGTTTTACAGGTAAGTTTGCTATATATTGAAAGTATTTAGATTTTATGTACAATTATGACACAAGGTCTCAAATTATTAATGTAGTAATGCATCAGGATTTTGATGTGATAAAGTGATGTATTGAGAACTTTTGAAATGTATTTCAAGCATCACATGTATTATATTTATGCAGTTAAGATTTTATTTTTTTTGTGTAGCAGTAGCTACTCAAAATGATTGTAAATTTATTTGTACAGTAGAGGAATGGAATTTACTATATGATGCTCAAGATTTTTTAAAAAAAGTAATTTAAGAACATTCTGGAAATTTATTTACTGCATGTAGGTGTTGTTACAAAGTTTTGGTTCCACACCTGGTGATTAGAAGTCAGTTTGAAGATGTGAAATCACTTGCCAACAAGATTGAAAAAGACTGGAGACAAGTTCTGGCAGACTGTTTTCCAAAGTTACTTGTCAATATCCTCCCATACTTTGCCTATCAAAGCCATGGAAAGAGTGAAGTAGCAGAGCAAAGAGAAATGGCTTCTAAAGTCTATGACATGCTTAAGGATGAAAACTGCTTAGGAAAACAGGTATCCATTTAAAATGTATAAAATGAGTTCTATGGTGTTTAACAGACCAGAAAGAAACACTTGCATATTATGTAAATAGTTCAAATTTATAATTGCAAAATTAGTACTTAATAAATTCAAACTAGCCAAGTTTTTACCCCAAGAATTTCAAGAAGCTGTTCAATAGAAACTTTCAGGCAGACAGTTGATCAAAGCATAATTTTTTCATAATGCAATACATTTTTTTACCATTCATTGTACAACCCCAAGTTTCTTTGTCGTGTTTTTCTCTTAAAATATTTTGTTAATGCTTTATGAGGAGCCATCTTCTCCAGAGGCAGACTCTATCTTCAGAACTAGTAGTAAAAGGGAACTTTTTTTTGATATATCCTGTAGGAAAGCAGATTGCTCTACCTGTGACTGCCATAGAGAAGCTTAACCATGAATTGTATGTCATGGATGATGGAGCAAGTTGAGAATCTAGACAAGAAGTAGGCTTTCTCAGAAGCCAAAGAAATCATTAGGGCTGAAATACCATTTCCTAATTAAAATGTTATTTTTCTTCTTGTAGCAGATGGACAATTTGTCTCATAGTAACTTGCCAGAGATTGTGGTTGAGCTGTTGATGACCTTACATGAACCAGCTGCTACCACAGTGGAAGAAGGGTCTCATCTAAGTAAATATATAAGGTATGTACTTGCAGATTTCCTTAATGCTGAGTGTGTTTGTATAACATTTTGCATTGAAATGTGCCCTTCAGGCATGAGAAGAGGTAAGCTGACAGGGTTTATTGTTCCTAGTAATGATATATCATAGTCACACCTTCTCAGGTAGCTACTCCCCAGGATCAGGAAGGAGAAGCTCTGTGTAAAACTGCAGCTAATGAATGAAGAGTGAGCAAGGGAGTGCCGTTGTGTGTTGATGAGCTGGATGGTTGTGGCACTGCCAGTTGAGATAAGCTCAAATTTGGATGGACTTCCCTCTGTAAAATCGGTCAGGTTTTTAAAGTGATTCTTTTAATAATCTTTAATAACTAGAAGTCGTGGAGAGGTAAAGTGAACTGTCTCTTAGTGGTTCTTGCAGTGATAGCTCTTGTCTTTGGTAAGGAGATTGGTTAAGCAAAGCCAAAGAAGCAAATTCCTAATTAATAGAAATAGCCTAATGCTATAAATGTCTTCATGTTTATTAGCTTTTTGGTCTTACTTGTTGTTCTAAAATATCCCCTTTTGTATAACAATTTTTCAGATTTTTCTGTTCAGATACAAAGTTTTTGGAAAAACATTGCTTTTGTAAAGTTCTTGAAGAAGATACCTTTATTGTAAAAATAGTAAGTTGAAAGAATCCAAAGCATTTCTCTGAAAATCTGCCAGAAGTTTAATGGTTGAGAATTTAAGAACTCTTTAAAGAATTTCTTTGCAGTGAGTTTATTAACAAACTGTGGTGTCTGCTTGTAAATAAAGCTCTTCTTTTTAAGAGGAAAATGGTAAGAATGAGAGTGATGAAACTTAGATTATGCACTTTTATTACTACCATGATGCATTTCTTTTCTTTTTGAGGTCCCAGGAAAGCTCACTATCATGCTTTTCCTCAACAAAATTCTTCCCACAATTACAAAATGCAAGAGATTTACCCAATTATTGTAATTAGGTTTTTGTACTAAGTAACTTAGGTGAAACTAATGTGTGAGGTTTTAACAATATTATCTTTCCAAAAAAAAGGGTAAAAGAATGTTAAGAAAGTACAGTTTTGGAAGCTACCATAGAGGAAGAACAAGCAGCTACAAAATAAGGTGCCCGTCACTTCTCTGGATGTTTTTGATGCTTCTTGCTGAAAGCAGAAAATATTTTCTAGGAATTTAAGTGTTTATTCATTAAGACTTACTGTACTAAATACAAGTGGTTTGATTTTTGAGAAGAAAAATATAAATCTCTTTTTTATTCATTTAGGGAATTGGATCCTGCTCCTAATCCTCCTCATTTTCCATCTTATGTGATTAAGGCAACTTTGGACTATATTAGCAACTGTCATAAAAGCAAATTAAAAAGTATTGTAGCAGTTCTTTCTAAAAGCCCTGTAAGTATGTAATGATGATTTTCTTTTCCTGTAGAATGCAAAATTTCAATTTTGGATACCTTTTAGTTAACTTAGACATTTGCATCATTTATATGTGAGGAAAATAAACAACGTTAGACATTTTCTATTCATTTGCCTTCTGTAATGGAAGATGTCCTAAATTCAGGGAGAGAGTGATGTGCATTATATAATTATATTACTTTATTAACTATTATATGTGTATGTAAATTATGTAATTATGTGGATTATGTAATAGATGTGAACTAGAGAGGATTATGTTAAAGGTTGAGGTAATCTCTGTGTACCAGACAGAGTTTAGAATATGACATATTTGTTACATATCTGAAGAATGTTCTAAGATAATTATATTTGGTCAATTTTAACTAAATACAGCCTACAATTAAAATATAAAATTTACTTACTTTTAATGACAATGTGAAATTTTTTACTCAGGGATGTTTTTGACACTTGATTTTCATTTGTTAAAGGCCAAATATGAAGACATAGGAAAGTAAACAGCCTTGCAATAAATCATAAACTTACTACTGTCTTCTAACATTGTTCCTTAGAAATGTATCTGTTTAAAGTTATGCTGTTTTATTGTATATGTTGTTAACAACTTCATTTGCCTACCTATAATAATCTAAAAATAGGAGAAAAACTTTTCTGAGCTGTGTTTTATCTAAATCTTCTAAGTATAGAAGTTAATGTTGCCAGTCAGTGGAATAAGTTTTTTAAAATGTTACACAACCTGCCTAGTGTTTGTTAAGTTCTAACAGTTGCAACCTGTAGTGCTGTGTTGTGTGAAATAGGGCATCTTTCACACATGAACATTATGTTTGAAAAAATATAGGTTGAATTCGTGCCTGATGTTTTCATGGTTTTTCATTGATGTTACTCTTTTAATAGACATTGCCATAACTGTTTGGCTTTCTAGAAATGTGCATAGCATTTTTCATGTGGGGGGAATAAAGAAAGGAAAATGAAGAGGTATATGGCTTATAGTTCTGTTTGGAGAATTGGTTTCTCTGTAGGTCTTTTGTTTGTTTAAAGAAATAAAAATAATGAAGCTTTTTTGCCCATGTTAGGTTTTAAGTTTTTAAAGTTTTTTCTTGATACCTGTATTGAGATTATGAAAATTATTTTACTCGTATTTTGTTCATTTTTAGGATTCGTTCCAGAAAATCCTTCTAGCTCTTTGTAAGCATGCATCAGATACAAAAAACATGTATAAGAAACATAGAGTTCTTACAATTTATCACTTGTTTGTTGGTCTGTTGCTTAAAGAGATCAAAGACAGTTTAGGAGGAGCCTGGGCTTTTGTCCTTCGAGATGTAATTTACACCCTGATTCACCACATCAATAGCAGGTAAACAAAGTAATTACCTCTAGTTCTTCCTGTCTGAGCTCCCTTGCTCCTGTAACTTTATATTTTGATATTACTAGCAGATGTTAATTAATCTGTGAAATTAATTCTAATTTGCTAAAGTTAAAAATTAAGTTGCTATTCTTCTATAATCTCAGAATGCAAACTTAGAGCTCTTACTAAAATATGGAATGTTTTGCGCTAGCCTTGTGTTTTGATGTTTGCTGTACTGCAGACTTTGTACCTGTAATTGTAGAAATTGTAGAAATAAGCAGAATTAGGTGATTTTGATGACAGACTGTTTAGGAGTTTAAAGCATATGGGAGAAAAACTCAAAATGTGGAGTTGAGTGCAAAGTAAGCACATGTCTAATAAAATGTGCATATTGAGTTAATAAGAATGTTGAAATTTACATTCTCACCACTAAGTACCTATAGCAAAGTGGGAATTGGTGCGCGTTGTGTTAGCTTGCCTTCAGATTGAGAAAACTGGCCCTTCATCAGGTTAAAATTTAAGTAGGATTCTTACTTTTTACATAAGAAGACTACAGATATTTTCTTACTTGAGTTTTTACTTTGGGTTTCCCAGACAGTTATTAGCCTGTATGTTTCTGAGTTTATGTGTAAATTGATTGCTTGGCTGGTTTGAAGCATTTCATACCCTGAGACATTGAAGAGATGGGTGGATTTTATGTTAAATGCCATTATTATGGCATTACTGTTGTTATATTGGACACTGAACTGGGATGGGGTCCGCTGATGCACTGGAGAGCATTTTAGATAGAGGAGGATTCAGAGAGCATGTTTTCCGTTTTGTCCTGCTTTTAGTCAAGATTGTCCTGACAAATAATAATCTAAACCCTTTTGGGGATTTTTTTTCTTTTTGGTATATATTTTTTAACAAGATTTTATGCCATTTTCTAAAGTGGTCAGTCAAATTCACTGTGTTTCAGTTTGGCTGTGACTCCTGAGCTAAGTCTTTAGAGCTAATTAATGGAGTTTAAAGTTTAGAATCAATTTGTTCCGATTTTCTTTTCCTTTTCCCTTATTACTCCTTGATGAATAAAATATTGATACTTGAGACAGTGACAATTTGTATTTCTTTAATTTCACTTTGTTTCCTCTGACAGACCCATCATAGTCAGAGACATATCTGTGCGCAGCTTTGCACTCTGCTGTGATCTTCTTCATCGTGTGTGCCACACAGCAGTTAAGTGTTGCAGCGATGCTCTGGAGACCCACCTTCACGTTATTGTAGGAACCCTGATACCTCTTGCCATGGACCAGTCTCAGGTTCAGGAACAGGTAGTTTTGTGATGCTGCTTATTCCTTGCCTGTTAGTTTTCATGCTCACTGTTCTTAAACCTCTATCTATACTCATTTTCAAATTTAATTAGTTTTTCCTATGCTTTGGAGATTTATATAAAAACTATTGTTTTGCATGTAATACTATACCTTTAATAAATACAACTTCACTTTTGGTACTACCATTTTCCAAATAGCACATCAAGTAGCTAAGCAACTCCTTAAAAAGCTCTGTGGATGATTTAATGGGAAATATGGTGAACATCTTTGGTACAAAAATGTATCTAAAGGACAAAGAGAAAATGTGTGCAGAGAATAGATGTCAGTAGTTCATCTACTTATTTAATAATTGATCATTAAAAGTAAATGTAGCACATAGGTCTTTAAAAGCTGTTTCTGTTGCATGACAAGCATTGTTCCCCCTCTGGTATTGCTTTTTATATACATTCTGCTGGGGTTGAAAATATAAGAGCATTCAGAGGCTTGCAGTTAGTAGTTGTAGGTGAGAAGAGTGTGCATGTTGCACTTCATTCCTCATGTTGCCTTCTGGCTTAATCTCATTCCATTGTACCATAGGCAGCTGCATGGTTGCACTGTAGCTGACCCAGCTGAAAATAACCTAGCAGTCTTGTTTCACAGCTTCATGACTGTGATCAGGTTTACAGTATATCTGTGTATACAGTTGCACATGCACATCTGCAAAGGCCACATGTCTGGATATCTCTGAGCAGGAACAAATTGGGGAGGACAGAAATTTCTCTGAATTGGAACTGATGTCAAATGTGAAACCTGCTCATATCTCCTTCAGGGATGCCCACCCTCTAGTGATCACTTTTCAGTTTCTTCTTCTTCATTTTTTATTCTAGCATTGAATGGGGGCTAGTTGATCATTTTCAGGTAAATACAAGTCTTCAAATAAAACTTTCATCATTTAGATTTAAAACACCTCAAAGGTGCTTGGATTGAATATCCAGTTGCATTGATTTTTAAGTAATGCATAAAAGCAATGTTTTTCCAAAGAAAGTATGGTACCTCTTTGACCTTTATTCCAGTTGTAGATATGTTGCTGTACAAATTCTGCTAGTGTTCAGTTATTTGGATAGAAAGGTATGATATACAGGCACTTGTCTGAATTCCAAATTACCAGCACTTTAGTGAGAACAGTGAAGTCCTAATAACACCAGAACTGCTTGGGTGCAGTGTGTTGTTATATCATTGTGAATATCATAGAGGTTATATTGGCCAGCATTTGAAATCAGCTTCAGCAGAAAGACAGAGCAAAACTACAGGCTGGGATAGTAAAACCTTTGATTTCTGTTTGGGATGAGAAAGAGCAAAAATGCCCCACATTTTAAAATATATCTGTGATTTCCCCAAGCCTCTAAACATTTTACAACTTTTAACAGTGTAAATAAATTATCATTATCTTACTAGTTTAATGAAACTTGGAGAAATACAACTTTATAACCTGAATAAGAAACACAGCTCAAAAATGTTCCTCTGTCTTTTTTGGTTTTCATTTACTTTTTATGTTCAGGTCCTAGATTTGTTGAAGTACCTGGTGATAGACAATAAGGATAATGAAAGTCTGTACCAAGCAATCAAGTGCTTAGATCCTTTTCCTGAATACCCAGCTTTTAAAGATTTACGAGCAACTCAACAGAAAATAAAATACAGTAAAGGACCATATTCTCTTTTGGAGGTAATTACATTTTAAATACCTCTCAGGCATAGTGTTTTTTGTAATGCAAACTTTCCACAGAAGAGTAATTTTCTAGCTATATTTTATGTTTAAATGAGACATGTGGATTCAGTTATTGCCGGTTTCAGCCACGGAGATACTTGTAGGTCTCTATTTTTACTTTGCATCCACATTGTGGGCTTACTGAGAGCCATTTCTTTACCTGAAGCCTTTATTTGCATGCTGTATGTGCTCAATAGAGTGTTGTTTTGCAGGAAATCAATCACTTTCTCTCAGTTGGGGTCTGTGATTCACTGCCCTTAACGCGACTTGAAGGACTGTATGATTTACGCAAAAAGTTGGAGCAATATAAAAATCAGATGAAGGATCTCCTGAAAATTTTCCAGGGTACTGATATCTCATTGTCTCATTTCTTTTCTACCTGTTTTCTACCTGTTTAGTGATTGTACTCTATTTTAATTTGACATGGAATGTTTTATTTTTTGTATGTTTAACCATGTATCATCTATAATTTGACATGCAGAGTAGATTGCCATTTATAAGTCATGCAACATCAAAAATATCCTTAGCAAAGTGCATTATAAATAAATAGATGAGTTGTTACATTGCAGAGAGGATAAAATGTCCTTCAAGCTGATGTGTGATTGTGAGTGACCAGGATAATGTAGCAGTGTATTGATTTGTGGTTGCTTAATGCATTTTCTTGTACATGAATCTCCCTACTCTTTTAAATGCAATAAAGCTTCAATTTATTAAAAGCATGTTAGAAAGTAAAACTCTCAGAATAAATAGTAGGATTTAGTTTACTTGAATTTTGACACGTCCCAGGATTGTGTTTCAGCCCTCAGTCCAGGCTCAGTTCCTTCCTACTTTGATTTTCAGATAATTGTGCCAGACTATTTAACTTTTCTCTTCTACTTTAAGTTTTCATCAGCTTATGTCCATAACAGGAAGGTGAAAAGAGATTATGTGTTAATTGTAAACAAATACAAAGTAAAATTTGGATAAGAATTGTAATGCCAAATGTAAGGCCATGGTGCAAATGCATTTTGGCCTCACGTCCTATATATCATTCACAATTTTACAAATAACTTTCTTGAACAGAGTTAGTGAAATGGCAACAAGCTTGTGTGGAACACCTTCCATCAGAGAAGATTGTGAGATTGGAAAAGAGATTGAGTAGGAATAGATAGAGCTGTATGAACTGGTGAATGGAATGGTGAATCATAGTAGGGAGTAGTTGCCACTTCTATCACGGTACAAAGACAGATTAAATAATCTGGGAGCAGTTATACAAGAGAAACTATGTAATTTCTTCAAAATCTATTCACCATGGCACTTACTACTACTTACTATAGAGATTAACAACATAACTAACCTTAAAAAGAAATGGACATATTTTATAGAGATTATTAGGTATGAAGATGTGTTCAGGCAAAATCTGAGAAGTGCTTTCTCTTGATTTGCTGGAGATGGGCTGGCAAGCTTGATAGGGCTTTTGCCTTGCTTTTGCCGTATGATAAAATTCTGTTAAGCACTTACAAGTATATTATTCTATGTATTCATTTTTCTAAAGATGTCAACAAGCACAAAGTCTGATTACAGGTTTGTACTCTAATTAGAACATTTTTTTAAATTACTGCTTTCTTGGGTTTTTGTCTTCCTTACACTGACAAATCATCATCTTTTTTTCTTAGACCATTTTGTTTGGAATGTTTATTTTTAAAAAAAGACCCCAGGCAGAGAGCAAATATATAAGGAAATGGCCATCTTGAGAGTTTCTTATTTGGCAGAGTTAATTTGGCAACAGAAAGCTTATCAAATTCTTAGAAATTCCTGTCAGCCTAATTTTGAGGTATTCCTTGGGTTCAGATTTAGAATTATATTAGCTTAAGGGCTGTCAGTGGAGCCACATAGTATGACTTCACTATTTCAAGCAGCATTCTTACACCAACTTATGCTAATATTTCATGTATTTAATCATCATTTTTGCATCAAAACACTGAAAAATAGTAGCATAGGTGCATTCTAGTTTGGAAGATTCTTTAGGTTATTCAAATACACATATGTTTTTCCAAGCCATGATGAATAAGAAAAATCAGTAATTTAGTTGATGTACTGTTTATTACCATCTTGCTTCAACATTAATACTGTATATTGATATTTATAGGTAAAAGACACTGAAGCAATGTTTTCTTCCAATAATACTTCTAAATATACTGACATGCGTGGCATCTGTTTTTCTTTTTGAATGATAGAAAAGCCAGAAGATTCTGTAGTAGTGAAACTGGTGGTGAGCTTACTGCAGCTGTCCAAGATGGCAGTAAACCACACAGGAGAAAAAGCAGTACTGGGTAAGTTAATTAGTCCCACAGGCAAATTATGGCTGTCATTGCAAACACCAGACTGAAACTGGGATTGTTCTCAGTGTTACTTCCCACTGTGCTTCCCACTTCAACACACCAGCAGAGTATGAAGGAAAGAGCGGGGAAATCGATTTTATTTTCCCTCTGATGAACACTTAACATCCCTTGTTAGAAATTATTTTCTAGGTCAGTTTTGTTTTGCTTAATTTTATCTTTTTCCAATAGTTGTGTCTTTTAGTAAAGTACACTAATTTTCACAACTATAAGGTGCACTGGATTATAAGGTGCACTTCTGGGTTGTCGGCAAATTTCCAAACTTTGTCCATATATAAAGTGCACTGGACTATAAGGAGCACTTTTTTATTTTGCATCGGGGATCCACATGCAACAAAGTAACTAATTAATAACAGAATCGCGCAATCGCGGGGTTTACTGGCAGGTGCTCAGTTTGCAAACATTTTTCACAGACTGGCAAAGCCTTTAAACACAGCCGCAGGCGCCCTCCCTGTGCCGCAGGCCCCGGCATTCCCGCACGCCCGTGGCGCTGGCTGGCACGGCTTCTCAGCTACTTGGCTCCGCAGCTTGCACTACCGGGATTGCAAATTTCCGAACTTTGTCCATATATAAGGTGCACCAGATAATAAGGCGCACTTCCAGGTTCCGATCAAAATTTTAGTCAAAAGAGTGTGCCTTATAGTTGTGAAATTACTGTACTTTGTCTGGAAAGCAAATGAGGGACATATTCATAGACATTTGTATGTAAAATATAGATTAATTCTTACTGAGTTTGCAGTCTACTGTTTGGGCTCACACAGGCTACTGTTTGTATTTACCAAGCCCTCTAGGGATTTAAAATAAGTGATTCTGGCCTTTTGCTTTTGCCAGTTTCTAGCAGAAGCAAACATAAAATAAATATCTGATATAAGGTGGAAAATCCAGAGCCATAGGCACTCCTAGAAAATTGAGTTAAAAAGCGTAACTGTACTATTTATGGGTCTTAAGCTGCAAAATTTGTTCACACATGATTTTATAATAAATAAATAATAAATAATAAATAAATAATAATAAATAAAGCTCCTTAAGTGATTATTTATCAATGTTTGCTTCTTCTTACCCCATAACAGTTCCAGTTTTAGAGGTAGGGTGAAACCTTATCTTAGTGTACGTTAAGATTAAAGAAAGACTGTAAAATTACATGCATTTGCAGAGGCTGTTGGAAGTTGCTTGGGAGAAATAGGTCCCATGGATTTCTCCACCACAGCTCTTCAGCGTGCTGAAAATGCACTGGATTCTAGAGCAGCGGATTTACTTGAAGATAGAAAACTTCAGTGTGTCTTCATAATGTTAATTCAAATAAACACTGCTTTAACAGATAATTGGTGAGTATACTTATTTATTTAGTTAACTTAAAAGCAAAATAGGAGCCATTAAGTTCTTTGTTTTTCAGATCACGTCAGAGTAACTCTATGAAGGTATTAGAAAGGTTGGACCTGATAGTGTCCAACCATGTGCTTCTCCAAGGCTCAGATTATTTACTCAGTCAATGTTAGATGTTTCCTAGAAATTCTGGGGAAATTAGTAGTAGGATGTAGATCAGATAGTAGGATGCAAGCCAGAGAGTCTCCTCTGTGCTGTAGAGGATGGCAGTGCTAGGGAGTGAATACTCAGTCTTTGTTTTGTAATAAAATATGCCATGGCACCTTGATTGTGGAATTATTCGTCTTATGTACTTGCAAAGGTGATTTTGAAAATCAAGTACCTGAATGAAATTAATAATAACAGTGTTATGTATGTTATTTTTTCAGTATTGATGTTAGAGCTGCTGCTGTTTCCTGTTTGAAAAACATACTAGCCACCAAGTCTGGCAATGAATTTTGGGAAGTTTATAAAAGTAAAGCTGATCCCATGTTAATATATCTACAGCCTTTCAGAACATCTAGGAAAAAGGTACCTCTGATAAACCCTGTATACATGGCATATGGAGTAGAGAGAAAAGAGAAATAAATATCTTTTTAAAAAAGAGTAAATTTGAAAATATATTTGAGATAGGCTTTGATAAATGACAAATTTGGTGTCAATATAATTGCAAGTCTGATAGCTTTTGTACTTCTTTCTTGTTTCTATTTTACAAGTTGCAGCTTTCCCTTCAAGTAGAAAATTACTAATTTGACATGAGAAAGCTGTGCACTTTCATTTAGACAAACTATTTATGATTTCCTAATCAATAATGTAATACATTCTTTCTCAGCATTCCATTATTATTTGATGCAAAAACATGGTGGAAAATAAGCCAGAAAAGAGTACATAATTAACCATAAATCAGACATTTCCTAATTTTTAGTCTTTTTATTTGTAAAGTAAATGTGATGCCTAATGTGACCTTGTTGATGTTACCAGTAAATTTTTTTTTAATATTTTCAGATTTCCTTAGAAAATTTCACACTTGCATGAACAAAATTTATATTGTTAATCAACTGAAGGACTAGTTAATATGTTTTAATGGGCGCATTGCAGTATGGCTTTTTAAAATGCCATGAAACTTCTTCATATTTGCAATATGTATATTTTCCTTGTAGTTTCTTGAAGTATCTGCTAATGATATGGAGGCTCCTTTAGAAAGACTGGATGACACAAACTTGTGGATTCCTCTGGGAGAAAGTCATGAGACCTGGATCAAGCACCTAACTAAGTCAATACTAGACAGTGGAGGTGTGAAAAATGAAGTTCTCCAGTTAATGAAGCCACTGTGTGAGGTGAGCTAAATCATATATTTGTATGTATGCTGTGATGCACAAAAAATATGATTACTCATCTTGATAGCAAGTCGTAATTTCTGCTGTTAAATAATTTAGGGCCTTTTGATCATATATTGCAGGGGCTTATAAAATATGCGCTCAAAATACAGGATTTGAGAGATAATTACAAACATAGGTGAACTTCATATGGCTGCTTTAAGTGAATGCCAGCATAGCCCTGTTGAGTGGTTTGCATGTTCTTTCTCAAGCAGTACATGTTTGTTTGGGCAATTGTGAGTTTGGTTGTAATCTGAGAAAGACAACATAAAAGCATTTCTTTCTTAGCAGCTGCTGTGCATTATTGTTTTCTAGGTGAAAACAGACTTGTGTCAAATTTTGCTTCCATACCTGATTCATGATATCCTTCTTCATGACTCAGATGAATCTTGGAAAAATCTTTTGTCACTTCATATGCAGAAGTTTTTTACAGCCTGTTGCAAATTTGCCTCATCCAGTAGATCTACACCAAATTCTGATTCAGGTAATGCCATATTATTTTTATTTCAGCTAAAAGAGGAATCCTGGTTGTGAAAAAGCTATCTTCTGATATCAAATGTATGATGTGCACTTGTAGGCAGGCAGAATTTAGAAGCTTCTGCCAAGCTGATCTGTTTTGATAGAGATACCAGTAATTTTGAAGCTATTTATTGGCAGCACCCAAGAAGTTCCTTCTAACTTCTTTGATTATTCATGACTGGGTAATGTTTAGTGCTTCCTGAATTTAGGTGTTATCCAGTGTTACGTGCTGCAAGACTGAGTCATGGACTCTCTTTTAAAATTACCAGCTGGCAGTTAAGTTCCTCTCTTACTCAAACAAGAGCAATAGAAAGCAGTTTTCACTTGAATTTTCCCCTTGGAGAAGGCTAACCTTCACTTTAACTACTGCCTAGTATTAATAATGGTCTCCCTATATATTCAGAAGATCTGTTCCTTTCCAGCAAAATAAAAGAAAGTTGTAACAAAAAGAACTTCAGAAGATTAGGAGAAAGGCAGTAAGTTTGTTTGAAGAAAAAACCCCATTTAATCAAACTGTTTGTGTCCTTTCCAATAAAATTATGGTTGAAGTTAGCAGAAAGTAGAGTAAGAGGAGCCCTTAGTATTGCAGTTTTTACTGAGAGTGGTGCAAATATCCCTAATGATGCAAGGTGTATTTAAGGTACAGTAATTTGACGCATATAAGGCGCACCTTTTTGACTGAAATTTTGATCTGAACCTGGAAGCGCGCCTTATACGCTAGTGTGCCTTATATATGGACAAAGTTCAGAAAATTGCTATCCCGGAAGTGCAATACGCGAGAGCCGCGGGTGGAGCGGGCAGCTGCAGCTGGCAGGCTCCACACATGGGGAGTGGGAACAGGTCGCCACGGCCAGCAGCTGCCATGTGGGGGGAGCGGGAGCAGGCAGCTGTGGGCAGCCCCAGCTGGCAGCTGCCACGCGGGGGAGTGGGAACAAGTGGCCCCGGCTGGCAGGCTTCGCACAGGGGAAGGGGGAATGGGTGGCTCCGGCCAGCAGGCAGTGCGCGGGGGGAGCCAGCAGCTGCATGGGGAAAGCCGGCGGCACATCCTTGCGGGGGGAGGGGGCGGGGGTGCGCCTTATATATGGACAAAGTATGGGGAATTGCCGACGACCCATAAGTGCGCCTTATACTCCGGTGCGCCTTATAGGCATGAAATTACTGTACTTTGTGTGGGTGCTAACTAACCTGAACTGAAAGACCAGAACGGTATCCTTTCATATTTTTAAATTCAGATAACAAGCTCTTTCTACACTCACAAATTTATGCTGAGATGTACAGAGCGACCCAAAGTATTCTACAGAAAAGGTGAAGGGACTTTTTTTCAAGTTTTTTAAACTTGCAGTTAGTTCAATAGTAGCAGTGAGTAAATGATGGAACCCCTTTTGAACACTGTGATTCACAGAACCTCAGTCACTTAGTTTGGAGAAGACATCTGAGATCATTGAGTCCAGCCTGTGGCTGAACACCAGCAGGTCAACTACACATGGAACTGAGTGCCATGTCCAGCCTTTCCTCAAACACCTCCAGGGAAAGTGACTCCCCAACCTGCCTGGGAAGCCTATTCCAGTATCTAATCACCTTTTCTATAAAAATTCTTCCATAAAGAATTCTATGCAAGGGATACTTACTGAGGCAATAAATGAAAAAAAATAAATAAATGAAAGGAAAGATATATAGAAGCTTTAAATTGAGTTCTTCAGATGAAAAACTGATCTGGTAACAGAAAAAAGAAAACCAGAAACCAAACACAAAGAGGCACACAGCTCATTGTATGAGTGATTGTTTAGAAACTGTTGCCCTGCGAAAACATGGAGAAACCTGTTCCTAGACAACCTGGATAAATTTCATTCCAATCCACCAGGATCCAAACTTCAAAAACCAAGCAGTTAGTCTTGGGAAAATTAAATGTTTCTGAACAGGTTTATTTGTTGAAACACACAAATTGCCTTGGCTTTTATTTTATTTAAGGGGAACTGATGCCTCTGCATCTTTCTGTAATGTAGTAGTGGTCAAACCTTGGCTTGTGTTCTCTGTATTTCTCTCTTCATGTAATCGGTAATTCAAAAATGACCAGATCAAAGAAGTTATTAATCCAATCACCAGAACATAACCTGTAGCCATCTGATTTTTATTTTAATCCAAAAGCAGCACATGGAAACATAAATTCTTTGAAACTGTGTGTGAAAAGTAGGGGGTTTTGTGTCACTATACACACTCTAAAATCTACAATCAAGTACAGTAATTTCACAACTATAAGGTGCACTTTTTTTTTCTTTGCAGCGAGGATCTGCATGCAACAAAGTAACGAATTAGTAACAGAATCGCACAATCGCAGGATTTACTGGCAGGTGCTCAATTTGCAAACATTTTTCATTGATCGGCTCAGCCTTTAAACGCAGCCCCAGGTGCCCTCCCTGTGCTGTGGGCCCTGGCACTCCCGCCTGCCCCTGGCTGCTGCAGCTGGCATGCCTCTCGCAGCGCACGGCTTGGCTCATGGCTGCCACAGCAGCCAGCCCTCGTGGCTTGCACCTCCATGTTAGCAATTTTCCGATCTTTGTCCATATATAAGGCGCACTGGATTATAAGATGCGTTTCTGGGTTTTGATCAAAATTTTAGTCAAAAGGGTGCATCTTATAGTCATGAAATTACTGTAATTTAATAAGAAGTATTTCTTACGGAATAATTTACATGATGGAAGCCTAATTGGAGAGGTCTGTTACAGAGCTTTTTACAGTGATATTAGTTCATCTCTGAATTCTGTAAGGAAAAATAGAATCCATAAACTAATAATACAAGGATAATTTCATAAATTTGTGGTATAAACTACTATGATGTCAATAACATCATGTAAGGAGAAGAAATACATTTTGTGGCAAACTCTTAGTTTAATTTTGGAAATGCAATTCAAGGAAGCTTTTAGTTATTTTCTTGACTGCAAAATAGACCTTTTTATTTTGTAAATGGATATGTTATGACAAAAGTTCATTATCTTCTTTCCTTTGAAATATACATCCCAGAGCAAGAAACCCATAATTTTAGAAGTTTGGATAAAGTATCTCGACGAGCCATGCTTGCTGTTGTTGATTACTTGAGAAGACAAAAGAGGTGAATTCAAGCTTTTTTAAAGTGTTGCTTAATTTAATTGTGGCTGTTTAAAGATCTGTTACTGCTGTAGATTAAAGAAAAAGAACATGGTAGAGAAAATGTTGATTGAAAGAAATAATATAGTAGTGACCTTGCATTTCTTACAGAGGTGATATGGCTACCCTTAAAGGGTTCTAACTATGCTGAAGGAGTTTTTAAAAACCTTTTTGTCTGATAAACTTCTTATGGTATGGGTTTTCCAGAGGCTAAGATAAAGTTAGCCTTTGGAAAGCTTTATAGTCAAAACTGGATTTATTTTGTTCAATGCAAGAGAAAAAGTCTGTTACAGCAGTATTAAAGTCTTTATTTAATCAGATCTGTTTCAGGTACAGTTTTTGACGACAGCTTTTGGCTAGATCTGAATTATCTGGAGGTTGCTATAGCAGCACAGTCTTGTGCTGCTCACTTCACAGCCTTGCTCTACGCAGAAATCTACGCAGACAAGATAAATAGGGACAAGCAGCAAGAAAGGTGAGAGGAGTGCCGTTTCCTGACATTTCTGGTAAAATGGATCACATTTAGTGAGTCCCAACACTGTTTTGGTTTCAGTTTCTGAAAAGTCAAGGAAGCTTTAAAAATATTCCGTAGGTGGGCATATGGACATGGAAAATATTTCCAGTCCTTGAATGTGATCCAAGCCTCAAAATAGCATCATGTTGACTTGTAATCAGAAACTTTCGTTAGTACTGTTGGTTAAATTACAGCCAGAAGTTAATCAAGAGGAGAAAGAAAACCTCAGAATGATGACCAGAATTGTGTGAATAGAGCTAAATGATCACTGTAGGAGCTTTCTTCCATGACAGACAATTATCTTTGTTTTCTGGTCTAGCAAGATCAAAATATGGAACTAGTTTAGATTTTTGTGACAAACCACTATAAGGTAGAGAAAACATAATAAAAGTTGGGTTGTACACACATACATTAAGTAATTGCTTTTATTCTTAGAGGAAAGAACACTTCAGGTATTCACAAAAGCAATTTGATTTAATAAAAGTTTAGAAGTTGCAAGGTGTGTGTAGGGAGGTTCTCCAAAAAAACACCTTGGTGTTAGAATCTCTTGATGTTGCTCAGCTCAACTGATCACTTTCTCATTCTGATGGAGCGCCATACTTAATAACCTGGGGTTATGAGTCTTGCATTTATTGTTTGTGCCCCTTATTTCTTGAGTGTTATCTCAGAATTACTTTAGTTTTCTATATGAAATTTCATAGTGAAACATTTCTCTTAGGTCTTTTAAAGCAGCTAAGAGTTTGACATTTGAAGAGGAAAGTCAAAGAACACCTATTTCTACTTTGAATGAAAAAAGTAAAGAAGAAACTGGCTTAAGTTTACAGGTACTTGTATGTGCTTCCTAATCTGAATGCAAAGCTTCTCGTATAATTCCAATTAATGGTACATTTCATCTGACCTGAGGGTAGATCTAGTTGAATTCAAAAAATGTATTGTAAAGTTCTCCTCATACTTTAATTCAAAATGAACTCAGTTGCCTTCCAGATAAATTAAATTGAGTATTTGTTCACCTGAAACATTAACTAAGTGGCAAGTTTTAAATCATAGCAAAGCAGGCTTTGTTTCCCGAAAGAACTGACTTCAGGATAGTAGCTATCCAAATATTTTTCAGTTTGTTTTGTCACAAATATATAGTCATTAAAAATCAGCAAGTGAAGTGGAAGTTGTAATTATCAAAACCAAAGTAATGTTATCTCCCTCAGGTTTATTTGATATGTCAAATCTGATCCAGTAGCCTTGTCTACTCTGTCCTCTTCTTTCCATATTATTCCTCTTTATTATTCCAGAACTGTGCTTGTGTAATTTTTAAGATGCGTTGCTTAGCTGGTATGTCTGATGCTCATTCAGTACTACTGCTTTTGCTTTTCAGCTAGGCCACTTAAGGCTCAGTTCTAGATCTTTTAAAAACAAATTAGCATTGGAAGTAGAGTTTGGCTAGACTGCATAACTTTTTTTCCCTGACATGATAGCAGGCTCAGATACTACATAAAGGAAAATTAGGCAATGATGTTATCTGTAAAAACATTTATAAACAGATGTGATTTATGTAAAATTAACTTGAGCTGGTTCCAGAAAAATAGTGGGTCTTTTTGTGGTGCATGTTCTAGGACCTTCTCATGGACATCTATAGAAGCATTGGAGAACCTGACAGTCTTTATGGCTGTGGTGGAGGAAGAATGTTACAGCCATTGGCACGGTATAATTTATTCATATTCTTATATTCTTTAAAGTCATTGCTTTTATTTACTAGTAAGGCACTTAAATTGAAAACTTCTTTTTCACTTAAACAGGATAAGAACATATGAGCATGAGGCAGTATGGGAGAAAGCCCTTGTAACATATGACCTTGAGACAAGCCTCTCTCCATCTACTCGCCAGGCAGGAATAATAGAGGTAATATTATTTTATAAGAGGAAATGAGTGTAACAAGTGATATTCATCATAGTGAGTATTTCTAGTGAGTCCAAAATTGTGTAATATAAGAGAAGTCAGTATTTGTTCTGAAAACATTAAGGTTCTTAGTCCTCTTGTCACTCACACATAATCCCCATCATGGGTAATGAATTTTGTAAAATACTTAGAAATAAGTACATTCAACATTATTCCAGGTTTTGGGCAGCTCATAAAATGACAGGATATAGAAAGTACAGTAATTTCACAAATATAAAGCGCACTGCAGTATAAGGCACACTTCCGGGTTGTCAGCAAATTTCCGAATTTTGTCCACATATAAGGCGCACCAGTGTATAAGGCGCCTTTTTTTTTGCAGCAAGGATCTGCGTGCAGAAAATAACAAATTAGTAATGGAATCACGTGATTGCGGGGTTTACTGGTAGGTGCTCAATTTGCAAAAATTATTCACAGATCGGCGTAGCCTTTAAATGCAGTCCCAGGTGCCCTCCCCTTGCCACAGGCCCCAGCATTCCCGCCTGCCCCCGGCATTGGCTGCCACGGCTCTCCCAGCTCTCGCGGCTCGGCGGCCCGGCTCTGCAGCTGCTGTGGCTTGGCTCTGCGGCGCGCACTTCCGGGTTGGCAAATTTCCGAACTTTGTCCATATATAGCGCACACCGGATTATAAGGCACACTTCCGGGTTCCGATCAAAATTTTAGTCAAAAGAGTGTGCCTTATACTTGTGAAATTACTCTAATGTAATTGGTTATTTTTGCTATCTCCTTCTTTAAACCTCTCCATTATGAAACCATGTTTTTTCTGATACATTAGATAAAAATAATTAACGTTCTTTTGAACTGTTAAAAATACATTGCCTTTTTAGCCTAAAAATGTTTTTACCTCTTCTATAGTAATGTAGCACAGAGGTATATGTGTTTCCCCTAATTTAATTTTCCTATGGTGCTTTTAATTTCTTACCGCAAATTATTTAGTATCATTGATAAAATTCTGTTGTGTTTGTCCTTCATAGTGGCTTGACATGTAATCTCATTAATTGGTCATAATTGTAAAGACAATATGGCCTTCAAACAGATAGGAGTTACAGGAAATCTTTCCTAATCCTTATCAGGAGAATGACTTCATTAAGAAGTAAAATTCATTTTGACTTACCACCCAGGAGTGATGGAATGGAGAAATGTGAGCTGATAGTTAATGTGAAGCACAGTATGAAAATTTATATCAAAGAATGCCAGCCACAGTAGTAATAAAACCATTTTCCTGGAGCTGCAGATATCACTAGTGTGATTGGTAGTCTTATTACAAAGTTTTCATTTTATGTGTACAGTTTAGAAATAGTTATGATCCTGTCTTTCCTGCGAAGTGTTCTTTGTTTCCAAAAGTAAAACAAAGCCCTTAAAAAATACCAGTTCAGTTTAATAAATGAGGAAGATCAATTTTGAGTAATTTTCTTAATTCTAGGCTTTGCAGAATTTTGGGCTTTGCCACACTCTTTCCATGTACTTAAAAGGGCTGGAACATGAAAACACTGAGTGGTGTGCGGAACTCCAGGAAATGCGCTACCAAGCAGCATGGAGGAATATGCAGTGGAGCCACATCTCTTCTGTCAAGTAAACCACCTTATCTATTTCCTAGTTCTTTAAGCAAAAGGCAACAGGGTCAGATCCAACCAAAAAGAGACAAGATTAGAGTACAGTTTCTGTGAAGCAGGTCATCTAATTCATCTTAATCATCTTAATCATTGAATTGAAAAGCAGTGGTTTTCACAACTTTGTTTTCCTGGGCAATTCTTCTTTTTGATTGTTCGTAACACTAAACTGAAATTTTCGATTTTTGACTCATATAGTAGTTGTATCTTAAGTATGAGAAAGGGATAGATAGCTTTTAGTATCTAATTTATAAGAAAATAGGAAAAATATTACTCAGTAAGCCATGAGAGGTTATCAAGTCCTGGATAAACAAACACCAGTATTGATTCATGGCTACTCCCTCAAAAGGAGTAATGTCCTGGAGAGAGGATACTGCTGGATGCCTGGCAGCAGTTATTTGATATGACTGACTGGGATCTAGTGTCAACTCTGTCCTTCCTTAGTGAGCTGCATCATTGCACAGTTTAAGAAGAATATAGAATAGATGCACTATATTTTGGCAAAAGCAAAAAAAAAAAAAAAGTCACATGATGGGATCTTCAGTAACTCCTTCTACATCAATTTTTAGTAGTAAGGAGAATGTTTTTTTCTAAGACTATTACAGCAGGATGGAGAATATACTCTGTGTGCTCATTACTCTTCTCCTGCACAATCTTAAGATCATTGTTTAGACACACCTGGAGAAATTCACAAACAGCCTGTTGAAGGGCATATACCATGCCATGCCATGATCAGAACAAACTTTGTATAGGTGAGCTAAAACAAGATGCAAGAACAGCTTGAATTTATAAATCATAAAATTAATTTAAAAATGTAAAGCATCGCATGATTGTTTTTGTAACGCAAAACAGCAACCTATCCAACTGTAGAAAGTGTAAAACTGGAAATATTTGTCACAAAGACATAATTTACTTCTTTATAGAGAAATACATATAGTTTTAATTTTCTTCTATGTTGCTTTTTGTTTTATTTGTTAGAGATGAAGCAGGACGCCCAGGGTACCATGAATCATTGTATGATGCTCTTCAGTCTTTACGAGATAAGGAATTCACTGCTTTCCATGACAGTCTTAAAGATGCCAGGTAACAAATTGTATGCAAATACTGGGATGTTAGAGAGAGAGATGGAGACAATATGTGTGTTTTAATCACAGAAGGACTATCATGGGCTCAGAAAAAGACTAATGCATAGAATAAAAACTACTTACAGACTGCAGCTCTAAGTGTTTTATTTGTCATCAGTGCATATGTAATTTGTGTGAAGATACATTTCCTGTACACATCCCTTATTTTTTGGACCTTTTCAATAGATTCCAATGCTCAGTGCTCTTCTTTAGCTGAGCTATCACATAGATTTTGGAGTTTCTGTGTACTTACTGTGTTTTCATATATTGACAAACTTAATTATTTTTAATTTTAATCGTTATACAAAGTAACTCTAGATGGAATAGTTCGGATATTTAAATTCTGCTCACTGTATGCAAACTGATTTTAAATAATCTACTGTTTTTCTGTTTAATCCATAGAGTGAATGAAGTAGAAGAGCTGTGCAAGGGAAGTCTTGAGTCTGTTTATTCATTATACCCAACCCTTTGCAGACTACAGCTAATTGGAGAGTTGGAAAATGCAGGTCTGATGTTCTCCAGGTGATTTCTTAAGATTGTTTCACACCGCTTCTTCAGTTGTCAGGATTTTTAGTAATCAAGCATAGCACAAAACTTAATATGACCTCAAAAGATTATATTCATCAGCATCTCAAACTTCATATTGAAAATGACAAGGATTTTAGAATCACTACATGAAGACAATTTTAGATTCTCTTTATTTCCAGACTGGCTTAATTCACAGCTTAATTTGAGTTATTTGCTATCATGCCAATACTGTGTTTTAAATAATTGTTTTCTTTCCTTTATATTGAGTTCCCACATACTCCAAGGTAGCTTCTGGTTTACTCAAGTAACTGAGTCCTCCTGTTCTAGTTTTTTTTCTAAAACTGTTTTCCATTTCTGTAATGACATCCTTTACTGAAAGCTGTTTCAGTTAGAATCATTTCGTTTGTGGACCTCAACTACCTTCAATATTGTTCCTTTTACTCATCCTGCATTTCACTGATACTTAATGAGAATTAATAATAAGTCTTTTTTCTTTTGGGAACAACTGCAGATCTGTTACTACTCAACAACTGAATGATGTTTATTTGAAATGGCAGAGACAGTCCCAGCTTCTCAAAGACAGTGACTTCCATTTCCAGGAACCTGTCATGGCTCTGCGCACCGTAATTTTGGAAATCTTGCTTGAAAAGGAGAGTGAAAATACCAAAAGAGAATGTATTAAAGACCTGCTGACCAAGCATTTAGTGGAGCTCTCTAGATTGGCAAGAACTGCTAAAAATACTCAGGTAACAAATTTCAAGAAAGATCATAAAGAGACATTAAATTTTTTTTAGTTTGTAAAAGAACATCATTTTTTAACAATACTGATGAACTATATTCTAAGTTTGTTCAATAAATCAATCTGAGACTTAAATGATCTAGACTTTATTAATAAATTGTAATTATGGACATGTTTTTTTAAATTTTGTTCATAAGTGTAAGCCGCTGAATGAGGTAGATAATACAAAAATGACATTTTAGTGAAGAATGCTGTTCTAGCTCTGTTTCTCATTTTGGTGCAGTTTTACATATCCAGCTTTCACTTGCATCATATGCATAGTATTCCAGAATAAAACTGCAGCGATAACTTCATTGCATCTCTGTATTTAGTGTTGTCTTCAAAGTTTCTTACTCTCAAAACACCATTGCACTGTGGTAAATCTCTTTCAGTGAATGACTTATTAGGGTTTGCAGTATCAGTGGTTTTTTCAGTTACTGATGCGTTTAAGGTCCAGAGTCAGCCTTGTCTTGTTCTTGATGGTGCATCTGGAAGAGTAACTCTACAAGAATTTACAGAATAATGGTATCTTCCAAGGACCTCTATACAAAATAGCTCCAGCTAAATACAGAACCTGGAAAGGTGTTTAACATTTCACATATTGAAACTAAATTAAACTTTGATTTCAGGAAGGTTCTAACTCTTTTTATGAATAGTGATGAAATCAGTAGAAAAGCTGTCTTTGATTTCATGAATTTGCAGAGGCACTTTACTCAATGCCTCTGAAGCTATTTGGGAGAATGATTTCAGATATTTTTGTCTCATGCCTGCCTAGCCACCAACACTGTGGCATTGGGTGTCCTGTAAGAGCCTCAAGTTTGTTAAAAACATCTTTTGCTCCTTGTGCTGTCATAGTGATACTAAGTTGTGAGGATGCTACTTATGTGTGAAGATGTAGGCATGCAAAAGAATTATTGTATGGTGGTGCCATCTTTAAAATTATTTTTCTGTGGTCTGTAATAATGTATGTAATGCATGTAATAATTTAATAATAATTGCCAAGCTATAAATCCATTAATTCAGTAGATACTGATTATAGAATTTCTGTACCTCCAATTTAAAATGTTAAACAATGCTTTCTTTTAGAGTTTCTGAGGTTTGATTCCAGTCTATTTTTGTTGCAAATCAGGATTTTCTGCAAGTGTATAGAAAAATAATTTCATATCTTTGCTGCAAATAAATTCTTAGCATTGGATGGGCAGACTATGCTCCACAAATAGAGAAAAGGGAGATGGAATCTGAAAACAAAACTATCTGTGAGATACAGCTATTTTACTTAAGGAATTGTTTACGATTATTTTTTCAATTTCAGCTTCCGGAAAGAGCTATGTTTCAAATCAAACAACACAATCCAAATGGAAATGGAGTTTGTGAATGGCAGCTTGAAGAAGCTCAGGTTTTCTGGGCTAAAAAGGAAGAGAGTCTAGCCCTGAATATACTTAAAACTATGATTAAAAAATTAGATGCAGATTGGTTTCAGGTATGTGTTACATAATGTATAAACTCATGAGATTTAAATTATTTAAGATCCTTGTTCCACTTTCTGAAGTTTTCCCATAGAGGAAAATTTAAAGCCCGTCAGCAGTATTAAACACTAATCTGGTTTGTACTCTCAAAATGTCTGAAAGCAAAAAAACCCTGTGTTAGCAAATCTTGTTACGGGTTTTCAAAGTCTGTAAGATTGGCAAATATAAGAATTCATTATTCATAGTCCAACACTAAACCATGTCCTTAAGTACCATGTGTACGTGTCTTTCAAATCCTTTTTAAATAGAAATGGTACTCCACCACTTTCTTGGGTGGCCTTTTCCTATGTTTGACAATCCTTTTAGTGATTAATATCCAATCTAAACCTTCCCTGGTACAATTTGAGGCCATTTTCTCTTGTCTCACTGCTTGTAGTCTGAGAGAAGAGGCAAGACCCCACCTGGCTACCCCTTCCTTCCAGGCAGCTGTAGAGTGATGAGGTTCCCCCTGAGCCTCCTTTTCTCCAGGCTGAACAGCCCCAGCTCCCCCAGCTGCTCCTCACAGCACTTGTGCCCCAGACCCTTCCCCAGCTCCATTGCCCTTCTCTGGACACGCTCCAGCCCCTCAATGTCTTTCTGCAGTGAGGGGCCCAGAACCGAACACAGGATTGGAGCTGTGGCCTCAGCAGTGCCCAGCACAGGGGGACGGTCACTGCCCTGCTCCTGCTGGCCACACCACTGCTGATCCAGGCCAGGATGCCACTGGCCTTCTTGACCACCTGGGCACATTCTGGATCATGTTCAGCTGCTGTTTGCCAGCGCCCCAGGTCCTTTTCTGCTAGGCAGCTTCCCAGACACTGTCTGGGGTTGCTGTGACCTGGCATTTACCTTGTTGAACCTCATACAGTTGACCTTGGCCCATCAATCCAGCCTTAACAGATCCCTCAGGATGATGTTTATTACAATATGGCCTACAAATACTTGACTAAAACTTAATTTTGTGTACCAGTGTGGTAAAAATGCCTTTATGTCCATAACTTTATGTTTATCTGTGATGGCATTCTTTGAGAATTTCTGCAGAATGAAAGACATTTACTTTGAATCCATGTATGTTCTTAAAGACTATCACACTTCAGAAAAGCTGGATTACTGTGGGCCAAGTTCTCTATACATACCAGGGCAAAATCAAAAGTTGCTGCTCTTTTGTAATCTCTCCATCAATCAGTTGATGCGGCTCTTTAAAAATTTTATCCTTCCTTACATTTACCCTCTTCATGGAAAGAGGATTTGTGTTTTCACAGCCTATGATGTTCACATACATATTTCATAGGCAGTGTTGCTATCTTGGTCACATGGTCTAATATGTACCCTGTATTAGAATTATTTTGCAAACTTATCCTCCTCTAAAGTTAAAGCTGAACATTTATTCCGGAGACAAGTCCTTTGGAAACCTGCTCCATCATCTTCTCAAAACACTTTTAATCAAGTTTCCATGTAGAAGTCAATTTGATGATCACACATGGTTATTGTGGTTCCTGACTGTTACCTATGGAGTTGTCTGTGGTCCTTCAGACTAAATGAGGATATTATAAAATACAATTCTGAAAACATGCTGTGAATTGTAAAAAATTTTATTCCATTTTGTCTTTGGTTTATTCTGCTTTTGATTGTTCAAACTATCGGGTATTTTAAAATGTGCACTCCCCTTTAGCATTACATAGAATGTGAATGTGATTTAAGGCTATTGACTACTGTAGGTGTGTATGAAAATGACTCTGTAAATGCATTATGTGTAATAGGCCTTAGTGATTGAATTCTATTCAGGGTTTAAAAAGCTTCAAAAATTTCCTGCCTCATATGTAAAAGATGTTTTTGTTTGATGCCTCCCTCTCTTTAATTTTTTTTCCCCAAAACTTTCTTTTTCAAAGGTTGAGAAAGATCCTCACCTGAAATTGATGTATACAGAGTGCCTGAGGCTCTGTGGAACCTGGTTAGCAGAAACATGCTTGGAAAACCCTACAGTCATCATGCAGAAATACTTAGAAAAGGTGCATCCAGTCTTTGAAATGTACAGTCTTTGAGATAATGCATTGTTAAAATAAGTGTTAAAATGTCAAGTAGATTTTTCAATGCAGTCTTTATTTTTCTGTATTGAAAATGTGGTTTCTTATGTAAATATTACGGTTTCACATTGTACTGTGTAACACTGTAACTTTGTTAAAGGTTCAGAGTATGGCTTTGTAGAAATGACAGTGAAACGTCTCTTACTGGCTTAGAAGTGCAGTGATTACAACTTTCCTGTTCCCTATCCCTACTTCTTCCTTCTCAGGACAGATTGTCCACTCGCCAGCTTTTCAGTATGGCCATTGTATTTCACACAACCACAGAATCAGTTAGGTTGGAAAACACCTCTGAGATCCTCAAGTCCAACCTCTGACCCAACACCACCATGTCAACCAGACCATGGCACTGAGTGCCATGTCCAGTTTTTCCTTAAACACCTCCATGGATGGTGACTCCAACACTCCCTGGGCAGCCCATTCCAGTGTCTGATTACCCCTCCTGTGAAGAAATTCTTCCTAATGTCCAACTTGAGCATGCTCTGTGCATCTTAAGGTTCAGATTATGTCCTCTTGTCCTGCACTGGTAACCTGGGAGAAGAGCCTGACCCCCCACTTGGCTGCAGCCTCCATTCAGGGAGTTGTAGGCAGTGATAAGGTCACCCCTGAGATGCTGCAACATCTTGTTCTAGTGTTTCAAAGTACTGTATTTTTTTTTTTTAACTCTTAGCCAGTAATTGAAATGTTTGTATTAATATTTCTATGTCATGCTAATTTGTGAAACTCAACATAGTGCCTTTCTCTGTTGCTATCTATATGCTTTCTTCACTCTGATGATTTGAATCCATGACTTTCATATATATAATTTCCTTTACTTTTGGCACTTTTTGGACTGTCTTCCATTTTTTCTCACCATTTTGTGATACAAGGCTGTAAGACTATTTTAAAACGTCTTGCGTCATTACTGTAAACAATAGATAAGCATGGAAAATTCCTGTATGGCTATTAAAGCTGTTTCATACAGGATAATCTTTTTTGACTGTTTGCACCAAAACATTTCTCAAAGATTAAGTTCACTTAGGAGAAGAATACTCAGCCTGTTACATTTATTTTTTATGCATATTTATTCCATCACTATAAATATTAAATAATCTATTCAGGCAGATGACCCTGCCTGAGCAGGGAGAGAATTGAAAAAGATGAGCTCCCCATGTCTCTTCCAGCACATTTTTCTGTGGTAATAGAGTTTCATCAAGTGTTAAGCAACACTATTTATCTGATTATTGATCTTACCATTATTGTAATTTCTCTTTTAGGCTGTGGAAATTGCTGCAAGCCACAGTGGAGACAGCAGTGATGAGCTGAAGAAAGGAAAGATGAAGGCTTTCCTCTCCTTGGCTCGTTTCTCTGATAATCAGTACCAGCGAATTGAGAATTACATGAAATCTTCAGAGTTTGAAAATAAGCAGGCCCTGCTGAAGAAGGCCAAGGAGGAGGTTGGTCTCATCAGGGAACGTAGAGTTCAGACCAACAGGTGAGCATTCAAGTGGAGACTGGATACTGGGGAGCTGTCACAGGCTCCAGCTCTACTCTCTCAGCAACAGGTCACATCTCTACAGCTCTATTTTCCCTTCTCCACAAAGCAGTGGCGAGATCCATAGTGCTTGTTGTGAATGGTTTCTGAACTGTGTCTGGACATGGTCTAGGCCTGTGATGGATAGCCAAAACTGAGCCAGGGACACAGTGTAGATGATCATGGCCTGGAATTCATGTTTGTTCCCTGGTTCTATTCAGTTTATTTGACAAAAATGTTACGTAGTGTAAATTAATGAATTGGGATTTTTCTGTATTACACATTTAGTGAGAGAATAGAATTAAATTTAATACAGAATTCTTAACGATTTAGTAAGAGCAACTGCAAGTGAGCAGAAAAGGATGAACTTCACCTGCAGGAAACTGAAGTCTTTACACAAATTATCTGTACAGGATATTCACATTTATACCAATACTGAGATTAAATCATGAAGACAGAAGACAGGAAGTTTACTTGGAGCAGTGGGTCTGTGTGCACATACAGCAAGGGAGTAGCTCCCACAGTTTCTTAGTTTATTTTACTGTGCTTGTACGTATAGAACAGCTTAAAAAATGTTAAATTAGTAAATGAGAGACCTAGAGAAGCCTGGCTGTAAGTCCATTAAGAAATAATTTGTTGTTTAAACATGACATCTGTTCATGTAGATACACAGTGAAGGTTCAGCGAGAACTTGAGCTGGATGAAGGGGCAATACAAGCCCTGACTGAGGATCGTAAACGCTTCTTGTGTAAAGCAGTGGAGAACTACATCAGCTGTTTATTGAGTGGAGAAGAGCATGATATGTGGATATTCCGACTCTGTTCCCTATGGCTTGAAAATTCTGGAGTTGATAGAGTCAATGAAATTATGACAGTATGTGTTTGCTCCATTTTTTTCCCTAGTGCTTTGACAAATAAATATCCATCTTTCTTCTCTGTATTTCTAGAAAATTAATTATGTAGCTCCTTAACTTTTCCCAAAAACTTGCTTTTTTCAGTTGTCACTGCTTATCAATTAGTTTTTCATCAACAAGACCTGTAGTTCTCAATGCATTTTAATTTAACTTTAATTAGCATTTTAATTTTATAAGTCTGCATGATTAAACATATCTCATGTGTTCACCTTGTTGTTCACATACCTTGGAATCTACTTCTTATTCTTATTCATATTATGTATACTTTTAGAAGAAAGCTATGAAAGATAAAAGTTAGTACTTCCATGCAGGATTTGCAGCTGTGATTTTTCTTAATTAAAAAAAAAATAAATTTTATGATTACAATAGGTGTTTAGCACAGCTCTCTAACTGAGTTTTCTCTGTTGCAGAATAACGCACAGAAGATCCCTTCATACAAGTTCTTGCCTCTGATGTACCAGCTGGCTGCTCGGATGGGAACTAAGATGATGGGTGGTTTAGGATTTCACGAAGTTTTGAATAATGTAATTTTTGCTTTTCTTATTTAAAGATACCTTGATGGGCTCGGTAGTGCCTGCTTCTAAACAAAATCCACCTTCCTCTGAGCAGTTACAGCTAAACAAGTTACATGGATGGTTAAGGGTATATTAAAAATGAGTGATGCCAAATCATTATGGCGGGGGAAGAGGATTGGGGTCTTTTCTCATTTATTAACTTAAAAAATCAACCTTATTGATTTTCTTGTAGTATTATAGTAGTTTTATGCAGCTATAGAAATCTACTTGGAATGTTTTTTCAGTTATGGAAATGCTTTCTAAGTATTACCTTTTACTTCATCTTAAGAGCCTTAGAAGTTCAAAAGAATTAATAATGTTAATTAAGTATTGTTTTTTTCCTTCTATGCTGTTTTCAATAATGGGATGTTTTTCTTTTGTTGGCAGCTAATGTCTCGAATTTCACTGGATCATCCACATCATACTTTGTTTATAATATTAGCTTTGGCTAATGCAAACAAAGATGAACTCCTCACAAAACCAGATGCAATAAGAAGAAATAAGTTAACTAAAAATGCACCAAAAGAGATCTCCCAGCTTGATGTGGTGACTTCAAAAACTTATTTTCTATTAATCGCATTCAGTCCTTTAATTTTGTTAAAAAATGAAAAAACACACCATGTAAAGGCATATTTTAGTATAGAGCTCATTAGAAGACTTTTGTTAAGGAGCAGTAGGATGGAAACAGTACTTTTAATAATTAAAGCCCCCCTTTTTTGCATACACTGGTAATTACAGTAATTCCATGCATATAAGGTGCACCTTTTTGACTAAAATTTTTATTGAAACCTGGAAGTGCACCTTATAATCCAGTGCGCCTTATATATGGACAAAGTTTGGAAATTTGCCAACCCATAAATGAGAGCCATGAGCTGAGCTGCGAGCTGAGCCGCGGTAGCCGTCACCAGGGGCAGGCGGGAGTGCCGGGGCCCACAGCATGGGAGGTGTGCCTGGGGCTACGTTTAAAGGCTACGCCGATCCGCGAAAAATGTTTGCAAATTGAGCACCTGCCAGTAAACCCCATGCACTGTTACTCATTTGTTACTTTGTTGCGCAAGGATCCTCTCTTAAAAAAAAAGTGTGCCTTGTAGTCCGGTACGCCATATAGTTGTGAAATTACTGTATTATTGCATACTCTTGTGATAAAAGTCCCAGATGTGTCATTCTGTAAATGGCATTTTAGATGCAAGAAAGTCTTGAGGGGCTTTACTGTTGAAAGTACATACTGAATTGGGTATTTTTATGCTTTCAGTGGTTACATGTTTTCCATCTAAGCAATTTGCCTTGTGCAGTGTATCTTTTGGTCCTTGATATGTTAAAAGCCATGCTGATAAGCAATACTGAGCTGTGGTTTCATGTTAATGTTGTTGCTTAATTTTTGTTTAACCTTTCATCCTGTATCTAAAGTACTGCCCCTTCTTTCCCCCATCATTGTAGGTCTGACATGGTTGGTTGTCATTGTCCTCTTACCCCCTACACTGATACATTTTTTTTCACCACATTTTTATGTGGCTTTTTTTCTGCCTTTCTCTCACATCTGTACTTCTTTTGTGATTCTCCCCTTATGAGTGGGATTATGCTAAACTAAGTCTCTCAGAGCCAGGCACAGAAGGAGTGCATGCTCAAGTTTCTGTCTTTTGCATACAAGAATTGTTTTTTTCAGCAGGGATGCAATAACAGAAGCAGGCAGATGGTGGAAAAACATCTAAAAACCTGCCTTTCCTTTTTTCTGAAAAATTTTTGCATGTCTTTTGCACTTTGTCTAGACAGGTTTGCTCCCTCTCCATCACCAATGGTATTTTACATTACTCATTATCTCAGATTGGACAGCACAGAATTTCTTCTAACAAATACTTCAGGTCATGTCACAAAGGGTGTCCATTGCTGCAGTTTGCTCTGTTTTCATAGGACCTATCTCAGTTGTGCTTGACTGCGTGTTATGATGCATCTTTAATATTAAAAAGTGTCTTTTACAAGATCTGATGTTTGTTTTCCATTGGGGCTTTTTAGGACAGAATGGAAGCTGCTAGCACTATAATGAATATTGTAAGGACAAGAAGACCTGCTATGGTTAGAGACATTGAAGCACTTTGTGATGCTTACATCACATTAGCAAATTTAGATTCTACTCCGTGGAAATCTCAAAGAAGTAAGTCTTGGGAAAACTATTTTTGTTTTAATAATGAAGATAGCTTTTATTTTCTCAGATTAAAAAATGTGCTTCTAGATAATGAAGTTTAAAGAGGTACTTTAATTTAGATAAAAGAGTATACATTTGCATAGTGTCCTATTTTTTATAGATATTGAATGCAGTGTGAATTAAAAGTCGCAGTAATTACTTGCACTGTAGGGCTCAGACCCATAGTATGAAACTGCAGAAGCCACCAGTTGTCCTGTGGTCATCTTCATCAGCTCATTAAAAGTATGCAGTGAGGTTTTGGGTCCCAAAAGCAATATAAGCTGGGTTTTGTCAATTCAGGTGTATTTTTATAGCTTTGAATTTAAAAATATTAATTCCTCTTAATTACAGAAGGAATAAGTATTCCAGCTGACCAGCCAATTATTAATCTGAAAAACTTGGAGGATGTTGCTGTTCCTACCATGGAAATTAAGGTAACTGAAGTTGAAAAAATATACACTATGATACTATCATCACAGAATCATAGAATCATCTTCAAGTTTTTGTAATTGCAGTCATCTGTTCATCCAATTCCCATGGTTTTTACAGGTCCACCTATGGGGATACTTTCTTGTCAGGTGGGAGGTGCAGGGTGAGGTGGTTTCCTTAGAAAACTTTGATCCTAAGTGTTATGTGTGCAGGATAATGGTTTATTGTACAAAGACAGCTTTGCCACTGTTACCTGTGAGTAGTCTCTCATTATCAAGAGGTGATACTGTAGTGAACTACCTAATGCACACGGGAGATTTGGGAGTGTGAATCTTGTGTGCTGTAGGTGCTAGCTCAGAGTTTCAGGGAGGCACTGAATGTCACAAAAGCTGTGAGAATCAATAGACTTGCCTCTTCTGCTTTTACCATTCAGTAATGGGTAGGTAATGATCCATTCCCATTGGATAAGCAGTTGACTGGATGCATGCACAGGCACTCACCTCTTGATGCCACATGCTTCACCTGGGAAACAGTGCAGCTTCAGGAGTTGCTTTTTGGGCTGCCATCTAAATTTAAATGTTGCAAAGCCAGAATTCCTCATATTGAAATCCCTCAGGTTATCTATAAAGCTGAATAAGTAAGGGAATGCTTTAAGGTGTTTGACTTCAGAGGCCAGAATTTGCCACCCATACTAAATAATATCTGTTTATAGGGCTCCAGCTGGCCCCAGGTGTTGCTCCCTTTGTACAAATGGATCCTTCTTGTCTTTGCCTTTCTTCTCCAGTACGGACTGACTGAGATGGCTGCAGCTCTGTGATGTAGCCTCCTGGGGCAGTATTGCTCTGGGGCATGAGGATACAGGAGGTGGCTGAGGTACAGGTCCTGTACCCTGCAGCAGGTTTGGGATTGTAGATTGGGTGCATTTGCTGCCTAGTCTATGCCTAATGCTCCCTAGCCACATGTGAGCAGTTTCTTGGGATAGTGATAGCTGGGACAGGCTAACATTGTGTCACAGCTTGTTTAGTGGAGGTCTGCTGCACCTTATCCACACTACCAATGAGGTGAACAAGGAAGAAGCAGAAAAAATCCTTTGCTCAGCATATTTTTGTAGCCTTTGTGGTATTATCCGTATAGGTGATGGAGTGTTCATAATAATATTTAGCTTATAGTGTGCTAATGAGGTTTGCAAACAACTTATTACTGCTTTGTCTGAGTGAAATGGAGGTAATATTTACATTCATTTGAAACATATTTTTAATTTCAGGTGGATCCCACAGGACAATATGAAAATCTGGTCACGATAAGTTCTTTCAAGAGAGAATTTCGTTTAGCAGGAGGCATAAATCTGCCTAAAATAATAGATTGTGTAGGATCAGATGGTAAAGAAAGGAGACAGCTGGTTAAGGTGGGTTCTGTCAGTTGTAATGACATCTCAGAGACTTGGCATGCTGGAATTTTTTTTTTTCAATTTGTCCTGTCAGCTTTCTCATGTATCATTTCTGTACCATGAGCAGACTTTTCACACTTCACTGTCAGTTTTCTCAGTTGAGGAATGCTTTAATAAATGAAATTGCGAAGTATTAAAAAAGTAATATAATAGAAATAATAAGTAATGATATTAAATATGTTTGTAATTATTTTTCAGCAGTGCATGTAATTAATATCCAGTAGCTTACCTGACAACTCCCAGACTTGCCTGGTCATGTCTCAGCTGGTGACCTGAAGTGTACCGTAAATGAAAACCATCACCATCTTGTGTTAAATACCTCCTTTTTTCTTCCCCAAGTTAAAAAGTATTTGCAATTCAGAGATGATCAAAAGCATGCTCACAGAAGTAAAGATCTCTTAAAAAATTGATTTCTCCTTAGACTCAGCTGATTTCATTCTCTCTTTGAATGAAATCATTGGGCAGTTGCTGGGAGAATTCTGTTTTGCTGCTAAGTATGGGTTAGTTTTGAAAGCTTTAAAGAGAAGTATGAATCACTAGATCTGCATCCAGCAATCAGAACTGCAGTGCCAACTGATGCTGCTTCACTGTGGGCTGGGTTACTAAAGAGAAAGGTGATGATTTAAGTTAATGATGGTTCTGTTTAAGCAGCTGAGCACTAACAGAAAATACAGAGAAAAAACAACTGTTAATTACATTTTGTTGCAAGTGATATTGCAGAAAAGCAACTTGTGTTTTGTGCAATTTTAAAAATAGTTTTTTTACTTGCTGAGCAAGAAATAGATGCTGAGAAGTGTTTTTTAACTGCTTTTTCTGTTTATGATGAAGGGGCGTGATGACCTGAGACAAGATGCTGTCATGCAACAAGTTTTCCAGATGTGCAATACATTGCTCCAGCAAAACACCGAAACACGAAAGAGGAAATTAAATATCCGAAGATATAAGGTAACCCTGAACAACTGTGGCAGCAGAGAAATACAGCATATTTCCCCTTCTCCTCTTTTTAACCCAAAAGCAACATAAAAGGATTTTTATTTATGTGTGGTTAAAATAGTCACTGTGCCTTAAGGTATGGAATAAACAATATATTTATTATAATTTAATTTTTTTCAAATAATTAAAATAAATTTCATGGTGCCCAATATCTATTTAAATACACTTCAAAGATTTCTTTGTATGAACTTGTAATTGAAAATAAATTAGGTAATGCACTGTCATTAAATTTTAAGTTGCTAGCCATTAAACTTGAACATACAAGTTTGTCTATGAATTCTCATTAATTTGCCTTGTGATATTCCTTAATTAATAATTAATTCTAGTCTTGTGTTGTTCCTTACAATTGAATTCAGAAGTCCCATCTTGGGTCTTTCGTGCAGAATTTGAACTGTTTTTTTGGGAATTTGGAATATGATTCCAAATTGTATTGGAATTGGGAATAAGAATTGCATTGAATTCTTATTGTGAATGCAGAAAATGTATTTAAGCAGGAACTTTTCCTTCCTGCTTCTCTTTTATGTACTTGGGATTATAATAGCTCTGAAGGTGACGTCTGAATAAGTACTCTCGAAGTACAAGCTCTTCTCTTTGACAAATGAGAAATGTGCACTATGTAATCTCTAAAGGTGCTTATCTGAATTGCTAGCGTGGTTTTAAGCATTCTCAGATGGAGTTAGTGTCTCATTTTTTGAATAATTTTCAAGTAACTCAGGTTCTATGTGTGTAAAAATGAACGACAGCAGGGAAAAATAGAATGGGTTTTGCATTACAGATAAAGAGACTTTCATAAGAAAAGAAAATTGAAGGAAACAGGCAGTGGTAGGTTGTGCTGATATGTCTAGTGAAGGGTTCCCTGGGCTAGGAAAACATTTCAATTATTAGAAAAAATCTGAGTGGATTTTTATATATGTATATGTGTGTATTTAGAAGATGTATTGTGGTCAGCTGCATGGTTTCACCTTCTTTGTCTATTTAAACAAACAGAAACGTGCACCCATGCTCTGCAGAGTGTATATTCATAGTTTAGTCCCCCATGTATAACCTCCCCTCCGTGGTTCTGCTTTTCCAGGTGGTTCCCCTTTCCCAGAGAAGTGGAGTTCTGGAGTGGTGCTCAGGAACAACTCCCATCGGAGAGTTCCTTGTGAATGCTGAAGAAGGAGCTCACAAGAGATACAGGCCAAAGGATTTCTCCAGTTATCAGTGTCACAAAAAAATGCTAGTGAGTCCAAATAACTTTAAAAAAAAGCACCAAAAAATAGCTGATTCATAATATCTACTGGAACTGGGGGGGGGGGTTGGAATTTACGGAGAACTATGTACTATACTTTTGGTATATCTAATAATGATTGTGACAAGTGGCATGGAATGAATAGATAATCAGACTTCCAGTTCAGTTCCAAAGATCACCTCACCATCAGTTTACAAAACTGCAGACAAGTATACCTGTTAATTTATATACCCATAATTGTGCCAGAATCTTATTTCCTTTCAAATTGCTGTAGTAGTAACAGGATAAAAGTATATTTAATTTTGGCTTTGTGGAGCTTTTGCATGGGAATGAGTGAGAACTTTCTCACAGTGGCATGAGGCCATCAGAAAAGCAGAGGTACCATAACAGAGTGCAAAAAAGGTGTCTCCCAGTGAGATCCATTTACCTACACATGCCTATGAAATAAATACATGCACCTGCTGCTTCAAGGAAATAGGAATGTGTGATTTGCCACTTTTTTTAGCTTCTGAGTTGTGTATGAAAATAGAATTGTTTAGTAAAACAGATAGATGCATTAATAATTGCTGCAAAAAAAGACAATAATTCTTAGCTAAGAAAGAGAAGTGAGAACAGCATTTGATGGAGGGGAAGTGGGTAGAAAGGAAGAGGTCATTTTCTTCTGAAGCAGTTAGTCACGGGTAAAACATTTCTTATGTGTTTAAAGGATGCCCAAAAGAAACATTCTGAAGAGAAATACGAAATTTTCATGGAAATCTGTGAGAAATTTCAGCCTGTGTTCCGGTATTTCTGCATGGAGAAATTCCTGGACCCAGCTGTGTGGTTTGAAAAGCGACTGGCATACACTCGCAGTGTGGCTACATCTTCTATAGGTATTGGATTATTTACAGTGGCTATTTAGGTTACTCAACCAAAGAGCTTATATCATTTCACACGTACTGGCTCTCCTGCTTTTGTCATATGTTAGAAAAGGCATGGTAGGGGGCAAAAAAGGCCAGCAAGAACATCAGCATTATTTTTGTAATTTAAGATTTCTGATTTGGTCCTCCATGACCCCCATTTTTGCTGCAGAAGGAAGAATGAAATTCTGTGTTTCTTTGTATGTAATGGTTTATTCTCTTAGATTCTGGTAGTCTGGGGGTTTTTTACCTGACTTTATTTCTGTTGTTTTGGTTTAACATTTATTGATTTCACGTGTAGCCTCTGATGCTTTAGGTGGAATTGAAAAGCTCAATCTTTTACTGTCTTTTTACTGACATTATTATCCATGTCTGAAATGGTTATTTAAGCTCTGGGACATTTCCTTTGGTTTTCCTGTAATAATAAAGAAAAAGAAGTACTTAAATGTAAGTACTGTGGCTTTTTTTTTGTATGACTCAGTTCTGTACTGAGTCTCTGGAAGACATTTGTTAGTAGATGTGTACATTGCAGTAGATCCCATTTTAGAAGTAATATGTTCATGCCTCCCTTTTTACTGAAAATAAAAGAAGTAAATCTGCAGTTTAGTGCAATTCAGATGAAAGATTTTTGTAGGAAATACTGCTGCTGTCCATGTCCATCACCTAGTAATAACAGTAACAGATATAAATTGCAGTAAGGGAAATGTAGTGTGGAGTTTTTCTACATTTAAGGACAGTAAAGCACTGAAATAGGCTTACATGAAAGATCTTTTTTTTAAAAGTGACTTAGACAAAAGTTGTTTTGTTGGGTTGCTAAGGATAGCAATAATAACAATTATAATAATAACAACCTGATTTTATGATGCACTTGCTTTGAATTTTTAATGTTATTTGAAAGCTGCAATATTATTTGATAAACTTTGATCTACAAGTAGAAATGGGGAAGAAATCTGTGGAGTAGATAAAACAATGCACATCTCTATGAGAATAATCTTTTTGCAGTTTCATTCAGTCAACATTTTCTTTTCTGATTTGTGCAATTGCATTTGCTCTTTCCTTGGGCAATATCTATCTGTAGAGGAAGAAATATTCTCACTTCTAATTTTTTTTCCAATTTTACAATTACACCAGTAATGCTTCTTAGGCTTTCTGTGGGTTTTCTGACATAGTTTCAGCACTTATATTTTTGTTTCAGTTGGCTACATTCTTGGACTTGGAGACAGACATGTTCAGAATATCTTGATAGATGAGCAAACAGCAGAACTGGTGCATATAGATCTGGGTAAGTGGGACAGCAAGAGAACCTTAATTTTTCTTTTTTTTTTTTTTTTAACTTTTGTTATCCTTTTATTTAGGGGTTGCTTTTGAGCAAGGCAAAATCCTTCCCACACCAGAGACTGTTCCATTCAGGTTAACCAGAGACATTGTGGACGGAATGGGTATCACTGGAGTGGAAGGGGTCTTCAGAAGGTGAGTGCTCCTGAATTGCGCAGGGATAAGGAGACAGCAGAGTACTTCCAGATTGTTACAAGTTAAATAGTTCTGATGCTTGAGAGGAGCCTCAGATTTCTGCTGCTAACACCTAAACCTAAATGCTGAACGTTTACATCCTATGCTTGTATTTATATAACTAACTGCAAGTTAATTTTTGTTGCTCAGTGTTTCATACTGTTCACTTGCTGGTGGGTTATTGTCACCCTTTTGTGGAATTCAGAGGGCTCAGTGTTTCCAAAGGCTCCACAGCTAAGTGTTGACTCAGAACGATTTTTTTTTTCAGAATTGTGTATATCTTTCAGTGCTATACTATATATTTGGAGCTATTAAATGTCTTTGAACCAATTTGTTTTGACTGTAATTTCTGTTTAGTTTTATGTATGTAATTTGGAGTCTTTTTCCCCTTTTGGATTATATATTTCATATTACTTTGCAAGTGCAAAATCTAAATCCCATAATAGATCTGGACTGCAAAACAGAAGAATCCCAAACAAGTTGAGTTTCTGTCAACCTCCATCCTACCTTCTGTGAATGACCCAAGGGGTTCCTAAGTAGCAGGACAGTTCTCATTCCAGACTTTCATGATGTTTGTGAAGTAATACCTGCAACCCCCAAATTTCATGTCTTTAAAAAAGTACAGTAATTTCACACTAATAAGCTGCACCTATTTCACTGAAGAATCCAGCCTACCCCAGTAGTGTGGATAATCACCAGGTGCGGCTTATTTATTGACAAATTCCAGAGAATTGCAAACCTGGAAGTTATCTGACACTCAGCCGCATGTGTTGCAGTCGCTTCGGCTACATTGTTTCTAGTATGGGATTGTGTGGCCGGCGTGATTTTGACGAATTGTGCGTTTCTGACCACTGCAAACCAATCAGATAAAAGCTTCTTGGCTAGCTGTGGCTTCAGGTGTGCTGGGGGTGGGGGGGGCTGCAGCAGCGACTCCTATTCTATTTTTCGGACGCAGCACTCTGAGATTTCATGCACAGGATGCGAGATTTGATGCACTCCGAGATTTGAAGCCAGCCAGTCCGAGAGTTCAGACACGCTTCATCGACATGGCTCCACCACAGAAGAGACTTACCTACAGTGCAGATTTAAAATTGCAAGAATTGCCCATGCAAAAAAGCATGGGAATAGGTCTGCAGCTAGAGAATTCAACATTAATGAGTCAATGGTGTGAAGGTGGAAACAACAGGAAGATCAATTACATCTTGCTACTAAGAGTATGAAAAGTTTTCGCGGTTGTAAAGCGAGATGCCCAGAACTCAAAGAAAGACTCTGCACGTGGATCTCCGAACAAAGAGCCGCTGGGAGAGGCTTAACAACTGTCATTGTTCGGACAAAAGCCAAAGCGATAGCAAAGGAAATGCATATAGAAGAGTTTCAAGGAGGCCCTTCTTGGTGCTTTCATTTCATGAACTGGCGCCATCTCTCCATATGTGCAAGGACAACCGTGTCTCAGCGCCCACCAGCAAATTATGAGGAAAGGGTGGCCAAATTCTGCAGGTACTGCAAAACGAAGATCTCTTAAAAAAATATCCAGCCACAGCACATTTTAAACATGGACAAAGTGCCCCTAACATTCGATATGCTGCTGACTCAAACTGTGGAAGACACCGGGAAATCCTCGGTTCCCATCCGCATGACAGGAAATGAAAAGACATCATTTACGGTTGTTCTCACGGTCATTTCAAATGGGCAGAAATTACGGCCAATGGTAACGATACCTAAGGATAAAATTCTAGATGACATCAATGTTGCAGTGAATCCCAAAGGCTGGATGGATGAGGACATCATGAAGTTATGGCTATCCCAAGTTTACACTAGGAGACCAGACAGATTTTTCCATCCGTCACCTGCACTTCTGGTTCTCAATTCAATGCGTGCCCACACAACAGAAGGAGTAAAAGCTATGGTTAAAAAGACGAACTCGGAGCTAGCTGCTAGACTGGGTGGCTTGACCAAAGACCTGCAGCCACTGGATATAAGCATAATCCGTTCGTTCAAAGCCAAACTCCAAGCTAGGTGGGAAGCCTGGATGTCCGGAGGAAACCACTCCTTCACAAAGACTGGGAGGATGTGCTGGGCAAGCAATACCACTGTGTGTCAGTGGATACTGGATGCCGGGCATCAGGTATACCCCCAAACTGTCATGCAGGGGCTCAGGAAGGCCAACATCATTCCGGCAAAAGTGAGGAGTCTGACGAGGAAGATACGGCCAATAAGGGTTCGGGTTTGCTGGATGCCAGTATCACACAACTGCTGATTTCAGATACGGAGGATGAAGATGAAGACTTTGAAGGTTTCACAGAGGATGAAGAGCCAACTGAAAATGAAGCTAATAAAAGTTTAATAAAAGTGAGTTATTTCTTTCTGGATTTTGTAGTGTTTTCCTTTCTTTGATGGGATTCACAGGTGAGCCGATTCTGCTACCGCGTTTGCGTAAAGCAGCCCAGCTCCGGCTGCGGCTATGGCTCCTGCTGGGCTAGCGATTTGTCTTCCGCGTTTGCGTAAAGCAGTTTGGCTGTGGCTACGGCTCCTGCCAGGCTCGCAGTTCTGCTAGCGCGTTTGCATAAAGCAGCCCAGCTCTGGCTGCAGTTCCTGCCGGGCTCTCAGTTCCGCTAGTGCATTTGCGTAAAGCTCAGGCCGGGTGAAGAGCGCCGGGGCCTCCGGCGTTACTTTGTTGCACGTGGACCTTGCTAAAGAAAGGTGTGTCTTATAGGCCGGTGTGGCTTATATATTGACAAATTCCGTGGTCTACCTGGAAGTGCGGCTTATAACCAGGTGCGGCTTATGAGTGCGAAATTACTGTACATAGTGTAGGTATTGTCTTTCTAAGGCAGCACAATTAACATTATTAAGTTGTTCCTAGTACACCTTTGCCCTGTGAAGGAACAGTCACTGCCACTTCTAGTTTAAAGATGATGCTGTCAAATTCACAGATTGGTATTACTGCTGAAACCATGATACAGAGATACATGAATTGCTGAGCTCCAGCTGAAGTAAGAGTATCAAAGGCAATGGTGCAGATGAATGTTTCTGCCTCAGCCAGCCTGATTTGTGCTTAACAGTACAGGTGTAGTGATAAACAAGTCCTTGGCCATGAGCATGTTCAGTTAACTTCGGTGTGTATGTTCTCATCCTGTGGGAGACAGGAGGCCAAATTCCTCTTTTCACAGGAGTACCTGTCCCATAGGATAATTTGGCATTCCTTCCAGGAGGTTAGTTTGCTTGGAAGTGAATGTGGGTAACCACTGTGGTATCAAAACTCATTGGGGGATTTCAGAAATTGCTTATGATCTGGCTGCTGGATCTGCTCATTTCATGGAAAACAGCCCTACCAAGATTCTGCAATGTTTTCCTCCAGCCAAGCAATTCTGCCATCATGGTGCACCCTAAGAGGCAGTGTGAACTCAGTGGTTAATTCTGCATAGCAAATGTGAAACAGGTCCTCCCTTTCCACAGAAAAATAATAATCAGTGAACTACACTATCTTCTCTTGGTTTTACATATCTAAATTTCTTTTTTTTTCCTCCCCGAGTGAAAAAATCAGATGTTACTCCTATGATAGAAATTAAACTTTAAGTACAGTACAAATATCTATTATTTAAATTACAAAAATACCATTTAATTTTGCAAAAAATAACCTAAAATACTATAAAATATTTTCTAGATGCTGTGAGAAAACAATGGCTGTTATGAGAAATTCTCAAGAGGCTTTGTTGACTATTGTAGAGGTAAGCGGGTTTTTTCATTCTTTTGGACAGTAACCTGTCAGATTGTCTTCAGTTTCTTGTCTTTGTCTTTGTATGCATCACTGCACATACTCATTTGGGGTGTTTTGTACTGAAGTAGAACATAATGGTGGTGGTCAGATTTGTTAATTCATATAATATTTGATAAAGGTATAACCAGTTTGCATGTTCTGTGGGAACTGTTTCCTTCAGGCAGTTCTCCTTCTTCAACACCTACATGCTTCTAGCCATAGTGCAACATTCCCAGCAGGAGTAATCCTGATTGAATTAAATCCTCTTTGCATAAGTCACAAAGAAGAGAATTAAACTGATTTTTGAAAGCAGGTAATACTGTGCATTAAAAGCTAATGATTCTCTTTAGTGCCTAGCAGCATATTAAAAAATTACCTATTCACTGCTGAGGTGGGATGGATGGCAAAACTTTGTGAAGTATGAGCAACACAAATACCTGCAAGTGATCAGAGGCAGTTTTGTTATTAGATCATTTACTAAGTGATTTAGCCCAATTCTGTTGATTAAAAAACAAAAAACAAACAAAAAAAATAGAACAAAACACTCACCCTCCTGCTATTGTGGTTAGCGTGAGCATTTCCAACAGTACTGTAATTAATAGTTGAAATTAACAAGAGGTTTATTTACTGTGTAGGTGCTGCTCTATGATCCTCTTTTTGACTGGACCATGAACCCCTTGAAAGCTTTGTATTTGCAGCAGAGGCCAGAGGATGAGGCTGACATGAGCTCCACACTTGGTACTGATCCACAAGAACCTAAAAGAAAAGCCAGGTGCAACATTTTTTTCTTACCTTCCTCTTGCTGTACTGTTGTCTTGCTTTATGGTTTTCTCACTGAATGTTGTTCAGGTTGTTCAGGATCCATACCTAGAGCACGTGTTTTTCTTTTTTTATTCTGCCAGCAGTGATGACCAGAGTTTTAACAAGGTGGCTGAGCGTGTTCTGATGAGACTTCAAGAGAAGCTGAAAGGTGTGGAGGAGGGAACAGTGCTCAGTGTGGGAGGGCAGGTGAACCTCCTCATACAACAGGCCATGGACCCTAAAAATCTGAGCCGTCTCTTTCCTGGATGGAAACCCTGGGTGTAACTTGGAAGGGTGCAGCATGCTTTCGGAAGAGACCTATTTTTTTGCAACCAAGCATTTTAACATTTCAAACTGGCATTTCACAAGATTTATATCAGGAGCAACCATAATGCCTTCCTTATACATATTAGCATTTGGTGGAAGGTTTGAGGTTTTTTTCAATAACTTGTTACTGAGAAGCATTTTTTGTTCTGCACTGCTTTGATGTTCCTTGTGATCCATGAGGACTTGGGTCCTTGGACTTGAGTAGATTGGATGTATTGTGTTCTTCAAACATGAGATTCATCACTGTTGTGTATCTGCTAAAATGCTGGACTCTTGTATCTGGTAGTGGTAACATGACTGTGTAGAGTGGATGATCCAAGAACCAGGACTCATGATATAACCAGCTAAACTACATTTCCCAAAGGGGGTTATACTTTAATTCCACAGTGAAAGAAAACAAAACCAGAGAACCTCATGTGTAGTGAATCAAGGTTTTTTTGGGTTGGGGTTTTTTAAGCTTAGTTAAATGAACACTTCTATATATAGATGACAACTTTAGGTCAAGTGTAATATGGCTGCTATTTTTTCCTGATGTAAATTAAATTATGCTGCTACTTTATATTACTCTAATCGCATAAAACAATAAAAAATATTTGGCTTTTGCTGCTCTGACTTCTTTGACAAGACATATTGACTATACAATGAAACTTAGCGTATTGGAAATGACTGTATAACAAACAGTCACTGTATCTGCAGTAAACACCTCTCAGAAGCACTGAAGTTTTATTCTGAGCACAAAAATCTCATTCTGCATGCATGTGGTTTTACAGAATACATTGCTTCTTCTTAAAAGATTGGGTAGTCAGTGAATATGGATAATTAGAGACTCCATTCAAATAATGCTCTAACATGCATAGTTAATACATTTTCCCAAATCATCTTTATATTTAAAAATAATAAAAGTTGTTATACCCTTACATTATCTTAATTTACATTTCATGCATTTTTTACAGCAGTATAAATGAAGAGCTCCTGATGCAATCAGCATTTAATGGGTTTTTATTTGCACAGTGTTTCCACAACTTTTATGCTGTGCCTTTACTTTATAAGATACTATCTACACAGCAAAAGGAGTCTGTTGTAGTATGTTTTCATGCAGCTGACATAAATTTCTGTTGATCCTTATACCAGAAGTACAGCCTGGATTTTTTTGTGGGGAGGAAATACTGTCCAGGGGTACAGTGATCTTTTGTTCTCTGAAAATTAAAGTAACTGACAGACCACATGTTCTTTATGAGAAATTTAAAGGACACTTAGGAAAGGGAGAAACGTTCTATCAAGCAATAGCAGGTAGGAAAGGACTAAACAAAAAGTCCTTAAAGTATTTTTCTTCACCACAGACTGTCCTGGGGTGATCTATAATGTTATCGTATTCCATATCTATCTGCACACAAAAATTGTTACTGTCTCTTATTAATCATTGTAGTATTTTTGTACATTATATCCTCAGTAAAGGGAGAGAAGATTATGCTTTTATGTGATTTTTTTTTTCCATCTAGATACAGATCTTTTCGATTCTCAAAGTTGTTAACACTTGCATACAAAACCCAGCTTTGCCTCCACATACATTTTCCCCACTTACTTCTGTCTGTGGTAGAGAGTCCTTGAGATTTCCCATAGAGGTAGATTCTGATTTCTAGAAGACCAAGTGTTTAGTTGTACGTGTTTCATAAGCCACTGCAGAGAAAATAATGCCTTTGGAAACTCTATCCAAAAAGTGCTCCATACAGTTTTCAGACCATATAAAATAAACAACTAATATGGCAGTTGTGCTTCTCATGACTCACCTGGCATTTCCAGACACCTTCCAGTCATTGTACCTCTGAGCTTACCTTTGCCTGGACACTGTTGGTTGGATTTGGGCCCATCAAGCCAAAGGAAAATCTGAACTTATATAGTTGAACAGTAGCTGAAGCCTGTGGTGTGCACATTCCTCAGCATACCTTCCCAACTCACTGTCCTGTTCTTCAAGGGAATTTAACTTCTTACCAGCAAGGTCACACTTCATAATTTTTATCAACACAATCAGTCATTGTTAGACATTGTTAGTTTATGATTTTTCTTCAAGTCTCCAGCCCTGTTTCCAAGCCCTTAAACATGCCATAGAAGTTCTGGATAACACTTACCAATAATCAAGATGTTTTGCTTAAATGTCTTAAGTCTTTAATTGGAAAGTAACATCCCCTTACTCAAGAGCTAAGGCAGTTACTCTAATCAGACATAAAAAAGGAAGCAATGTATAACCAGCCTCGCTTAGTACCTCCTACTCCATTTGTCTTCACATTGATTTGCATTTCCTTTTCCTACCAGACTTTGCACCCACAGACCAATGGAGATAAAGGCTGTCGAGCCAAGCCCCATGCAGTGCTGTTCCACTGTCCCTTTTGCACCCTGTTTCTGAAACGAGCTCTCTGACAAATTAAAGCTGAGGAAAAGCCATGTGGTGCTGCCCAAAGCTGACCCCGTGAAGAAGGTGATGACTGAGCAGTGTGGAACACTGGGGATCCAGCTTGCTTGACCCATTGCCCTCAGGCTCCCTAACCCCTTTATTTAGCAATAAAGGCAAAGACTTAAACAAATTCCATGGTTCTTTAGGGCTTAGGGCTGATGCTGCAGACAAGCTCTGTGGTTTGGCTTCATCTTCCCTAAAAGCAACACTGACTGTGCAAAACATCCTCTCACAACATCTTCTCCTGGGCAACTTCTGTGTTGTCACCTGCCAGAAGTAAAGTAAACAGCCTTAGACAGAGAGAGAACACAATCCCAGTTTAGAGGGGATTACTTTACAGGCAAAATTTGTGTAAATGTTACTGAAACAGGTTAAAGATTAAAAGTTCTGGTAATAAGAGCTAAAAAGAAAGGATCATTTTCTAACAATTTCTTCAGCTTTCAGCTTAAAGTTTGAGCATTAATTTAGCAACCTACTGTGCAGAAGCTTTGTGCTGTACTCTGAAGAAATGCATTCTGAAAAATTAAATTATTACAAGTGCATTTTGAGCAGAACATTGACATTGGAGTTTATAAACAGAATCCACTATAAAAGCAGCTGAAATTTGTCTTTTTTCAGTCAGGCAGTGCTTGTGTAGTCAGCTTTTCTGCTAAAATTACAGCTCACACCACAATGGAGTAGATAAAATACAAACAAATACTGGCAAAATGACCACTCAGGATTTGTGTCCATTGGAAAAAGGTCTTTCTCAGAGAAAAAGTGAACTTACTGGTGTTACATCCAGTCCTGATATGAAATCTGTTTCTCTTTCTTGAAAAGGAGTAAAAGCGTCTGTACCACTGAAGTTATGGTGTGGATATGGATCATGTTGTGACTTAAAAACTGAAGTCTAAACAAGAGTGGAAATGCAAGTAAATACATAATTTACATCTTTAAAATTACGTTATATATACCTGCACAAATCCTTATAACACTAACTTAAAAACAACCAAATAAAAGCAAAGCTAAAGACAGTTCTATTTGTGCTGAAGAAATAGAGATATAAGCAAATTAAATTTCCCTAAGATAGCGCATCTAACAAAGTAGTTTCTGTATGATGAGACATATCTGATATCAATGCTCTGGGGTTTGAGTCTTTTTTTTTTACTTAATAATTTACACTTCACATTGTTCCATTGTATAAAATACAAAATTATTTCTCACATAGTAAGTTTGTTAGCCAATTTTTTTTCTAGACAGCAGTATGAGTCCTAAATTACATCAAACCATTTCATTCATCTCAGTGTAGAGGAAAGGAGAATCTGACTCTCTATATGATTTTGTTTTGGTTTTTAGACTTGCCTCACTACCCTAATCAGTTGATTATGTTAACACACCTATGCATTGCATAATGTTTAAGAAGATCATACACACTAAGAGCCCCTTGGCTATGTCAAAACACAGAAACTGATGCCCTATCAGCACACTGTTGTCCTACCAGTGTAATTAAAACCAGTTTTAAATCAATTTATTTAGGTCTGTGAAAGCCACTGTGGGTGCAAACCTCCATGTGACACACATCTCATTATAATTACCTCTTATCTGTTCCTCTTAATTCTCTCTTTTACACACAAGGTCTCGTAAAGCACTGACAATACACAAAATATTGTGTTAAGGCAGTGCAGAAAGATAAACACAGACCTTTGAGCCTCTGCTTCTCCTCAGGATATGCAAGGATT
>VRYO01002772.1:17991397-18034032 GCA_009812075.1 Sialia sialis
AGTGCGGCTTATATTCAGGTGCGGTTTATAATCGTGAAACTACTGTACCAGTTTACTCTATGTAAAACATGGAAGTCAGCTCGTGGGCTCCTTGTTTCTCACTGTTCTTCTCAACCACTTTTCTTCTCACTCCTACACTACTTTTTAAGCCTTTGTTCTAATGGTTATAAAGTACACTTTATTTTTTAAATTTCAAAAGCCCTTACTGAATGTGGCTCTCAGCCTATCCCTCCCCTACTTCTCTCATTGTTTTCTGGTTTCATTACAAGCATCTGCATTACAGTTGTAGCTGAGGGGTCTTTTAATAGCTTGTTGCTGTGAAAGAACTACTCATCTTTTAATTACAGACATGCTTGAAGCTTTTAAAGCTAAATAATGCTTTAAGAAATTGCACGTCTATAAAACCATTTTAAGAAACTAATATGACTGTATTAAAAATATTTTTACATTTCTATTGCATTTTCCAGTTACTCTTTATTAGAAACACGAGTATCTCAGTACAGAAGAGATCCAATTGACTATACACCAAGGAGTTTAATGGATTTCTTAGCTGGAGGAGGAGGCTGTTACAACATGTTCTCTATATAAAATAAGTAATTCATTTTTATTGCTGGCTGCCACAATGCATTTAATATAGCCAATTTATGAATAACTCATTATTTTGATATTGGTCTCCAAGACTCTCTATGAGGTAACTAGAATTTACTGAAAATGCATTGTCATTCACTAAGAAAAAAATCAGATCTCCCTTGTAGAATTGCTGATTTTTTATGATCTGAAAGTGATTTATCATTGAAGATTAATACAAACCAAATGTTTTTCTTGAAAGATTCATGACACACTCCCATGTATTAATGTGTTGCCTTTGTCAGTTTGGTTTTTTTTCTTACAAGACACTGTTTCCTAATATTGGAAGTGTTAAATAGAAAGAAAGTGCTGCAAATGACTGCTTTTGCAGCCATTGATGATTTTTTTGTCTTCAAAAAGTAAAGTCAGAACCAAAATAAACTTAATTCTAAAATAATTAAGTGCATATGCAGTGGTGTTACAATCTTGCCTAACAAAACCCTATGCCAACAATAAAACATAGTAAATCCAGTCAAATCCTTAGAGTAATTGAAAAGTATAGATGTGCCTAATGTTTCATTTTCCTTGTGTAATTTAATTGAGGTATACTAATTAAATGAATGCATAAGGCAAAGTTAAATTAGGAAGAAGTTTGAGACAGAAACCAAAAGTCATCACAGAAGGAAAGCAGAAATTTAGTAAAAATACCAGACATCTGGACAATAAACTAGCTTCCTGCCAGCAATTTCAGGTGAGGTAGCCGTAATACTTAGTTAAATACCCCAAAAGCATTATACATTTACATAGGACTATGATTTTTCAAGTTATTTACACACCAAAAATCAAGGGACAAGCATTTTATGCCTAAATCAGAGCAGATCCATGTACTAAGATATTTCAAGTAAAAAGAACATTCAATTTAAGTACTTTATACCTTATACCCCCACTGATCTCTAGGTCAATAACACTGACAAGTGGTTAGCACTGCAGAGATTATTGTGGATTTAGGAATCTAGTTTTATCCACTTTGACTTGCTTTGCTGAACACATTTAGTGAATGCAAATATTCTTAGTGCTTTCATGCAGTGGCAATTTTGTGCATCCAGAAGGAATACCACAGAGAATTCCCCATATGGTCAAGTGATGCTTGCAGTACCTAGCCTGATTTTGATGACAGTGTCTGCTGCAACACCTAGCATCTCTGTCTGCAAGTGGAAAGATAATGATCTGTAATGCTTGCATCCTACAGAGAAATTAGGTCAGAAAGCACATTACTGTGAATATTCTGTTTCAATTACTTGGCAGTACTTGCAGAAACAGGCTCTTGATCAGGTTTAGGCCCTTTAGAAGAGGAACTAGAAAACTTGCAAAGCATAGTGAGGTTTCTAGCAGGCAGACAAAGCTGCTTAAAGAATACACCATCTATAGTCTCCCAAGAATAAGCAAAGGAAGTCAACTTGGCCTATAAATATTTTTGTAATTGTCAAGCAGCTTTCAAGTGGCTTGTAAGAAATTAATTCCAGTCCATCGTAATTAATTCTCAAAGGCTGCTGCCTTGTGTGGGCTTAGTTTCTTCTGTTCTTCCTTCCCTTTAGTTTTGTCTTTACTTTGATGTTCAGCTTTGTTTTCCCTTGGATCACAGTCCCGGTTGTTTTCAACCTCACAGTGCATCCATAACTGTGGGACCCAGAAAAGACTGGGGGCAATCAAAAAATAACTGTCTGATTTGAATTGCTGTAATGAGCCTTATTTTACAACCCTGTGCCACAGCTCTAAAACAGTGAGACAGCCAGCAGTGGAACCCAGCAAGTCACTAGTAGAATTTATCTTTGCACTGCACTCCCTCACTTGTACATCCCTCATTTGAGGGAAAATGCTCCTCACCAGAAGAATAAGATCTGTTCCTCTGACACCTGCAAGTTCTTTGTTATAAAGGAATATATGGGTATCCTGTACAGGAGTGCAAATATACAAGAAAAAGTCTTTGTAACTTACAGTTGTGGAAAAAAGCTGTGAACAGATTTTCCTGTTCCAACCTTAGAGGATTTAAGAGCTTGAAATGGTTTAATAGATCACATTCATGTAAGGAAAACTGAGCACATTTTTAGAAGAAATAGTTTATTTTTATATTAGAATAAGCTAATAGTGAAAACACTATTAAAGAGAAGCAAGTATAAAGTACAGTCCCACAATCACTACATAGAAAGTAGGTTGAAATAGAGCATTTGGATCCCTAAATTTATTTCTCCTGAAATAACCGCTGGATGAAACTCAGCTCTTTTCCCCCACCTTAGAATTTACAGAGATACTCTGAAAAATAATGTTTTAGTCCTACACAACCTTCTTTTTAAATGAAATTAGGTCATCATATCCATATCTTTTCTTGAATTCTTTTCTAGTTGTAAGGAACTACTTGTGACCCTAGAAGAATTCTTTTCCTCCTCCTTTTTAAGTAATGGGAGAGGATGTGTGTATGATTGATGAGAGTCATCTGATGGACAAGCATGCATGTAGGACAGGTCCTCACTTCTGGAAGAGTGACCTCCGTAAGCACATGACCCTGAATTAAAAACAAAGGATGTGCACAAAAGGAAAAAGGCAGGAACCACGAAAGGCGAAGCAGGCAGGAGCAGGTTTGTGAATGGCCTTTCACAAGAGGTGGTCCAGAAAACAGAGTTGGGTACCATGAGAGAGCAGAAAGGAGATGAGAGGTGAACTTGAGGCTGAATAGGATACCAATGAAAGTCTGTAATAGTTCTGTGATCATCCTTGAGGTTGGGATACACACGATTTGGGCTCCCAGGCACATGGGGTGACCCTTGGGGTGTCCTATGCAGGGCCAGGAGCTAGACTCGATGATCCTTGTGGGTCCCTTCCATGAAGATCACAGAAAGCCATCCCTGAACAATAAAATTACCCCCATTTCAGATTCCTGAGTCCACAAATCTTTCCACGGTGCTTGTTTCCCCCTCAGCCTGACACTCAGGTGTAAGCTGCAACACAAGCTGAAACTCATGTCATGGCTTGACAAATGTGCTTCCCACCAGCTGGGAATGAACAGAGAAATCTGCCTTTTTCTTTGAGGATCGAGCCAGGAGGAGGGGGTGACTCACAGGGAGCTGGCACACCCACTGCAAGCCCTGTCTGCTCCAGGCCTGGGGCATCTGGTGCCTGCCAGGAAGTGACTTTCGGTCATTTAAAAAAAAAAAATTATATTTGTTTAGTGTGATACTTCTCTTACTGAATAGTTCTAGAGTTTGAATTAAAGTTGCATCAAGAACATTCAGGAAGGTGAGTATCCTCCCTGTCAGAATATCCAATTACTTAAAGAATAATAGAAGAAAATAACACCTACTGCCAACAAAGTAGATTTTGTCACTGATTTCAATGACAATTGAAGATACGCAACTCAATCTCCCAATAGATCCATTTTAAAACGGATGTGTATGTCTATTTGTAATTTGTATTTTTATGTAATGTCCATCCGTTTGGTAAGGAAGCAGAATCTCTGTTTCTTAAACCAGAGACTACCAGATAAGCAAATAAATATGTTTATTTCTGGATAGCCTGTGACCAATCAGAGATGGTAGCAGCATGTGTACTACTTTGACTTCCTTTGTCAATAATGTGAAGACCTGAGAGATGACAATCGTATTCACACTGTTGATCCAGGCCCAGGCAATGGGAATTTTTAAATGTATCAGAGAAAGAAAAAACTTCATTTCATTTTGATTTATAAAGTAGCATATTATCCTGTATTATTTACTTTATCACAGGCCAAAGAAAAAAAAAACTCTAAAGTTTTGTATTGTTTTTTCTTTTTTAAATAAACCTCTTAGTGCTATTAGATCAGCTAGATGGATAAAGTCAGGTAATTAAAAGAGGAGAATGCCTGTACTGATTAAGCCAGGAGATACTGTTCCACAAAACCTTCTACCTTTTATATAACAGAGTTTCAAAATCCTTGCTTGAAGAGGAGGACATAAAGCATAAGAGGAAACACACTCTACATTTGCTGATGATATTGCAACTTGATTTCAAAGACAAAGACTTTGAAACAGTGATCAAAAAGCTGTGAAAGTTACATAAAGTCTGTTTGAAAGCAGGCCCAACTTACTCATAAGATAGCTTTTGAAACTACTCAGGCCAGTTTTAAGAGTCAGCTCTTGCCAGAGGCCTTCATCCCCATCAGTACTCCAAATTAAGATTTATTACAGAAAGCAATTACATGTAATTTAACATTAAATGAAAATGCAAAGCTAAATCCAGACAAGTATTAGTCTGACAATACAGGGAGAATACAAATGCAGGTGCAGTATTATACAAATAAGGCAGCTATAACTATAAATACATGGCGTTGTTCCACGGAAAAACAGAAAGGACCCTGTAATAGGCATTGCTTTAAGTGAAAATACAGGGGCTGATTTCCCTGCTTGAGTGCCTGCTTGATGCTGGGCAAGTGCCAGGAAAGCTGTCATGGCTCTCAGACCTTGAGATACCAGCCAAGGGAATACTGCTGGCTCCAGGATGGGAGCGAGTGTTCCTGGGAAGTTGAAACACTGATTTTGTAACTCATTATTTATTTTCTTTGCTTGCTTGCTTTCCCAAAGGAAAATCTATCTCAGCAACTGGTGAACTACTGATCCTTCATGAGTTGATGATTTTTTTCAAGAAGTGGAAAAGGAGAAACTTATAGGTTGAGATTCAATTCAATATACAATTATTTTGTGTGAAAGAGAGCCTTGCTTAGTTTTATTCTGTCTTCTTTTCAGGCAACCACTTTTAACTCTTTGGGCACTACCAGAATATATTTATTGAATCAGAAAGTAATTCTTTCCCATGCAATTGATAAGCATGGAAAATGTTAACCATTTATTTACTTAGGATAGTGTAGCATAGTGATGCACTTCAAGAAGTCCAGAATTAATAATATGCTTAATTAACACAGTTTTGCAGTAAAAGCCAGAGCATCCTAAGTGAGAAGCCCCAGAAAATGTCTGCATTTTTTCTTACTAATAAAATTGGGTTACATAAGTCATCAGTGTCATATTTTTTTTTTTCCACAGAATAAAGAATTTTTCAGGAACAGACCATTTTGGTCTCAGAAACAAGCAGACTACAATCGGATGTGATGCAATTTTCAAGGGTCAATTTAATGAGTTCAGAGGGTGTTGATGTTGCCTCTGTTGCCCTGAAAATGACAGTTTATCATCCACAATGCACTGCGCTCTTCATATGTGGGTAGAGGTTGTTAAAATTTTACTTGATGATGTAACCATGAGAAATAAGTCTAACTGACAAGGGACTAAATTTCATCTTCATAGCTTTTCCAGTTATACATATAATTCATTTGCTTTAGGGTTTTAGCTAGTCTCGATAAATTCAAGGGAATTGATTGAGGGGACAAATTGTTAAGCTATCAAGTTCTTAGGAACAGGAGATCGCTTAGCTAGATTTAGATGTCTTGTGTCTTAACCCTAAAGATAAGCAAACTAATCTTGCATTTATCAATGAACAGTAGGTGCTTTTCCCTGAATTTTTTCATTGGATCGGGTATCTTCAAGATCTTTTGTATTGTTACAAATCTGAATGCACTCAGCAAAAATCCAGTCCTGTTTACTCTAATGGGACCAGAGTCTAGCCTCTCTATGTGCACATCATTTGTATTTCCCATCAAAAGTGATTTTTTAATGGCCTCCTTAACAAGATAATCCATCAAAGAACTGGTGACAACTGCACCTAGTAACCTACTTAACAGATCCAGTTTGACAACAATTCCACACTACTGCATGTCATCAAGGCAGGGTGTAGCTTGATATTAAATATAGCAAACACATTTGACAGTACCATAGCTGCCTGAGAAGGTTGAAGGTGGTGACTTCTGAGCAGAAGAATTTTTTGGCTTTGGGGTTATACTGACTTGGGACTGGAATGGAGAAAGCATCTACTGCATATGAGGGTAGTTCAATCATCACCGGAGTCAAGTAAATGCTTGAGTTTGTGGATGGTACTCAGAGCTGTGTGTTCGCGAAGGACTTCCTGAAGACTTAATTTCATTAGATTCATCGGACAGGCATATGATGGTAGAGACTTCATTCACACTGGCATCTTAAGTGAACATGAACATACTGCCTGTTCTGAGTTGATCAATTCAAATTTTAAAGGGAAAAGCCAATTTTCCCATGTCTCTCTCAATTTTGAAATAAAAGATCCAATTGATAGTGTGTGTTTCTGTGACTGGAATGGAACTGCAATGAGGGAAATATATTTATATATGTCTATATGCATATATCTTGCGAAAGAGTAAATAGCAATAGCCATTAATGATTTCAGTGAATAATTTGATATACATATAGTATTATTAATATTCAGGAAAGAGAGGTTTTCTGGATCTTTGGAAATATTTTGATTTGAGACAATATCTTATCACAGGGAAACTTGCTGTCCCACATGTAATCAGAATTTGGAAACTTTCACAAGAAATACTAAGAAATATTCTGCATCTTATCTATGCACTATCCATATTTGACAAATATTTACAATTGTTAGAAAGTCATAATCTATGTCATCCCTACCACCTTTAAATGCTTGTGCTTTTTTTAAAGAGCCAGAAGTTGATTTAATATAAATCAGGCATTTAAAAGTCGTACCTACATTTCAGGTTGAGTTACAGGAAGTTTGGGATCATTGTGTTGGTTACCTTATCGACACAAATAAATCTTTCAGGGAACAGAGGAAATACCAAAGTCTAAATAATATGGAACGGTTGCAGCGTAAAAAGGCATGCTGGAATTTGTCAGTGATGTTTAGTCCACATTTAAATTTCCTCTGTTCCTAAGGCAGAAGAAAGCAGAATTTATTGGTACAGATGCAGCTTCTATCAGTAACATACATTCCAGACATTATCTAAATAACTCACCTTGCCAAAAAGCCTAAATAAACAAGGACATTTGGCACAATGAGTTGAATCTCTTCACTACAGGATTTTGCTTGAGTGCTTATGTCAGAGGTGTCATGTCTTCTTGATTCTTCTCTATCTTATGTTTCAGCAAATAAAATCTTACTGTATAATCTAGGATCTTATTTTCACTGTTTTGAATTATCTATCTTGGGTACCACTATCAGTGTAGAGTAATACAGAATAGCCTGTTCCTAAAATATCCCTTCAAACTCATATTGCTTATGGAGTTCAGTTCATGCTTTGCCTTCACTACAAAGAACATGCCAATGTATCTGTAACAGGCATCACTTTAAAAAGAGTAACAAGTTTTCCCTGCAGAGTGGTTTTTGTTTGGTATGGGATAATAATATTTCCTTTTTTCATTCATTAATGAAATGAACTGTGGTGACAAAACTAGCCTCTTCCTGAGGTAAAAACTTACGGTCCTAAGCAAAAAACAAAAACATCATTTGGAAGCAAACCCAGTTTTCGTTCTAAACTATTTCACTCTGACAGCAGATTTCCATATTAAAGTTAATAAGATACTCAAATATCTTTCTGTTGCAACAGTGAAAAATTTGGTGAGAGTAACATGCAAGATGAAATCAGATGTTGGACCTGCAAGATATTAATGTGGTAGCAACCATTTTGGTTTATCATGGCTACCAATACGAGATGGCAGATTTCTGCAGCTGGAGTGGTGAAACAGCTTGGCTGGGCATTTTGGGAGACAAAGAATAGCTGAAAGTGTGGCTACTGTTGACCCAAAGATAGGCAAAACCATCTGCTAATGGTAAAGGACCTCTCTGAGTTTCATAAGCTCCAGGGGAAGCCAAGGTCTGACAAGCACAGCTTGAATTGATGGTCTTTCAGACAGGTTCCATCCAGGATAATGTACTTTGTGGGTTTTCAGCAGGAAGGTTATCAAGTTTCACATATCTTGTATGGATAGGCCCTCCAGGCATTCTGCTGAGCTGTCCTGAGTGTCTCACTATCCTGCAAACTTGTGCTACATGAAGATCCTGACTGATTTTTTTTTAGTGCTGGGAGTGAGATAGGAATATGTCATGCTCATTCGCCAGTGGCCTACAGAGTATGCTGGCATTTAAACATATGTATAACTGATAAATTCATTTATGTTTTCATTGACTGTTTAAAATCAATTACTTTGACAGTTCATAATTGTATTCACAATATTTTACAGTTGTCTCATACCTGTGAAGTATATATTCAGCTTCTTGAAAGAGCAGGTCTTGCCCTTCCAGTCCAGGCCTGTAATGAAAAATCAATTTATCTTACTTCTATCAAATCTGTGTACTGCATGACTAGGATATATTTTGATAATGTATATTACTAATTATTATACTATACCTATTAATAGTATAAAAGTGTAATTAATATATAACTTCATAGCCTTACAAGCCAACACAAAAATAAATGCAAAACTTTGTCAATATTATCAAGGGAGACATAACCATGAATAGTGTCAAAAGTGTCAGCACAGAAAGGCTACATTGCCTCTTGGAGACACTCAAGATCTTGGTTCATCTTTCTGCTATGTGACTAGATAAATGTTTGCTGTGTGACTGAAATGTAGTTCATATAATAATGAACATCTGGAGGTTGCATAGACCAAGTTTCATCTCCTTGGGGATAGCAGTTTAGGATTCTTTTTCCCTTATCTAATTGGAATTTCCCATGATACCGCTTGTGTCTGTTGCTAGGATTTCTGCTGTGTTCCTGTGAGAAGTCTTCTTGTTCTAACCTTGGCCTAAGCCTGCTCACTCAGCTTGTCCTCATACACCATGTGCCCCATTGCCTTTATTTCCCTGGTGGTCCATGTCCAATGTATTTCTTGTACAGGGGAGTCCAAAACTGAATACAGGACTTCAGCTGCAGTCTCACAATTACCTAGCAGGGTAGAAACACCTGCCTTGACCTGCTGGCCACACTCCTGCTAGTACAACTCCTGCTTATCACTGCTCACATGATGGGACTCAATTAAGGAATGTGCTACTGATATCTAAAATGACTTCTAACAAACATGCAAATAATCCTTTCTCCCTTATTCTCACAGCAAAATTCAAAATTAGTGCCATAAATGCCTGCAGTGTAGATTTTCCTATTAACAACTCAACACAGAAGCATTGTACTCAAAACTCAAACATTATTACTAATACAGCCTCACCAAGATGCTATAAAACCTCTCACAGGCAAGAAGATTCTGGCTGTTAAATCCTGTGAACTTAAATCTTGCACTTCATCACTGCCCTTACAGACAAAATCTTTGCAAAACTGCTAAAGGAGCTGATAATATCGTAAGTTTATATAATGCTTCTTTTCCTTATTATAGTTTCTTTCCAAGCTTCTCAGACGTGCTCCAACAGGTGATGTATGTTTTCCCTGCCAGCTCTCCTCCCTAACTAAATAATTTACTTTGTAATGTAATAAATGTCAGGCGTATGCTTCCCGGTGTGGATGCTGGAATCTAACATTCCATCAGATGAGCCTTGATTATAGGGTTTTTTAATATTATGAATCTACAAGGCGGGCCTGGCACAATTCTGTCATGAAACCAGTGTGTTGGCCATCTTGAGGTAAATATAAAAAAATGCAGTCTAAAAATTATATGAAACTGTATCTCCTTTATGTCCAACAGATTGGTTCTCATCTCAAGATGAAATTGAGGTCAGGTATTTCCAAATGTGGGTGCCTAAATATATTAGGACACACATATGACATAACATAAAAGCAGCGTTCACTACATGAAGCTACTGTCAAAGTTGAAGAAATCTAAAAATAAAGAACCCTAGGTAAAGACTCCACCTTCCCAACATTACTGGAAGTCAAACTCCTTCTCTGCAGATTCCTGTGTTTGAAAACATTGGCCCTGGGCTTTAGGACACACTATTTCAAACAATCCTGTCTCTGACATCACTGGTAAATCCCTGACGAAAACAGAACAGGTTTAACTCTCTATTTAAAAACTGAAATGACTATAGCAAAACTGTGGTACGGTAACAGTTTTCCAAAATTACCGCCAACAAGAGATTTTTATATTTTTGAACAGTCGCTGTTCAAGAACTACCACAGAAAAATACAAAGTCCAGTCCATGTATGCCACTTAAAAATTCTGTTTAACGTATGTATTACACTTCACTTGCAAAACCAGGTTTTACTCAGTATTTACCATTTCCTGTAACACGGCAGGCCAATGGGTATCATCCTCTCACCAAACTCAAACAAATCAGACATCTTTTCTGGCCTGGTGGGGAAATTGTTACAATTCTTCTTCCTTCCAATTAAGTAGCACCAATGGAAAGAAGAGACACTATGCCTTATCTTCTTTTACCTTTGGAAGAGCTGTATTTATAAACTGAACAAGATTTTCTCAAATTACTATGGACTTGTAGCAAAAGTTCCACCATCTCTCTACTCTTTTTAAAATTACAGCAAGAAGATGAATGCAGTTATATTTTTCAGGGTATTTCTTGCCTGTAAGCTATAAAAGCCTCTGTAAGGCACTCTGTTGACAAAGTATCTTTGCTTTGAAGTGATGCTTATTACAAAAGCAAGGACTTTTTTTGGCAGAAAAAAATTAGGAATAGTTTCTTTTCCTTTTTATGAGGGAAGAAAGGAGGGATAAAATATTCACATTTACTTATATTCATAATTTAAATTTTACCTGATTCTTCTTTCAGTTTGAAAGACATCTGTTTCGAGCTAGGCAAGTTTTCCTACACAGGTATTTGCAAAGAACCATGACGTATGTGTCATTACTCTCCCTATTCTCTCAGATTTTAAAAAATATAAATTAATCCCTCTTGGACTCCTGATTTGAAGTATGTGGAAAACTTTGTTGTTCAAATGCTTACTTGCCTTTGCTGAGCACACCAATTTCACAAACACTGGTGAACATAAAAAGCACATGGCATAATGGGTCATTTCCCAAAATAAGACCATGCAATACAGTAAAAATGACTGTACACACAGAACAAAAAGGGAGCACATACTCTGTCTAAAGTGTCAGCTTCAGCAATGGAACCCTGTTTCTGAACTTTGATGTAGAAAATTTTGTGTCAGAAGAGTTGAACATATATTTGTAGCCTGAAGTTCTAGGACTGATTTTCATGCTAAATGAAAATACAACCACTGTAAATAAAAGTGTCAGAACCAGAACAAAGAGGATTATGGTAGAGCAACACGATACAGGTTTTTTTCCTTAACTGGCATAATGTAATAAATGACTGATGGACAGTTGCATTGACCTCTTTAGAAAGCCAGAGTCATTTCCATATTTAGCATACCGCCTTTCTTCCTGTTCTAATGCAGAAATTTTATGTAATTTGCAGTGTAGAACCAAGAATGAAGCCTGCATGATGTGTAGAACACCAAATTTTGCACACCAGATCAATCAGACAAGTCCACTGTCTTGAAGACATCTCCATTCTTTTTAGTGTAGGGAGAATTTGGTAACCATGAAAGCTTTTATCTGACTGTAGTGAGTCAGGAGCTTCTCAGGCAGGCTACATCAGCCAAGATGAAAACACAGAAATGGTTGCCTGTGGGCACTGGTCTTGGTATTGATCCTTCCATGCATTTTGAAGTAGACAAACTTGGGCAAAAAACAACAGAGTTCTTTGGAGCTGCATCCAGGACTAGGATTCTTCTTCTGCCCCATCCAAAGGCAGACTTTATCACAAAGATATGACCAGATCCTTCTGTCCTTATGAATTTTGCACTGCAAGTTTCACAGCTGCACATGAACTTCAGCAGAAGACCTAAAAACTTCTTGTCCAGTCTGGAGCTAAGTCACCCTCTGGAAAAAAATGGCTTTGAATTAAACCAGGGAGGACAACCTGCTTCCCAACTGCTTTACACAGACTATAACCCCTAGACTATTACACAAAAGTTAAAACAAGGTGGTGTAAAACTCTGCTAACAAATTTCAGCTTTCATGTAGTCTAGAATACTGTATTGCTGAACTAAGACACCAGTGCTTCCCATGGCCTGAAATTCACAAGTGCTTTGTGGATCTGTGCCTACATTCACAGTCACTGGCATAGAACAGGTCTTCAGAGTGTTGACTTGGCACCCAAAGCACTGTGATTGTGATAGCTACAGAGTCTGTTTTAAAGCAGCATTTATTTCTGGTGATTCACAGCCATGATGCTTATAAACATATTTTTCTAATCTCTCCCCCTCCTCTCCATTTTCTTCTAAAATTGCTGTGTGTTGTATCATGTTATCTGTTACCCGTCATAGACTGACCACAAAATATTTTGAAAGCATGATCAGATCTGATATCTGTAAATCTCAAATATTCATTTTCTTTGTCTAGTTCGAAAATTGTTTTGTATACAAGAAACAATCTAACACTGAGGTAAACTTTATGAAGAAATCATAACACTGTTTCAATGCATCACAAATGCCCCTTTAGAATAACCTGCACTGACTCATGGCAAGATCTTTTTTGGTGACTAGTTCCTCATAAAACTTCGGTAAATAGGTCCCATCTGGAACACGAGCAGCTCTGTGCTCTTCTTCCTGATGATGCAGTACATCAAATAAATCTCCCAGACACTCCCCACTGCAGGCTCAGTGGCTGTCTGGGGGTGGTCACGGAGCCAAAACTGTGAGAACCAACATTATAGATCAGAATGAGTGTGAAAAAGGGTATGAAAATACAAGAAGAATATATAACTAAGCATGTCTGCTAGTGCATAAGAGTCTTAGATTTCACAGCTTAATTCCTGTTCTTGCATTTTAAGTGGTAATTTTCTCCATCCAGTACAGTTACAGATCTTCCCTTAAAGGCTTTTTCCTGTGGCAACTGCACACTGAGTCCCTGTCATCAGGCTGAGGTACAAGTTCCATTCCATCCCGTATTTCAGGTTTGCTGGCTTGGCGCTCGGCATATTTCTGAAATATGTAAACAACATTTAAGAATGCTTTAAGCACCAACATATAATTCATGAAGCAGAAGTTTCCTCCTCCCTTCCACTCAGAAGCTTACCTTTATCCAGGCTCCTTATGTCATTGTTTACAACCTCTGCACAAGGTGTCTTTGTAACACACCTACTAATAGGCTACATTGCCTCTGAAAACCTCCTTTCATGCTTCTGCCTATTATTATGGTAACTTGAATATTGTCATCATTTGTGCCTTACCACTTTATGCAGATAATGCATTAAAATGCCATTTTTGTACACTGAACAGTTCCAAACTTCGTGTTAACCTGTGGCTCATGAAGGTGACGTCTAATTGCACGGCAGTAGAGGAAAAAAAATCTATACTTTCATAGAGGAGAAACTTCTTTCACTAAAGATTTGCATTTTCTAAGGAAGAAATTACTACTGGGCCTGCTTAATCCCCTACACTCTACTAGTCACACTTCTGGAACTTCTTTTCCATATATTCATTGTATTGTAGTAGAGTAGCTCATGATGTAAGTGTGAGACGTAGAAAGGGAAAAAAGGAAGAAAACTGGATATACAGATTATCTCCTACAGGTATCTACTGAAAACCAAATAACAAGTGTCAATGAAAACAGGACTGACTGGGAATGGGAGTAAAAAAAAAAATCCTGATTGTGTAAAATAACTATTATGTCAGGTGGCTTCTTTAATGAGGAAGCAGGGTGTAGCAAAGCTCTTCACACTGATTTCCTATGAATAATATGTACCATGTCTGCTACTGATCTAAGTAAGGACTGAATATGAAATTTGCAGCATCTGTAGCAGTAGATGGGGGAGACTAATAAAGTGATCTATTGTACTCACCTGGAGCACTTTATAATAGTAGCAGTAAAACCTGTGAGGCTGAAGTAATTCTCTTGCCATTAGCTGTCCTTCTTTAGCAATTTTTCTTGCTTCCTCATCATTTTCCTGGAAAATTCAGATTAAGCAAATTACTAACAGAGCAATCAGTGAGTTACTCAAAACCTGACTTGCATTAGAAGTTTTATTAAATGGCCTATTCAAATCTGCAAATTTAATGCAATTACAGGTAGATTGCAAAGGCATGATTAAAATTGCAGATTGTTTAAAAATACTGGATTGCTTTTCACTGCTACCTTAGGGCTACCAATAACAACTTTCATGACTAACTGTACAGTTTTGAAAACTCAGTTGATTACTGCTCTACCATTTTGTCCAAGCCACAAGCCTCTTCAAAATTAGTTCTGGTATCTCCCAGACCAACTTAGTTGTTGGACATCTGTTGTCCTGTCCAGTGCAATGGAATTTATTGTCTTCTTTTTAAAAATAACTGCATGAATTCATGCACTTACTCTCAAGCTTTTTAGTAATTTCTTTTGACTCCTCAGGCAGAATTACAGTACTCTCAGAAGAGAAACTCCTGTGGTTTTTTTAACCTACAGATGGTGTTTTCAATCACACAATTACATCTGTTTGCTTAGAGGATCCCTGCCTCTCACCCTGAGCACGTTACAGAGAGCATCACTTCCTTGTATATTCAAACAGAACATGCAGTAACTTCTGCTCTAGTCAGGGCCTAAAAGAGCTATGGCATTAATTAAGTAGTATCTAGGAATCTGGTTGTTTCTTTCACAATTACCTTAGTCAGTATACTAAGGCTCTGACTCATGAAGTCTTCTGCCCATATCTAAAATGAACACTTAAGTATTGCCCTAAATAGAGATAGTTACATCAAATAAGGCCTTTCCATTTTATATTAACAACAAAATGTATTTCTCAATAGCATTCATGTGTAAATACAAAAGAAGAGACTACTAAGAGAAATTGTTTACACGCACTTTGAATATGAATCAATAATGGAACTTACCTTAGCCCATTTTATTTTCTCTAGCAAGTCCTCTAAGTTTCTCTTAACTGGAACATAATGTTTCCAAGGTTTTAATCCAATATAGAAGTGTTCATAGTACTGGGAATCTTGCTTCAATACCAGGCTGTCACCCAGCAAAAGGTATGGAAACCTGTAAGCTGCTACGGTGCCATCTACATTCACTTGGTATTTGTACTACAGCACATAGAAAGAGGAAAAAGAGGTGAAATGTTTTGTATCATAATGGGAACGCTGCATAAAGTATTATTTTAACAGGCAAGAAGTAATCATGTTTATTTAATTTCATCTTCAAACTTGTTTTAGCATTAAGCACGTGCAGTTTCATGGTCTTCTGGATAACATAATGGAAAAAGGATTTATTTTCAACATGAGGCTGACAGTTAAGAACCTTTGTGTCACAAGAACTGCCTGATGGGTGTCCTACTGAAGTGTCCTGGGATAGAGCAAAGACCAGAGCAGGGAAGGAAATAAAACTAGTCTATATGCCAATTCAAAAAGAGTAAACTTGTTCCAACTTAACATTATTATGTAGAATAATCTGAAATGTATTACTATATAAAATAAGCTGAAACATTATACTAAAAGTAACTATGAATGTACTGCTTTAGCAGATGTTCTTGGCTGTTACAGCATTTCTGAAATATCAATCTTTAGAACAGAATTTCAGTTGCTATATATTATAATGGCTTTATACAGGACTCTGTCCCCTTACTTTTTATATCTCTCTTGCAGAAAAATTTGTATGTTAAAGTACAACAAAACCACTCATCTATTTTTCTGACATCCATAATGTACTTGCAATGGATATAAGTTGTGTCAATTGTTTTCGTATTTAAACCAAATAAAAAAACCCCTGATGGTGAGAAATCCAATTTCTCAGTCTATTAAAAAATAAAAATAAGCTAAGGTGTCTCTCTAAAGGTCTTTCTTGGCTTTTTTTACAAGTGTGTCACACTAGGACATTGATTACAGGTGGTTTATTTACCCTGCATGGACCTGTGCTCCCACAGCAGCACAACTGTTATGTTTACTGAAAAGATTTAACAAAAGTAAGCCTTGTCTTTTCAGTTGGTAAGAACTTGAGAGCAAAATTAATCCAAAACTGTGATGTGATTGCTACCTTAAAGAAGTCAAAGAAGCCCATCAGCTGAGCTTTCCCCAGCTCTTTTTCTTTTTCTCTGAAGAAGAAATATCCAGTTATTCCAGCATCTAGTAGTTCTGGATTCTCCTTGGATAACTTGACAAGATGGAGACGTTCTTCTCGGCTGTCTCGACCTCTGAATAAAGCCCGCTCAGTTTTGTTTTCCCAGAAGGGGCCTGTGAGCAGAGAGTGATAAGGCAAAAGCAAGCAGGATCTGTTCAATGCAAGTAAGAAACTTGGTTTGACAGTGGCATTACACTTGGAGACGTGGTAGGACAGGCATGATTTCCCATAACCACTTACTCATCACTGGGTTAAACTTCCAATTTTGGTATGAATTTTGGAATGAGAAACTCATAAGAGAAAAATCAATTCTTTATTTCAATAACTTCAACTATCTTGAAAGCTACATAAGGGATTATAATAAAAAATGTAAGGAAAGCACTAATAATTAAAGCAATTCTCCATCAATAAAACCTGCCACAATAAGGAAATTTCTTCAGTAAAATCCACTTCTGTTATCCAGTAATTTAGAGAACCACTTAATGATGCCCTAAAAAAGAAAATAAATGGCTATGTTGTGTCCTCTAAACACTCAGCAAGAGTCTGAAAGACTTAATCTCTGTTTACCGCCTGCTTTTAAAAACGTTAATTATGCCCTTCCTTACCTTTCTGCTGAAAATTTCCCTAAAAGACCTACTAAATTGAGTAGTCTCTTACTGTCTCCTAATTGGAAAAGCAGCTGTATTAAATAAGTAAACACACAATGCCTCAAACTAATAGTTTAATTGGAATATTTAATTTAAAAACTAATAAAGAAAAGAGGAACTGAGAAGTAACTAAATAAAAAGAAATAACTTTCCACTCCAGTTTTACTCCTTAGGTATTGCTTATACCATTTGTTTGATCCCTAAATACTCTTTAATTTCCTGAGGGGCAGGAAGACACCTGTCAGTAAAGCTGACTCTTCTTTCAAAGCCAGAAAAGCAATTCAGGAGATCTCACTCTCAGGTATTTTTTCATATAGATAATGATTTCTCATTTGAAAGAGGCTGCAGCATAGCCTTACTTCAGCTTGCTTCTTTCAGGATTCAAATTAATTTTTGCAGACAGAACACTGAGCCACAACACAGCCAGGAAAAGGGTTACTGTTTGATTAGCAGAAACATATTTGAGTCCTTTACTGAGGAGAAAGGCCTTTTCATCATGTTTCGTATTCCTGTGCCAGGTGACAGTAGGTATCTTATGGATACCTTTAATGTAAAATTCACATTTATTGCAAACTGGACTTCTTAAATTTTGGTTCTAAATGGTACACCTCCTTAGTGGCAGCATTCAAAAGTGTTTGCAATCTATAAAGACTTAGCTGCATGTATTGAGAGATGCACTTTTTGAGGGCACTTTGAACTGAAGACTTTAACACATTATTTGAATGCAACTTGCTTCTTCGATGGAAATCACAAATTCTTTTTAAATCCACAGTCTCTAACTCACCTGTATTTCCCTGAATGGAAAGGAGATCATTGGTGACTCCACGCAGGGTTTCCAGAGTGGAGTGGGTTACATCGTACGTCGGCAGGATGATATCTCTGGAATCCACAGAGCCACACCAGGAGATGACAGGTACAGGACCAGGTGTATCATTAGCTTTCCGATGCTCAACCGGCCAGTCTCCAACATTGAGATAAAACTCCACGTCAGGAAGGCGAACCTAAACATGTACCCAAGAAAGGATAATAACACAAGAGAAGCAGTTTGTCACTTGTACGTCCATTCCTCAGCTCTCCCATGTCACACAGACTCAGTGCACCTACTGGAGAGTGCACAGATTTAGCTGTGCTTAATGTATGAATTCCAAGCTTCTGGAAAGGAACACCCAGAGGCCACAAAACAGCTCGCAGTTGGGCCTTAGCCCTTGAAGCTGTTCAAGCATTTTCATTACTGCCAGGGCCAGCCCCCACACAGAACTCCTAGCACACAGTGTTGTCTTGATGGAAAAATGAATGTCAAATCTTATTTCAGAAATTATACATCTGAAGATGCAACAGTTGCATTACTGCCATATTTAAATGTGTTTAGCCTGGACAAGGGACGACTGAGAAGGGATCACATCAATGCTTACAAATATCTTAAGGGCAAGTGCCAAGAGGATGGGGCCAGACTCTTTCCAATGGTGATCAGCGACAGGACAAGGGGAAACAGGCACATACTTAAATACAGGAAATGCCATCTGAATATAAGGAAAAACTTCCTGACTGTGAGGATGATGGAGCCATGGAGCAGACTGCCCAGACAGGCTGTGGATATTCAAAACCCACCCCAGAGGTGATCCTGCGCAACCAGTTCTTGGTGAACGTGCTTTGGCAGGGGAGTTGGACTAGATGTTCTACAGAGGTCCATTCCCACCCCAACCAATCTGTGATTCTGTGATACTGCCTTAATAGTCTGACATGACCCAAGCCGATACCTTCCTGGCCAGTGACAGGAACATTTCATCAGAGAACATTTTGAAGTCTGTGTACTTCCCCAGGGAGCGCCGGTAGACATGATTATCCAGAATAGTGTAATGAACAATAGCACCTCTTGTTTGGCTGAACTTGGCTGGGATTTCCTTAAGCATTCGCTGCAGGTCAATGGTGGGAAATGAAATGAAGTCTTCTGTAATCTGAGGTTCTTGGGATGGACAGGACATTGTGTCCTGCCAGACCTCAGGGTCTTCTTCAGGACAGTCACAGTATTCATGATAAACTGGTTCTGTGGAAAACAAAGCACCCCGGAGTCTGTATTTGTGATTTTACAGCACACATAATTTATACATTACAGTGGCTTAGCATTTTTTATACCATGTTTTCCTGAGAAATCATCCTTCCTATAATTTCTGGAATTTTGCAGTGTAACTGAGAAAACAGCAACATTCTTCTCTTTTCAGAAATACAAGATTCTGTGTTATCATTATAATAATGGTGAAATTATTCTGCTGTATGAAGCTCCATTTCTGTGAACCTGCCAAGCACATGGGCAATTCAGAACTGTGTAAGCTCTTCCACAGCCATCACAGCCCAGGTATTGCAGTTTCAAATATATCCTAATTCAGAACTTTGACATAATATCAAAAAATACCCTTACCTTTCAAAATATAAGGTGATCGAGCCACATGCTGATCACCATAAAGTATCTCAATTTTTAAGCCTTTTGTGACACTTCCATACATCCGATATCGCATAAGGAATGTACCATCATTTCTATCCAAAGGCCGAGGGGTGTAAATTCTGGTGACTTCCTTGGGAGAAAGTGCTTTAATTATCACTTTAAACTGTGTTCTCCCTGGCAAGAGGAAAATAAAACCAGACAAAATCACTTTAAGCTATTAGAAATCACATCTAGTAAATTAAGGTAAAGAGCAAACTCCACTGAATTAAGACCATGGAATTTAATTTATTTTTTGCTACAAATTTTTAATTATGCCAAGTTGGTAAAACTAGTTTCCAGTGATGAAATATCATCCTACCAAATATTCTGAGTCATTGCACACTTCTAAATGGAAAATCTGCAGGTGTAGATAAAAAGTTAAATATTTAATTGCAAGACAGAAGGAAAGGCTAACAGTATTATGAAGATGAGATTAGGTTTTATTCTAAGTTTTCAAGTTAGTACTCTGAGGAATAATATTTTCCTCTAGAGTAAGAAAGACAGGAAACCTAGTTAAAGTAACAGGAGAAAAGAATACTTGCCAGGTTGTGGGAAAGCAGTTGCGGCATGCAGGAGTCACATACAAATTGTTCAGCTTTGGGCTGCTGCTGACTGTCTTGCACATTTAAAGTCCCAGCTACTGAAAAGCAGGGATAAGAGAGTGATAGTAGAGATGTTCCCTGGACATCTGTCTGACCTGTGCTTAAAGATCACCAGCATTTCATCATTATGCACTAAGATATGTAATAACTTATGGAAAATATGAGTATACATAAACATTTATCTTTTACATTCTTTAATTCTATCCCAAGTGGTCACTGTCAACTTTACTAATAAAAAAATGAGAGGGATAAAATATTCATGAAGTGTGACAGACTAAGCATTGTGAACCAAACAAATACAATGAATGCTACCACCAAGTAGTAGACAGAAATAAATGAAACTGAAAAAATCCAGATAAAACCAAGATGTTACTAAAATCTGAGTATGTCGCAACAGCACTAAATTACTAAGATGTCACAATTAACTCTATACTTTGCATCCACAGAAAAATGCACTTATGTGGTAAGTACCAGTCTTTTAATGAGCAATCGTGCCTTCCTTAGATCACTGGATCTTGAAAACTGAATTTAAGTCAAATACTGTGCAAGAATATTCAGATTAAATGTCTCTTCCGATGGAATGAACAGCTCTGCTTCTAAAGGTCACTGCAAGTCACAAACACTATTTTAAACTTTCTTCAAAGTAGTTTACTTTAATCAAGTACCCTCTCCCTATGATTATCACTTAGTATTATTTGGATGAAGAAGTTTTCAAATCCAGTGAATGTCATGAGGTTCACAAAGAAAACAGTACCATGTCTTCGCCTCCTTTTACTCATTTTACTAAACAGCATTTTTACTGGGTATAGTGTTTTCAGCTGTGATAAAAATGAGTGAATATTGAGAAATCACAAGTCAAGTATTACAGAATTTTATATCCTTGTCCTCACCTATAGGAAATAACTACATGGGTCTTTTTCCCTGCTGGTTATGTACGTCCTGCTCTAGACATGAAGGCCTCTTGATATACTCAAAATATATGTTAGTTTTAGTTGGTGGCACTTCAGACATAGGTATCGTCTGATAACAAAGCTCTCTGGGAAAAAGCTAACTCCACTGAAAGTGAAGGGGAAGAAAAATGAGATTGAGTATTTCATGTAAGTACAAATAATTCACTGGAGGCAACAGACTTCTTGTTTGTAACAGAACATTCACTGTGTAATGGGGCCAAGGCCTCTACAGTATACTTAATCATAATAGCTTTTTGCTGATTTTTATTTTTTATTTGGTGGAAGTTACCATGGTACTTTGACTCATGTTTTTTTGTTTCTCTCAATCCAAAGGAATCATAAAAGAAAAATGTGTCCTTGTGAATCAGCACTGTTGTACTTCTCTGTTACCCTGAAAAGTAGTCTGGGACAGCATTTTAAGCACAAAATAATTTCCCAGTACTGAAGAGAGACTGAAATATAGAAACAGTCAAAATGGGATACTTTCAGAAATCCAGATAAGGACACCTGCTTTATGATTTTTTTTTTCTTCTGTTCAGCTTGCAAAAGAGGTATTCCACACATAGAGGAACAAGCGACGAAATGGAGAGACAGAGGGAAAAGATACTGATTTAGGTAAATTGCTAGGGAAGAACAAAAACAACTAGTCACTCTATTTCTGACATGTATGCTGAAGAGAAATTAAAAGATCTGAAAAGAAGATTTTTGGATTCAGCTGTTTTACTGAAATTGTTGCTGGTCACATTCACAGATGGAAATCACAAAATCAACAGAGTCCCTACTGAGACACACAAATTATTAGCCTATACTTTCAGAGAGCTGGATGCAAGAGCATATATCCAGTAATAAACAAATATAAGTCTTGTGTGTGACCATCACAAAAGCCCAGGAATCATGGTCAACCAAAGACCCAAAGAGAGGTCCTGCAGTGCCCAGGTAAGAAGGTGAGTGAACTTAGATGTACAACTTTGGCAGCACTGGAGAAGCATGCTCTGGTCTTTGAAAGCATTTGGTGAAACCTGCAAGAAAACCTGGGAGGTCTTGAAAAAACACTTGCTAGTAGAGTAAGTAGATCACCTGAACAGCAGTTAACAGCTGATTTTATCACAGTCAGTAGTACATAAAGACATCGTTGGTAGTTGTTAACCAAGGATAAAACCTAGCAGAAAAGAAGAATAAGGCGTATCCAAAGAAAAAAAAAACTATGTAATTTACACTTTTAAAAAATTCTGTATTTACAGCAGGGATTTTCTTAATCTTTGAAATAATTTTTCTAGGGAAAGAATGAATTCTGCATCATTTGACTTCTTCCTACAGAGGCAGGTGAAACAGTTACAGCCTCTGGGTTGAAATTTCAGTGTAATGTGCAATGGTGCATATCAATTCTGGTGAACAGACTTGACATTCAGGAGACAAATCTGGATTTAAAATCTACTAATTACGCTGTACAAGTTTTATAATGGATCCCAGTAAGTCCTGACCCACTTGACTAAAATTCTAATGCACACAAAAACCAATTTAATAGATTTGGACAAATTTCACAAACTGTAGCTCTGCTGCTCTGATCACAGTGTTTCTGTTTTGCAATGGAGCTGATAATGTGGATTCTTTGCTATCTCAATAGGTATATTTTGAGACACATTTCGTTTATATTGGAGAGTGGTGCCCAAATAAATATTGTTAATTGTAATTCTTAATGACATGTTACAGATTTGAAGATTTTAAATCATTTGAGAACAGAAGTTTATAGCCAGGGTCTCTATGAATACTTTAGGCAGTGCTCATGTACCAGAATCAACTCTACCACTTTTTTTTATAAGGATCCTTGGCACCCTCCAAACAATTCTGGCATGGGACAGCAGTTAGCACAGGCTGAGGCAACAGCTCTTCCCTGCTGGCAGCACACATGCCCTGTCTTTGATTGGAGGCACAGCAGGTCATGGGATGAATGGAGATCACTCCATGCCAGGTGGCATTGGAAACTTTCCTGGGACACTGAATTTATTAACATAAATACGAACACACACGAACACACTGCAATCAAAATTAGGATCTCAGTACCCATGTCCTACCAGTTTATCTTGGAGGACTTAAACTAGCATGAGAATCCAACTGAACTTCACACCTTTTCACCTTTAGCAACCTATTGTTTGAACCCAAGGCTCTCCCTGTGTGCTGGCAGTGAGCATGCAGTCGTATTCTAGGCTGCAACTACAAAACTGCGCTGACATCCAGCACCACGCTACCACAGCAGATGGAGAAAGTTCAGATCTGAAATATCTGAAGTATCCACACTTCTATCATACTGAAGACATATCCTGTATAATATATTAGTACTCTTTAATTCTGCAGTTTTCTAACAAGACGTGAAGAGGCCATACTTGGTAGCTGCCCTCTAAGTACCATCTTTGTGAATAGTAAATAATACACAGCAAATTAAATAGGTTCTACTCTATGTAAATTAGCAACACAGGATCTTCTCTGGGGCTATCTCAGGGTTATCTTCATTATGGAATCTGTGACACAAAAGTAACTATTATTCCAGTTTTAAACTATTACTATAGAGCGCGTGGAGTTAACTTGCAGGAGCAAACAGCTGACTGGCATCATACCACTGGCCTGCACGAACAAACCCAATTCCCACCCCCAGGAGCAGTGTCGGAGACAATGGTTTGTGCTTGCGCTGAGTAAACAACAAATGAAAATTACTCCTTAATGGAGCAGCAGTAGGATAACAGAGCCTAGAGGGCTCTCCTGACTGAGACAGAAATTTTAAGCAACTGATGTGTGTGCGGCATTAAAAACAATTATATTACCACTTCCCAGCAATGCTCTGGGATTTTAGGTCCACTAGCTCCAGAAGCACTGGTTCTTTGCTGTAAATTCCACACTGTTTAGAGCGGAGGAGGCACTGGGCAGCACCAGAAGAACGCAGGGTCTGACCATGTACTTCGCTTGCCATCCTGTCCAGGGCGGTGCGGGACCGGGAACAGGCACGGCACAGCCACCGCACGGAACAGGGAAAGGAAGGAAAGAGAAGGGGAAGAGACAAAGGGGTGGGCACCTCCAGCCAGGTTCTGCGGCGAAACCGCAGCCCGGGGCAGGGTGTCCATTCCGCGCCCCTGCCCGCCCAGAGCACACGATCGGTACCTGGCGGGGAGCGGGAGAAGTTGTGTCCGGCCGCGCTGACCGCCTGGATGTAGAAGTACCGCACGGGCACGGTGAGCCCCGCCTGCAGCCCAGGGCCCCACACCAGGCTCCGCTCGGCACTGACCGGCTCCGCGGGCTCCGCCGACTCCGCCGCCCGCAGCAGCGGCCCCGCTGCGCCCAGCAGCACCACCAGCACCAGCATCCCGCGGCTCCCCATGGACCCTGCGGCCCCCATCGCCCCGCGACCCCACCGCGCCCGCTCCGAGCGGGGTCCGGGGCCTCCTCGGGCCTGTGCGGCCCCCGCTCGCTCCCCGCCCCGCGGGGCGGCCCGACGGGCCAGGGCCGGCTTGGGCCGGAGGGAGGCGAAGGCAGAGCCGGGCTGTCCCCGGGCGCCTGAACGCGGCGCCGCCTTTCCTTGCTCTGCTCCTGCGGGCCGTCCATATCCCCAGGGAGGTCGGGGGTGAGAGGCTGCCCAGCCCAGCTCAGGGCAGCCCCTGTGCGCCGGGACCGTGCCCTGCCCGCGGGGCTCAGGCACGGGAGTGGGCTCGGAGCGGGCGCTTCCCCAGAGCCACGGGAAATACAGCACAGCAGTACAGCCTCACCCATGCCCCGGTGCTTCTCGGGTCTGTGGGTGGGATGCTGCTGGTGGTCCTATCAGTGCTGTGATGCTTGGTGAGGGGGAAAAAGGGATCACAGTACCATCCTCTAGAAAATGTAGCAACAAAGTAATTTCACGGATTTAAAATGTTGGGATACAAGTAAAGAGGGTAAAACTCCAGTGATTCGTCTCCTAAGGTTGTTTTATCATTTTTTACCATTTGCTGCTACTAGGAAGTATTTCAAGGTACGAGTAGATGGGAGGGCTTACAAGTCTATAGGAGAATTAAATCAAGCTTCTGGGCAGGCTGGGATTTTCACATGCAAAGCAATGAGAGCACAAATGAATTCTGCCTGGTTTTGAATAACATGAACTTCAAGTCTCTGTGCATACAGACCATGAAAAACAGGTTCCTTGAAGGGGGACGTATCAAGTCTGGTTTCCTCCTTGATTTTGTCTTTAGTCTCTTCAATTCCCTCACTTCAGGTAGCCACAAATCTCCACTGACATACCATGTGTGATACTCCCAAGAGGTGAGAGAAAACTTGTGTAGTGTTGCAGGGCACAGAGCTGGGCTGAGGTCAGGTGAGGACATCAATCTGCAGGTCGGGGTCAGATCCCGCTCTGGAATAGCCTGACCTGGGGCTGTCAGCCTGCACATAGGCCAGACTCAGCAAGGACAGCAGAGGAGAGACAGAGACCAGTGACCTACGCCATCATAGGCAGGGACTGATGGCCCCAGGCTGGGCTGAAATGGTGTCATGAGCCACGGGCTGGGAGAGCTGGGGGATCCCTGAGGAGGTGTGGGGGGGATCAGGACCTGATGGTGCTCTTGGGCCTCTGTCCCTGGGATTCAGCCTGGTTCTGGTGTGGACTGGGACCAGCTGCCAGGAGCAGCTCTGAGGGAATGGCCCTGGGGTCCTGGTGGGCATGGGGGGACATGGGCCACCATGAGCCCTGGTAGTAACAGTGGCCAACAGCAGCCTGGGCTGAATGAAACAAGGGCAGAGCCAGAGGTCGAGGGGAGTCATTATCCACCTCCACTCAGTACTTGTTAAACCACATCTAGATCCTGCATCCAGCCTTGCACTCCCCAGTACAAGACATCAATAAACTGGATCAGATCCAGGGGAAGCCACTGAGATGGCAGAGCTGGAGCACCAGCCCTGTGAGGAGAAACTGGGGCAGCTGGACTTGTTAAGCCTGTTAAGAGACACCTTCGATGAGGGGGTGGACCTCACAGAAGCCCCCAGGATAATCATGAGGGCAGAAGGATGAAGGACAACTGGCATGAATTGAAAAGAGAGGTGATCACCCTGTAACTTCTCCATGTTATAGGCTGAGGCACAGTTGCCCAGAAAGGCTGTCCATCTCCATCTTCAGAGCTTTTCAAGCCTTAACTGGATGAAGCCTTAAGAAGCAGCCCTGACCTCAAAGCCAATCTGCTGTGATCAGGAGGCTGGACCAGAGACCTTCTGAGGTCACACCCACTCTGACTTATCCTTTGATGAAACCATGAAATTTCTGTCCCTTCTTTCAAATGTCATCAAGATGGTAGAACACTCAAAGATAATCTGGGTACATGCATGACCTATTGGGAGGACAGAGGTCTAGACAGAAAAACCACCTTAGTTCATAAACTATGTTTCCTTCTGAAGCCAGGCTGAAGGACTGCATCACTGAACTCAGGTACCACAAACACTGGCTGTAGTAATTAAGGCTGAAAGACCATGATGAGTCTCACACTATTACACGGCACGTGGCAACCAGGTTTTGCTCAGGCCTAATTGCAGCTGAAGGGATTTCCACATGGAGCTCATCACCTTGTAAAACTACTCATCAAACCTTACCCTTGGCCCCTACGTGGAGTATTGGCCACCTCAAGGCAAGTTGTAGGCATATGGCTCTCTAGGGGTTTAATATGTCTACTGTAAAGATTCTACCAGAGATGGAAGACTATTTGTGTGTTGGAGACTCATCAGCAGGCAGGACAAGAAAAGGCAGCACATCTTGCCTCAGCAGGAGACAGGCCTAAGCCTGGCAGCTGATGTGACTGCTGGCTACAGCTGCAAGATGGACCAAGGCTGCCGGCCCTGCTCAATCCATGGCTTTGTTGGCCATGAGCACCCTGACAATGTTGGCAACCATGTTAAGATGCTGGATTTTTTCTTTTTTTTATAGTCTACAGCATGTGAAAAACAAACACTGTACCAATTTTTCATGTAAATGCAGAATTTATTTCAAACAAATAGTTTTAAATGTGAAGATCCTATAAATTATCAATATTTATAGAATATATTTTTACCAAAGAAAATCTTGGAAGAGTCTAAGTGTCAAAATTTGGCTCTGCTAAACTGAATGGAGCTGGCTGCCATTCAAAAGGTCTTTCTCCTTATGTTTTCATGCAATTGACTGTTAGAATACTGTTATTCAGTGTAAATTTTAGTTTACAGAGCCTCAACAGCCTGCAGTCTTCCACAACTGATTTACAATCAGAACCAGTTTTTACTTGCTTACATTAAATAAAGCCACCTGATTTCCTGTTATACACAGCATAGCAAATGAAAAAAATTTATGCCTGTAAGGTGACCACCTAATCCAACTACTGTTGAATGAGTAAAAAATATTTACAAATAAAAATGTATTCTAAACCATACATGTCTAGTCAAAAAAAACTGTATGACCATTTACTTCCTTTGTACACATTTATTTTATTATTCTTTACCTTATATAGGCTGGTAAATCCCATGTTTTTGGATTAATTTATTTTGCAGAAATGTACAACATCAGAAATTCTGCACGGATACTCAACTGATTTTACTGTCTTATTCTACAGAATCCCGTACACACAGAGAATATATTCATTCACAGAAAAACATAATTTCTTCTTTGAATACTACATTTTACAAGACTGCAATTATACAGTAGTCATTTCCTTCCAGCATTGCCCATGTCAGCATATTCTTATATCCTTGTGAAACAGGCATGTCTTAGAGATCAATTCTGATTATAAATATACAGTTTGTTAGTCCTTCTATGTACAACAAAAGACAAATTACCCCAGCAAAAAGTAATAGTACTTATATATCAGTACAGATTTGAACTACAGACCCACTTCTTTAACGAAGCTTACAGTATGAACAAATAAGGATACCATTTACCTACTGTAATATTTTCATTTTTTAGTTTCTTGTGGAGCAGTCAGTGATACAAGCATTGCTTGTTTTGTGTAAAATATATTATTTTAAAATACCGGTATACTGTCCTTCAAGTTAAAAAAATATAATTATGTCCTACAGAAATTTTATTGGACTAAAAAGCATACAAAAATATGGACCATCATTTCAGACCATATATGAAATTAGAAATAAAGTAGAAGAAAATGTGTAATTATTTAAAAATATCTATTCTGGCTTAGTGAGCCACTTCTGATTTTTCATAAAAAGAGAACAAAGCTTAGTTAGAAATTTAATGGCCAGGGACAAGTTTTCGCTACTGAATAATGATGCGTAAAAATACTACATTATGTTGTGGCTGAAGAAGAGCCAATGGAACAGGCTTACACCTATTCAGTTTAGAGGATAAAGAGTACTGTGGTCATAGCAGGAATAGTTTAGAAACACCAAAAGGAGATGGTAATTTAACAAAGGGCAAAGAGCCTTTATTACTGGTTTTATTTACTTTGCATGTAAAAAGCTACCAGTCTGTATGGAGCAGTGGTGCCCCAGCCAAGTGCCCTCTCAGGTGCTGCTGCCCTGAAGGAGCCCAGTGCCTGCAGGTGCCTCATCCTGAGACTAGCCAAGCAGAGGCAGCTGCAGAATTCTGGGACTTCACAAATTCTTTTGGTTATCTTCTCTCTACTAGGGCAACTGGGACAATTCAACCTATGAGGTTAATACAGGAAACCAACAGGCTAAAACTTTTTATATTTTAAATTGTTAAAAGTGTCTGACTTTTAATCCAGATTAACCTGTTTCTAAGTCAAAGATATAAATCTGACCAATCATGTCAACTGTAATCAAAGCTGTGCTGGTTATGAATCTTCCATGTCTGGAAAGCAGATTTCCATGCTCCGTTGTCTTTCCTTTGGTCAGTTTCTTGGTGCTGTGCCATGTGTTGAGTTTTTTCTCCTACACTAGAAGTACTTCTGCAACTCACATTGCTCACTGCTATTGCAATGCTGCAAAGTCCTGGTGTGGAATCTGCCTCAACAGCACAGCAGAACAAATGCCACCAGGGACATTGCTGCTACGCTTCCCAAGAATGCAGAAAAAGAACATTCATACAGCAGAATATGCTGTACATATTTAAGAGGTTTCATTTTGTGAGGATATTTTTTCGGTGGGAAGGATTAGCTTTATCATACTATAATGAGGAAGATCGGAGAAACAGCAATTCATCAGCAAAGTAACTGCTTGGTTTTCTGTTAAGTTTGTAAGAAAAAGCAGCTCAAGCTAGAATTTATCCATTCCAGCACTGCATAGCTGGCAGGAACATAACTATTGCTTGCTGACTCAGAGGAAAGCCATCCTTGGGCTTACACTGCCCAAAGCTCCACAGCTGTCTACCTTCTATTATCTAGAGAAGGGATGTTTTTAAACATTGTTTTTCCCTGCTAAGAGAAACAAGAAAGGTGAAGCCACACATTCAATACAGAAGTCAAATGCTCAGCTAATGTAACATACAAACTCCCTTTAAACTAAGGAAGTTGTACCAATTTATAGCAGCACAAGAACAGGCTCAGCATATTTAACATGTTTTTGCCTGCCCAGAAATTACCACGCTGTTGTGCCCTCTCAGTACCACAGTCCCTTCATAGCTCTGATTCTTTATCTATCTCATCTAGGTAATATTCATCATCGGTGGTGGTATCACTGTCTGAGTCCGAGTAAGCAGATGGGTCTTCCACATAGGCATCAGTCAGCTCTTGGGGGGATGAAGCAGCTGATGACATTTTGCTCCCAGCAGAACTCGAGCTCAGAAGCTCAGCCCTGCTTATGGAAGAGCTCTCTGTATCCCTGAAAGCACTAGGGTTATTAAGAAGACACGGTCTCCATAATCGCCCCTCTGTGAGTGACCTCTTGATATTTTCCAGGAAAGCCAGTTGTTGCTCTTTGCCAAATATGCCGAATTCTTCAGACGGATACATTAAATTTCTAGCACTGCAACATTTTCCATCGTCAGACGCCCAGTTTTCATTCTCATCACAAGACAACAGCTCTGAGTAAGATTTAAATCTCTTCCCATGTATGCCATCTTTGGGTAAAATATTTCTTCCTGAGGCAGAGGTCTCAAGGGAATCCTGAGCACAAAAGCCCTCAGAGAGGTGCCGCTCACGCTGGCTTTTCGTGAGGCTCTTGCACAACTGATAGCTATTGAGGTTAGCGTTTTCTAAGTCGCTAGGCTGAGAGCTATGCTGACCAAGCACTGTCTGGGAAGTCAAGTTTTGCTCTGGACATGTGTCTGCCTGCAAGCAGCTATTTACATAGGTGTTGGAGTTTTTGTCAATTAAAAGTGTCGAGGGAGGAGTGCAGGCATGACTGCTAGCTCTTCCTTTCTCTTCATCTACTGGATATGAGGTAGTAGCACTGGGAGCGATGGGCTGGCTTTTGCTTTCTAACCCAAGAGCAAGTGTTTGGGAATTCTTATTTCTTGTGGTTACTGCTTTATCTGGAAATAGGGTGGTGAGCCTTGGCCTGTTTTCCACTTTCACTGCAGTTTTTTGAGGACTGATGGCTTCCTTCTGGGTGTATGAACTTGTAAAAGTCCTCCTTTTGGTGTTAACAAGCAAAGAAGGATCATTCTGATTCTCAGTCTTCTTATTATCAACTGTTCTTGGTCTTGCAATATTCTTGTCATAGTTCAGACTGTGATTCTGATTTTCATTGTCCAACTCCAGGAATGGCTGGTGGGAATCCATTGAAATCAACGAGTCAAGGGACATGTTGACTTCTAAAGAAGGAGCACTTCCATCATTCTGTGAAAAAATGTTATTTATGTGTGGTTTGGGGGGTAAATTTTTACTTGAAAATTTACGACTTGTTTTGTAAACAGCTGCCAATCTATTTTTAATTGAAGGTCTGTTTTTCCTTTTTTCTATATCTTTCACTTTGTCTCTTGTGCAGTCAGAGAGAAGCTTGTTCTCCTCTTCTGCACTCTGTGTTATGCTCTGATCTTGTGTAACCCTGGGGACTTTAATGTTCAGGTTGCCCTCACTATGCCTCTCTGATTCCTGAAAACCACTGTAAACTTTAGCCATATGAGAACTCAGTGAGTTTTGCTCGTTTTTAATTTTTGAATTCATTACTTCATCTGTATCTGTGCTAGCCACTTTGTCTAGCTCAAGTAATGGATCAGCACTGGCAGCTGTGCTTACCTCAGATACTTTGCTTGGAGATTCTGGAAGCACTTTACTACAGAAGTTGAAACTATTCTCTTTTTTTCTTGAACTCTCAGCCCTTAATTGCAGTCCACTAAATTTACTATTACACAGAGGGGTGGTTCGGTGTAGGACATCTACTCTCTGTTTAATTTGGGTGCTATCCCTGTACACATCTCCCTTAGCATCTCCTTTGGCATCTTCCACAGGAGTAAGTGGCACATCAGCACACTCTGTGTTACCACTCCTTCCAAGGGAACTCTTCTCTCTGGAGTGGAGGAATAAACTGTTCAGATTTTTCTTGTTCACTTTTGGGGGCTGAGAGCAACTTTCAGAGCTTCCCTTCTGTACAATATTTTTATTTGTTGAATTAGAATGTAAAGGATTCTCTAAATGTCTGCCTGGCTTCGGAGGGGTTGATAAAGTGGACATTAGTGGTGTGGCTCTTTGTAAAATTTCCTTCTTTTCTTTCACATGTATTTCTGCCTTTTGGCTGCTCAAAGCATCAGAAATGGCTTTACCTGACTTAGCCACTATTGCAGTGGATTGTGAGCCACCAAAAGAAATGTCTTTTTTCACCACATCAGAAAGCACATTTTCTGCTAATGAAAGATATGCTGAATTACCTTTCTTGTTAGGTACCACACTCACTGACTTCTCAGAGCTAGGGGATAAGTGAGAATTCTCTTCTTCACTATCAACAGCAGTTCTTAAATTCTGAGGTGTGACCAAATCTGAAGATACTTGGTCAAAAGAATATGAAGGCACCTCTTTTTCTGAAGTAGTAGGGGAAAAAGCATCTGCTACACTCACATAACCTTCATTTTTCTTGTTTTGTATTCTTGGTGACTGAGCATTTTCTTTGGGACAAGTTAGATCTGCATCCTCTGAATTATCTCTAAAGAGGCTACAAAATGTTTTTGAATGCCTCCGTGGTAGTGTGTAATAAATTGAAACTAGTTCATGATACTTGACATGATCTTCATCAACACAAACTGTAAATGTGCTTGTGGTTTTATATTTCTGCAAAAAATTTCCCCCCTCCTTATAATCTGAAAACACAGAGGATTCTCTTCTACTTAGATGTTTACATCTGTCTGTCAGATCAACTGATGTACTACTACTTAATGAATCATTAAGATTTTTGGTTAAAGGACCGTGGCAATCTTTGTTACTTGTGTCAGCATTTAATGATGCTGATGTTAAAAAGGAACATTTTGGGTCTGAACAAGACACATCTCTTTGATTAGAGTAAGAGGTGTCAGCTCTACGCAGAGATTCAGACCTCAAACAATCGTATGTTGTTCTGCTTTCTCTAGGTAAAGAGATGGGCGTTTCTGACACAATACTACCAGCAATGCTAGCTGATTTTCTAGGCAAAGTGTAATAAATAACAAGGGGGTCAGAAGATTTGCAGTTGTTTCTGCCAGGGGAGCCAATAATGCTGCAGCTACTGCTATGTCTTGGTGAGCTGTCCTGCTTGTGAAACCTTCTGATACAAGGTGAAGTACTCCTCATTTTTTCAGTTCCTTTTTCAAGGCAAAAATAACTTAAACTATTTTCAGAGGTACTGGTGTCTCCATCAAAGCTATGCATATAAACTTTTCCAGAATTTCCATTTTGTGGAGGGCTAGTAGTGAATTGTCCATTACAGTCCTTAATAACTAAAGTGCTTGCATTTTGCAGTGTTTTCTGTGAAATCTCTTTGCTAACACCTGTTCTACTCACTTCAGCTGTTTTCCTCCCTTCTGCTTGAGATTCAGTAACAGTGCAATTTACTGAAGAGCTACTTAGTGTTCCTAAGCATTTAGCATTGCCTTTATGAGAAAGTGCTTGTGGAGAGTTTTGCGAGAAACTAGATGAGCGCTCAGGAGGACAGGACAACACGCCCTGACAGTTTGCTAATTTTTCAGTGGATAGAGCTGAAGTAACATTCAGTAGTGAGGACTGTCTCTTTGGAGTAGCTTTGTTAAGGGCTTCTGCATTCCATCTATCCTGTTTGATGCTCTCTCTTTGTGCTGCGTAATGCAGATTATGCTCCCATTCTTTCTGACTTGGAAAGAAAGGTTCCTTGCTGCTCCCATCAGCTGGAAAAACACAGGGAGGCTCTCTGAACACACTGTTGGGTGGGCAATCATCTTCCGTCATTTCTACATTTCTTTTATCACCATTTGATGTATAAATTTTTGCAGTATCTCCTGTGGCAGTGGCTTGGGTTTGTCTCTTTGATGTCATTGTGTTAAAGAGAGATCCATCTCTTTGCCACATGGCAGAAGCAGGGCTGTTAGAGGAAAATCTCCGTGCATTGATGTAGCTTGTGTCTGCTTGTTGAGGAACTGACTGTAATAGTGTGTCTTCATCTGGCTGTTTCACACCTCCAGCCTTTTCCAGGTGTGTAAAGTCTGCCTTAGTACTCCGTTGGGTAACAACAGCTGAATTCCTGTTCAGTCCTGTAGGTTTTGGTTGGTCCTTTGAATCAGGAAAGCTTGACTCATCAGTTCTGATACCAGATGAAGAAACGGAAGAGTTACGACTTAGCCAAGGCTGACAGCCTTCAGTGAATTCTGAAAAATTCCTGTTTGCACTTCTTGTCATCCTTTTGATACTTGTATTTTCTGGAGAGTACATGTGGAAATTGTTCTGCAGGCGCTGTGTACCAAACTTGGCATTCTTTGTATGTGCCCACTGGTGGTCATTTAAATTAGCCATAAACGCTTCAAAGCTGGCATCGGGGGAAATGAACACTTCATCACTGTAACACTGAGGAATATCAGTCCAAGAAGTATAGCTGTCTTTTCTTCCATAGGAATTTTTTTGGTTTGCACACAACTTGCTTTGAGAAGAGGTATCTCTATAGTAGGATCTAGAGAGATTATTTTCTGATTTGTATAAAGGATAGTTTTCCCAGTTATCAAAGGGCAATGGAGAAGTAGCTTTGTCAGGGCAACTAACTCTACTAAAGCAATTACTGCTTGAAATAGATCTTCTATAGTGGTGTTTTGAGTGGTAACTTGGGTATTTCTTAGTTTCTTGTAAAGAGCTGGGGTATCTACCATGGTCTGTAGCATGAAACTCCATCAGTGACTGAGTTCTGAACATTGTTTCTGGAATTTGTTCTGAAGAGTCTGGTGTGTTGTTCCATACGATGGAAGATAGAGGAATCCTCTTTGGGTTCTGCCGACCAAACCTTGGCATAAAACCATTCTTGCTCTCCCTTGCCAATGGATTCTGTAAACTAGACGCTGATAGCTGATCAGAAGATACTGATGATGGACACCTCCGAAGGGAACACACGGAGTAACTTCTGCCAGCTGTATCCCTGTTCATACAGCTCTTGTGCCGAAATCCACTGTTGTGTGTCACGGAAGGGGGATACAAGCTCCCTTCCGAGGAGCGTCCGAAGGAAACTGCAGACAGCCTCCTACGGTGCAGACGAGGATTCCCATCGGCTGCATTGCCATAACTGCAATCTTCTTGAAAGGCTGCTTGGTGCCAGTTCATATATGCACTGTGTAACTTCCTTGGTCTGATGAAAAGCTTGTGCTCATCTTTAGCCCTTAGTGTTCTCAGTCCATCTAGGAAAAATGTGCTAGGTATGTCGCTCCAGTCGTTTCTCTGTTGCCCCCTACTAGCAGTGTGCCTCTTTGAAGTAGGGAATGCACTACTGCTTTGGACATTTGATGCACTGCTAGTAGAAGCTGTCCTCTCCAAAGGGTCTTGGGTTTGTTCCTGGGCCAGCTGGTCATCCAGATCACTTAGAACTGCACAGGGGAAAAAAAAAGATACTTGGTTTTGTTTTCTTTAATAATCTTCTGATTGCTTATGTTTAAAAGTTTCATGTGTTACACTAATAATCAGAACTGGCTTTAACAGGAGTCAGCTTCTCAGCATTCAAAATCTTTCCCAAACCACACATTCTTCCTCCATAGGACCTTTCAGCAGTCACTCATTATGACTACCAAAAAAAAAATGCTCTCCTCCATGACTACTCTTTATGTAAATGTTAGTCTTTATGCTATTTAAAAGAACACAACCATTTGAGGTCTTGAGTTCTCACTCATACACTGTACACGTGTGTGTGTTTGTGTGTGTGTGCATAAACCTTCCAAATATAGTCTGGAAGCAAAAAAATCCCTGAAAAGAATTCACGAGGCAAACATGGACATTTCTGTGTGATCACAAAGTACAGTTATGATGTAGCTATAAGAAAACAGAATCCTGCAAACCATCAAACAAGCATATTCGGTAGTCTGGCACGTCCACTGTTTGTTTCGTTCATAAAAGAAGTTCTCTTCTGAATTGTATGACCACTGAAAATGGCATTTTCTGGATAAGAAAGGGTAATTAAATAGTTAGGAAGCTGATTCAATCTAGCAACAAATATGTATTTATATAAACATACATATAGGGAACCTAATGAACTGGAATTAAACACTGTTTACAAGATACTCAGTCAGAAGACTGACAGCAATGTATTAAAACTATTTTTATTGTCAAAACCAATTATGCCTTTGCTAATAGTATTCTTCTGCTATTTTGTGAATACCACACACAATATACAATGGATGTGATTGTTTTGTTACAGAATTTCCTAATCCACTTGAATACATAAGACTGAGCGATCACTCATTACAGACCCGTGCTAACACTACAAAAGCATTAAGAAAGCACTGATAAGCATTTATAGTTGGAATAAAATGTGATCCAAAGATACTAAATTCTCCATTTTTCCTAAGTTTCTCTTCAGCACACAAAAGTGAAGACTCCTGAGAAACTCAACGTAGAACAAGAAAAAAAGATGATTTGTTTCTGCATCTTCCATTGGGAGGACATGACCCAAACTAAAAAAGAACCTTGAACTTTTGACTGGGGATATCAAAAAGGCTCCTAGAAAACTTACTGAGGCCATAATGCCTCTTGCTTCTGTGGTTTGTGGCTTTACAGTTTATAAAACCATGCTCAGTAATTAATCATTATCAAATTATACATGCAGGAAACTGGGATAGAATGCTCACATAACCATATGTCTGCATCTAAAGGGTGCACTATGGGCTCCTGGCATGACTGCAGAGAGAACTGTGCACAGTCACATGGGATTTTTCTGAACTGCATTAGTATGAGATGAAATGCATTCTGAGAGTGATCACTGATTTCTCCTGAAGCCATTGTTCGAGTAGACATTCTGCTGTCAGACGAAGGCAAAAAAAAGTAGCCACTCTGCTAGAAATGAACCATGTTTTACAGCCTGTGCTTTTGCAGAAAATTCTCTCAGCCACAGTCACTTCTGGTAACAATACTATCAAACTATACCAAAATAAAGACTCACACTTACCACTGAAAATCTCCTTCTCTAGCTGTTCATCCCATTCCAGCGTACTTTTCTCCATTGTTTCATTTTGGTTGGTATCAAAAGAATGACCTCTTATTTCAGTTGACATTGGGGAATTACACAGTTCAACCTGTTAAACATTGCAAGGTAACCCGGTTTCAGTTCTACATGTGGGTTCAAATCACATTTCACATGCCACATCACAAATTGTATCACAAGTCCCAGAGGTGAGCAAACTCTGTCAATCCATTAAATAATGTATATTAAAATACACAACTGTAATTGTAAAACTGCATGCATTTTATAGTCTTCTACGCATATAATAAGGAGAATTACTCATTTTGCCCTCATCCTGTAGCATATTTTGGATAAGGGCATAGTTTACTTATTTTATCCAAATATATCCTTATTGCATTGTATCTCTCAATTTAGTTTTCCACAATCACTTTTTCCTTGACCAGTATATTTTAAAATTCACACACTGACCTCCAAACCAAGATTTCATAATTTAACACTACAGTCCACTTTCTTATTGCAAGACAGCACGTAGTGGTAAAAGTGGGGAAAATGTCATCCTATTCCCCATCTGTATTTGGATTACATGTTAACCTGAGAGGTTCTATCCCAACCATATTTCTCTCAGCTCACAGTCTCAGATGATGGAAGTCCAGGCAAACTGTTTAACTGCTGAATTATTTTAGCTGAAACTCTTCCTCTTTTTTTCAAAAAAATCCATCCTACTACTTTTTTGCTTTCCATATTCATAATATTTTACTCTTCTAGCTATAATATAGCTTTATATAGTATGTTTATATAACAGACAGGATTATCTGATAAGATCTTTGCTCAATCATATATTAATACAGATTATGCTTTTGTTTTTGAAATATGAGAGAAGGGAGGTGGCCAGTTAACATACTCTGTGCATTTGATTATACACTGTACACTTCCTAGTCCCCTCTGTGGTTATACCACCAATTGAAGATGAGGAAAAACATGTTAGTAATACAGGCTAATAAAGTAAGTAAGATAGAAAATATAATCCTTGGAAGAAAATCTGCTATTTCGACAGCATGCACCTAAATTACATTAGAAATAAATCTTTTGTTTTATCCCTAAAATGAGCTTGTGCTTATAAAATGGAACATCCATCCATCAAAAAAAAAAAAATTCATACTTCAAAATTTACATTTACATGGTAACTCTGTGCATGGAAATTTTGTACAAGAGGTTCTAGCTTACTGCCTGTCCAAGCCAGCTTCTCATTTTCATCCTTGTACAAATGAAATGAAACCAAGTAAATACACTAGGTTATTGTTTAGTGTGAGTTTTGATCTATTTACAGGTTGGTTACAGTTGCCAAGATACATGAAGGTCTTGACCTAGGAAAAGATCCATGCAATTATTCTGTCATTATGTGAGAATTGAAATCTGGCAGAGGCAGATGTAGGGCCTAGCTAGGAAAGCCTTGGATTTAACAGACAAGCTCAGTGTACTACATGCAACACGTTCACAACACAGATATTTTACTCAGCATTTAAAACAAGAACTACAAGAATACTATTTAAACAGACATTAAAGCAACAGCCTACACCAAAGGGACTAGTTTTTGAAAAATCTGTATTTAAACATTGCAGACAGTAAATTGATAAGCTACTCACCGTTGCCATTTCTTCCACTTTTGAGGATGGGCTAGCAGAACTGTCATATCTGTAGGCAGAGGGATTTAAATGTTGGCTTTGAAAAGGAACTTGATGTAATTTCATTAGGTAATGAATATCCAGCAGCTTCTCATTTCAACAACTAGTGAGAAGCATCTGAGGAAAACCTGCTTTATGAAGAATTAATCCTCACCTCCCCCTCCACCAAAATCCCTCAGAAATAAAGTACTGGGAAGATGAACCATTCAGTTTGGCCTTGTCAGCTTGCAAACTTCCTAACTGCACAGCCAAAAATGAACTCAGCCTACTGACATCTCAGTGTCTGCAACAGCCATAAAGCAGCTGTTTCAATCCAGCATTATGGTAAAATGGTATTAATTCTTTTTCCAAACAACAATTATTTAGTAGGTACTACTTGTAGTTGTTATATACTTGTTAATCTCTGAGTGCTTTGCATCTGCAATTCTATGGTTTTTCTCTTCCATTTCACCCTGCTCAGCTGCAGAGCTGTGCTCTGTCCCTGCAAAGGAGGAGAGACAGACAGCAGACCCCAAGCAGCCTTCATTTACCAATTTTTAAGACATGGTAGAAGGCTCATCTGCTTTCCTAGGCTGTTTAAGGCTGCAAGGGCTTGGCAGAGAATGTCTCAAGCGCCCGTGAGTAACACCATGGTTAGGACAAGCCAAGAAGCCCTGAACATAGAAATTACTCTGTGCAACGGGGTGACTTGCAGACAAACACAAAATAAACGAAAGAAACAAGAACAGGACTAGACTTCACTGAGTCTATTCCAGTCTGCAGATCCTTGTTTTACAACTAAGCAAACCCAGTCCCTACAAAGCCCTGAAGGAAATGTTGTTCAGCCTGTGCTTATTGCCAGTTCTTCCTTGTCTCAGAAACTGCATTTTCCCAGGAAGTTAATTCTTGGGAGAAAATGAGGTAGGGAAAGATGGTTCTGCTCAGTCCTGTTTGTCTCAAAGACTTTTTGAATGACCTTGTTCTTAGGCTCTTAAAACCTCCCTGTGCTCAGGTAGACTACTTTATTGTGCTTCAACAGCAAGTATAAACCGGCTTGTTGGCAAGTTCTTTGTGGCCCAGCCTTTCCTCCTGAAGTGCTTTGTCATTTGTTTGCAATGTGCTTGCAGGCAGGGAAGAACAGTTGAAAGGTGCAATTTGTTTTTGCTTCTGTAATTGTGAACTGTAAAACCAGGATTCCTCTCTGACATGGGGTCCAACTGAAACCAAACAAGCCTGTTGACTTCAGTGGACGTAGGATTTGGCTAGACAGTCTGAATCTGAAATTCCTCTTTTCCTCGTAGCTCTGAATAAAAGCAGTCATTAAATCAGGGGCTACTTCTCCCTTTGAATGAAGTTTACAGAATCAGAACTCAGAAACGTATGTAGCTGTTCCTTTAAACTTAAATAAAGTTGTGTTTTAATGCTTCTAAAACAAATTAAGAATGAAACTTATGTTTCAGAGCTTTTACAATTATTTCCTGCAAATTAAGTTCAGGAAAATCCTGTGGCTTAGCAAGCTACCTTAATTTTACTTATATGCATAACAAAAATGCAAAAGCTTTGTTAGAAGCTTTCTTCATCAGCTTTACTGTGTAAAGCCACTCTTCGGCAAAGCCCAAGAGCGCAAAGCTCTCCCCACTTGATGTTGTATTAATTGCTCCTTGCATTGAACCTACATGAAGTAGACATGTTAGTTAGAGATGTCAGTTAGAAATATCTTCTGATAGTCTAGGCAAAATTTAAATTTTCATTTGCACCTCTGGCACTATTCTAAATTCATCTGTCTTTATTGTCACTGTTCTCTCAGAAATAACTGGTCATTGCATCCTGCTTTATTTTTCTCCCTGCTATCTTATACTAATAAGGTTATTTTAATCTTTTCCTTATGCCAATCTCTCCACTTCCCAAACTGCCTTATTATTTTCTATGAGCTGTTTTACATTTTCCAGCATTTCAAAATTAAAGTTTTTCTTACTTTCAGAGAAATATTGTTTAATTAGGAAACAGTAACTCAGTTTCTTCTTTTGTTAATGACACTGAGCAATGTTTGCATTATTTTGCACACAATGCATATACACATATTTGTAAATATTCTATTATTCATAAACAGGAAAGAAGCTAAACTGATGTTAAAGTTCAGAAATATTTGCCATCTGGAAAATACTCCTCAGTATGGAAAATGAGAAATTATATTTTATACTTTTCCACTTACATACGTATGTATCTTTTTAATGACAATCAAATGTAAGATTAAAAGTAAAAGATGACGATCACTACAGGTAACAATAGTAAAAATCCATGAATTAAAATCTGCTGTGAATTAGTATTTCCACAGAGGCAAGGCACCTGTCTTCCCCAGGCTACCACCAAGCTGTCTAATGTCAATATAATCCATTTTCTTCAATACTATTCTTATGAGTACTACATAAGAATACAGCTAAAAACCAAATACACAACTCACATATACTGAAAACACAAACAGCAGTTTTGTCCAGGATGAATCACACTTAGGTATTAGAAAATAGTAAGGATGAATTCAAGAACAATGACACCTCTGAACCAAAAGTGATCAAACATTTCACTGCCTCCAGACTACAGTTACAAACCTTTTATTAGCATCTTCTGTATCTCCAGGTAGGCGCACTCCTTCCTGCAGCATCCATGACTTATTCTCACAGTAAAACACCGCCGCAGCTGACCAAACTGTCCCTCCAGAACCGAAAGGACCCTCTAACCAGCCATTAATGTTTAGCCACTGAAAAGCTTCTGCCAGTCAGGCTTACAGGACTTACAGTGCTGCGTCCTATAGTGTTTCACTAGCTCTCCAAAATAACTCTACCTGCTGAGAGGCAGATTGTTTCAGGGCTTTGCCTATGCATAAAGCAAACCACATGCCACGGCAACACCTAGAAGAGGGTGGGGGAAGTTTTCAACAGAGAGGCGTGACTAGAAAATGTAGCAATCAGCTCAGTTACACGTCAGGATTGACTTGTTTATTTTTCAAGTTATGCTCGGTCAGAAATCAAAGGCATCTGAGCCTGAGATACGATACATTTTCCATGGAAAAGCCAGATAAACACACACGAGAAAAGCTGATGTAATGAGTAGGCACAGTTTGGTTTTTTTGCCGTCTAAAATTAAGAAATAATTTCAGCGCTTAGATTCTACAGAAAAACCTCGACCTTCGTGCGTGCATTGGCTACCTCACTGTGCACCAGGATAAAGCACCCTTGAAATCTGATTCTCAGTTACACAAGTGTCCCTTTATTCTTCAGGGAAGACTGTGGCCCAGCGTTTCTGTGTCCCAGGATGAGGGGCATTACCAGGTCACACGAAAGAGGAAGGAGAAGATGACAGGTACAGAGCAGTGTTAACATTGCATATTCTTTTACTGTGATATGTTGTTATGTAAGAGAATTGTTACCAGTGAACATCCACAAAGCTAACCTCACAGCCGCTACTCAAACCTCTCCTTAAATCTCCTGCTTTGATACAAACATTCCACAATAGCAAGCTGCTCTGTTACAAAACCTACATATCAGACTAATCATAATTTCTTTAGAGGCCTGCATTCCCTGTCATTGTTTATTACAGCTTGTCTTACCATCATGCCAGCAGGCAGCCCCAGGCACAGACCAGAATATCACTGAGTAAAAATCAGCTTTTTGTACCAAAGATCTTGCACCTTTATACTTAGATTTCACAGCAGTGCACAGTGCAGCTCTAACCTGTGATTGCCAGTCCCAAGCACTACTGTAAGATGCACACAGGAACAGTAAGACTTCATTCACGTGTTGCTGACATATGGCCATACAGGACAGAAGATAAGAGAGAACAGGCAGCTAACCAGCCTGACCATAGTTTCTCCCCACCCCTTTCCCTCTGAACAGCAGCTCCAGCCCAAGGAATGGCAAAGGAGAAGGATGCTCTTCAAACAGCAGATCCAGAGCTGTATATGAGACCACCTTTGGTTCAGATCCAAAAACAAAAGCAAACCAAAGTACTGAAACCAAAGCACTGACAAAGCACAGAAGGCAAAAGTGCCAAGAGCCGTCCAGTTTTCCTGGCTGGAGCTAAAGCTGCAGGGCTGCCTCTGAACTGCCTCTGGGCTAGAAATGGTGGGAACTGATGCAGCAGAGCTGCCTGGGGCCAGTACTCTCTGCCATGACTTGGAAAAGCTATGCTTTCCTATTTTCTCACAGCCATAGGGCACCAGATCCCCATGCACCTTACACCAAGTCCTCTTGAGAGGGAATTAAACAGGATGCAGCTGCTCCTAAGTGT
>VRYO01002772.1:18035032-18065506 GCA_009812075.1 Sialia sialis
AGTGTGGCTTATATTCAGGTGCAGCTTATAATCGTGAAATTACTGTACTTTAAAGTCTTTTTGCAAAACCTGAACAAAAGAGGCTTAGCCAAGAGACTCCACCTACTACTTGTGACTTAGTCCACTTTCTTCTGAAACAATACAGATAATCTGTCATTACAGATCTTCCCAATGAGGGAAAAAGCAAGAGACTGGAAAAACAATTTAACAAAGTTTTCTACAAGTTTAGAATTTTGTTCTAAAACACAGAATAACTCACAGACTTTTTAAAAGCTGGAAATAATGTATGTTCTGATTATAGCTCACCGTGGTTGCTTCTGAGTCTGGGTTTTCCTTGATTTTCTAAAGGAGGAAAGCCAAGCTAAAGGTGATCTGAACCCCAGAAAGGAAGCTGAAGAGTTCTTTTGTGCTTGAGGATTTGTGCGGGATGACATTTTTATTTCTTTATGATCTAAAAATGTAATAAAAAGTAGATTTGTTTCAAGTTCTTAATAAATACAGTATTAAAATATATATAAATGTTATATCCTCATAAAAAATTTCTTTTGCTTACCTTTTATGTCAGGAAAATCCAGTTTTGACATTTTTGGACAGACTATGCGACATACTGGTTTATAATGACTAACTAGAAGACAGAAAGATAAACAGGTTCAAAGTTTCAAAAGGTGTTATTGGTTTTGGATGATGCTCGAGAGATACATGAGTCTGATTTTCACAAATTAATCAGCACTTGATCACTTGAAAATCATACCTCTTTTAAAATACAGGCAAACCAAACATTTGAAAATCAAGGCACCCACAATCATTACTCATTTTCTTTTTACTTTTGTAAGAAATATAAATGTGACAACCCAGAATATACAATGACCTAACTGACTATAATGTAACTACATAACACTAACTCAGACTAACGCATCCTCTGTATCACATAATTCCTTACAATGCGATTCCTGTGGCCACTGGAGTACCTTTTTTTTTCTGCTACAAACTGCATATCTCATCTGTGTTTTCAATGCAAATTTTTGTGAAGGATTTCTTTGGGAAGGTTATGACTTGTTTTCTTCAAATAAAACATAAACTCAGTCTGCCTGTAAAAGCAGCTGGCATGTGGTGGGAAGATGAGGATGAGTATTGCTTATAGATAAGGGAAAGAAACTGCAGGATCTGCACCACACCACAGTGAACTGGAGGATACAAGGAAACACGACATCACTTACGAATAAGGCATTATGTTTTTTTTTCCATTTAAAGCCATGCATGCCTGAAACAATACAACAGTTTGAAAATGGCTTATCCAATGACTGTAGGAGAAAGCAAACTGAGGAATTAGAGCATAGTGTCATTTATAACAATAGCAAGGGGCAGCATTTTGGACATTGTCCAAAATGAAGTGAATAATTCATGTAATGTGATTTAAATCCCGTGTGTAATACATGGCTTTTCCTCCAGTGACAATCTCTGTGTACTTGAAAATGTTGCATTCTTTACCCCTTTAAGATCCTTATCTCTTGGTAACATTGACTTGACAATGCAGGTGACATCAAGAGAGTCCTAACAGCACTGTGCCATAGCCAGGATGGTCTAGAGATGTAGACACAGCAAGGCTTGCAGGTAGAAGTAGTACCTTTTATTTAGCCAACTTATACAGTTGGAAACATCAGATGAGCCTCTGAGGCACACAAGCCCTTCTTCAGATTTTAAATAGAAACAGGTGCTTTCAAAGTTAAATACCAGAGAACAATTACACGGAGTTTAGTCAATCAATCTCTGAAAGAGAAAAATAGTGGGTAGCTGAGGACTAGAGGGGATGTTGGGGAAAAAAAGGTCAGGAGAGACTGAGATCTGTTCTGTGAAGGTGTGTAGTATCAGGAAAATGTTTAAGGTTTCACTTTTCTTTTGAAATACACGACTCTGCTTCCAGTTGCTATGAAGCACAAATAGGAAGAGCTCAATGAAAAACATGCAGAAGTGTGAATGGAATAAAAGTATGTATTATGCATGAGAACTATCTGGATAGAAGATAAAAGACATTACAGAATTACATGCTTTTTATAGAGACACCCTGTTTCTTGTGCATGTTCATCAGAACCTGTGAAATGAGATCTCAAGAAATTGCTTCCTGGTCAGGCCAACTTTTCAGGCTTTGACACTCACCCTTTAGCCCAGTGTTACCAGAAAAAGTTTTCCACTGGTATATTCAAAACTTTCTCACCCAAACTCATCTGCTTATTCCAAATGTCATTTAGGTGCTTCTAGTTTTTTTAAAAAACTAAGCAAAACCAATTTTTTTGTGCTGGTTTTGGCTGGTGTAGTTAATTTTTTCCACAGTCGCTTGCATGACCTATGTTCTGCATTTGGGCTGGAAGCAGTGTTGGTAACACAGGGATGTTTTAGTCACTGCTGAGCAGCACTTACACAGAGTTAAGGCCTTTCTTGCCTCTCACTCCACGCTATAAGCAAGTTGGCTCTGTGTGCACAAGGAGCTGGGAGGGGACACAGGTGGCACAGCTGACCCCAGCTGACCCAAGTGACATTCCAGACCCTACAGCACTGTGCTCAGCATATAAAGCTGAGGGGAAAAGAAGGAAGGGAGGATGTTCAGAGTTTGTTTGTGTTTGTCTTCCCAAGCAACCATTGTGCATCATGGAGCCCAGCTTTCCTGGGGACAGCTGAACACCTTCCTGCCCACAGGAAGTGGTAACTTAATTATGTGGTTTGCTTCCTCATGTGAAAGGCTTATCCTTTACCGATTAAACTGTCTTTATCTCAACTCATGAGTTCTTTCACTTTTAGCCTCCTGCCCATCCTGATGGGGATCAAGTGAATGAGCCACTGAGTGAGGCTTAGTTGATGGCTGGGGTTAAACCATGAGAGTCCTTTAGGATGCCCAGTGTAGGGCTCAAAGTGTTTGAGATAAGGATAGAGCTCAGTGGAAAGTGCTGCACTGAATTTATCACTGTTCTTGCTGTTTAATTATTAATTGACAGATTCCTGTGCTTGCCATGGGGCTTGCTTGCCAGGCCGTAAGTTAGAGCCTAATGTTCCTTGGTGGAATGGTTATGGTGTACCTCTGAAGGGATTGTGGCCAAGAATAAGTCAGTAGAAGGTACACCTCAAAGCATCTGTGGTTGTGCATGTGGTCATTCCGGACCTCAAAGTGTGTGGCCATAGACAAGACCACGACAGAGCAAGTACTCCCCTGCAGGGACTGCAGCCATGGGTAAAGCCATGCTGGAATAGGTGCATTTCTGAAGGCACTGTGGCCCATGGAGGAGGCCATGCTGGAAAAGCCCCTCAGATGGGCTGGGCTGTGGGTAAGTCCATGCTGCAGCAAGTATATCCCTGGAGAGACTGTGGCTCTACTTGGAGCAGGTAGACCCTGAGACACTGCACTATATGGGTAAATCTAAGCTGGAGCAGAGGAAAGGTGAAGGCAGTGGGGTGGTTAATGGGGATATACTGGGTAAAGTGGGACCTGAGCATGATGTAAATGGTAGGGAATAAGGAGTAAAGAATGCGCTGGGTTTGGCTGTGATAATTATTTCCATGGTAGCTAATATGGGGCTATGGTCTGGATTTGTGCTGAGAACAGTGTTGATAATTCCTGGATGTTTTCCTTACAGCTAAGCAGGGCTTACACAGAGCCAAGGCTTTTCTGCTTCCCACCCCACCTCATCAACGAGTGGATTGGGGGTGTGCAAGGAGGTGGGAAGATACACAGCTGGGACAGCTGACCACAGCTGACCTGATGGATACCCCACACCATATGGCATCATACTCAGCATATAAAATCTAGGGGAAGAAGAGGGAAGGAGTATTCATAGTGATGGCATTTGTCTCCTCAAGTCACCATTACATTGATGGAGCCCTGGAGATGGCTGAACACCTCCCCACGTCACCTGGGGAGTGGTGAATGAATTCTTTGCTTTCCTTTGATTGTGTGTGTGGCTTTTGCTTTATCTATCACTGTCTTTATCTCAATTCACTTTTAGCTCTCCAGTTCTCACCTCCATGCACAGTGGGGGAGTGAATGAGTGGCTGTGTAGAGCTTTGCTGCCAGCTGGGGTTAAACCACAACCTTTTTGTACAATGCAGACTTCACTGCTTTGATTGGGAAGCTACCACTGTATTTACCATGATATAGCAATTTCATTTTGATTAATATACTTTTTTTACAGTAAGAAAAATTAATCACTGGAACAGCTTCCTCAGGGACACGTTAGAGTCCCCATCACTAGAGATTTACAACATGTGACTGCAAACAGTGCTAAATAATCTCAACTAGGTTCCCTTTCCCATGAAAAACTGACCTGAAGATCTTCTGACGTCCTTTCAACATGGGCTATACTATGATTCTAATTACAGCATAACAATATCAGGGATTTTCTGTTGTGAACCTCAGCTCTGCTTATAACAGAATCTGCTTAAAGAAACGCACCCATTTTGAAAATATATCTTTGGTAAAACTATGATATGAGAAGAAGATCCGTGCAATTTCAGAAACTCCTTTACTATTACACTCTGACATGCCATAAGACATTGATTTGGTGACCATTATATAGATAAGGAAGTGGACAAATGCAACTCACTGGTGTTTTTGCTCTTCCTTAGCTGATGCTCTAATTGTGGTTTTAACATTCTATTGACATCAACGTAATTCTGAAATTTTCTTCTTTTTATTTCTTCAAACCATTCTCCAGTCACTCCATGCAGCCCTTTTTCAGACTTCTTTCTCTTCAGAAGTTTGCTAAAAAGGAAAAAAAATTAAGCCATTTTAGATATTACTGGTCCATCATTAGGAACTCTCCCTATTGTTCATTAAAGTACTTACAGTATATCTCTACATATAATGACTTTTACAAAGTCAGTGAGACATGACACATTCACAGCAATCACATACAAGTTTTAGTTACAGCTACATTCTACAGTTTAACAAATGAGATTATGGGACCAGGTTAAGTGGATGACATATGTTTGCATTATTCTCTTCCTTGAAGAAGTGCATCTTTTTTTCCTTGCAAGAATAAGGCAATCCAACACATTCTAAAGCTAATTGAAAGTAAGATTAAGTTGGTCCAATAAGCAAATTATAATAAATAACACTCTAAATAAAGCAGTTTTTGAGACATTTATTCACTCATTTAAGTAGAAGCAATAACAAGAATATTTCTATTTTCTAGGGGTAGATCACTGATGCCCTGACAGTGAGGTGTCCACTACACATTTTCCATGCAAAGGAGAACAGTAAATTGTGAATTCAGCTGATAGATATTCATGCAACATGTTCAACAAGTTTATCACATCTTCCCCTTTCCTTGATGCATAGTGATTCTGCCTGTGTTCAATATGGATGGAGGCAACTCATAATGAATATTAATCTTCTGCCACACTGAGGTGCAGCCTGAGCAAGCTACACACATGTGGCTGCAACTGAAGAAGATATTCAGTAGCAAGTTCAGGTTTTAGACCAAGAGGTCATAGGAATGAATGAGTTTAGCTGGACATAAAAGAACAAGGGAATGGGAATAGTGCAAGGGACATGCAAAGTTACTTGTTTTCAAATTACATTATACTAGTGTCGAAAGTATGGATGCAAATGCACCAACTCCACACCCCAACTGATTCTGATGGCAACAAAACAAGACTTCGTGCACAGCCTGGAGATGTCATACCAATGTTTGAGCAAGACTTTAATGTAAATCTGCCTCCTTAATCAAAGGTAAAAATCTGGTCTAGAAATACAGATGCTCTCAGACAACATGAGTTGCTTCAGTAATCAATTTCAATCAAAACTCATCTGAGACAATTCCACTTCACAGAACAAACTTAAAATTAAACATCTGGTCTGGAAATGGATATGTTTTGCTCTGGAATGTATAGACTTCATTGTCCATACTAGCCCCTACCGTGCATCTGGTGGCACTTGATGGACAGGAAGGCTGCAGGGAGACATTTTTGGGAAATGAGTATTTCCCTAGAAGAAGATTACACAGCCACACGCACGAGTACTGGCCATTCCAAATAAACTTGTTACAAAGACAAAAATGTTAATGACTGCAGATATTACCGCACCATGGGAGTGACTAAACACCGTAAATGCATTGTGCAGCCTGGAACGCAGCCTAGCACTGATGTGAAGCAGGAGGGGATGAACAACGTGCTCTCCAGAGCCAGCTCCATAACCTCACTCCTGCGGCCTTACCAAAGGGGATCCAAGACACTGGGAGGAGTAAAAGCACAGAGGGGAAGGAATGAGCTGCTTGGGGAGCGGCTGCAGCCACAGCGACTGCCGGGGAAACAACGCCTGGGCAGTTCTGCTGAAGTCCCGACAGCGGAGAGCATCTGTAAGGATGCAGCCCCGCGGGCTTCCAGAACCCAGGCAGGCCGAACCGCCGCTCCCGGGGAAAGGGGAGCCGGGACCGCCGCTCCCGGGGAAAGGGGAGCCGGGACCGCCGCTCCCGGGGAAAGGGGGAGCCGGGATCGCCGCTCCCGGGGAAAGGGGGAGCCGGGATCGCCGCTCCCGGGGAAGGGGCGGGCGCGGCCCTGGCGCCCCCCGGCGGTGGCAGCACCGCGCGCCCGTGTCCCGGGACAGCCCCGCGGCCGGGAAGCGACGGGACCGGCAGGGAAACTACCACTTGCTGCACATTTACGCATTCCAGAGCAAAGGGAAATATTAAAACTCCACAATCACCCTAACATCGAACATACCACGCATTGCACGAACACGCCTTGCACTGAGAAACGTCTTGCAAAAAACACTGACTTCAGTGCTTAAGCACGTAAAGTCTTTACTGGCACATGCTTGGCATTATATGTAGTCGTTATCTGTGAATATTCTGCTTTTGAATTGTGCGGTCATGCCCAGCTCATCAAATAAATCCTTTAAACTGCTTGTGCATGTTTATATTTATACACACACACATGCGCATATATATGGAACCTTATATATATATGTATGTGTGTGTGTGTGTGTGTATCTATGTATGTAGTACAGTATTTTCACGATTATAAGCCGCACCTGATCATAAGCCGCACCTCCCAGTAGCCGGGTAGACCACGGGATCTGTCCATATATAAGCCGCACCTGAATATAAGCCGCACTACTGGGGCAGGCTGGATTCTTCAGGGAAAGAGGTGCGGCTTATAATCGTGAAATTACTGTACGTATATATATATATATCTCTGCAGTTATTTGAGTAAGGAATAATAGTTAAGGAGCATGATACACGATACGTATTTGCAATACTGTATGGCTATTAAGTATTACTCCTTCGAGATGACTCCCAGCCAAACCACATCATTTCCCTGCATACCTGCTCTGTCAAGTTTACGTGCCCCCTCACGATACTAATGAAGGACAGTTGTGAGCCAGAAGTAAAGCCCATCTCAAGAAACAATTACAGCAGGAGATGGTATCTGCACTCAGTATTGCAATGAACCTGCCTCTGAGGCAGCACTATTGTTACTCGGATTGCACATCATATATTGAGACATTGCACCGTGAGGAGTGTCAAAACACTATCGCCCTCTAAACCAAGTGTACTAATCCTGTTTCCCAGTCTGCTCCATCTATCCTTACACCTCATTTGCCTACAGCTTCTTTGTACACTTGGAGCCACTACCTTTTGAGAGGAGACAATATCATTGTGACTGGGAAAAGTATCTATAAACTACTGTGGGATTGAAGGCAAATCCATTCCCAGGATTATTTACAGAGACTGCTCCACAAACCAGTGCAGGCAGCAACCCTAAATGACCTCACAGGCTCATTATCTTTTCCCATCTATTATTCTACACAACATCTAAACTAATGAATCACTCAGGAGCAACTTCTTCACACTGTTTTTAAAAGCATCTCTTCCGTATTGGCACAAGGATTTCTTACAGACCTCTTCAGGGAAAAGTTAACTTAAATGTTTGTATGCCCTGGACTTTCATGTGGGTTATCATAAATACTGACAATAGATGTGTAGCCTCCCCTGCCACTTCCTGTTAGGATAATAAGGATAATAATTACTTGCTACTGTAAGAGGAAAGGCATTTTCCTTACCCATCTTCACTCTGAATATAAAGAGCAACATGTGTTCAAGGTAGTAGAAACTGGATTGCCAAACAGGACGTCTGGGGACAAACTGTTGTTTGCAGAGGACAGAGGATTCAACCCCATTTTTGCTAAAGCAGAAATTATTATTCCTATTGAATTTAGCAGAGCAGGATTTGGCCCTAAAGGACTCTTACCATACACCTCATAAGAGAACAAATAAACTACAAAGTATGAGGAATTGTAGCAGGTGAAGAATAAGCAGATCAAATTTGCTCATTGGATCAAAGCTCTCAGTGTCTGAAAAGACAAGACTGAAAGGATTGCAGATAAAAATAGCATTGAAAGCATTAAATAAAAAAGCAGGTCAGATAACTTGCAGTAACCTAAACCACGCTTTTCTCTTTACTCTGTTCATATTTCTTGCTTTGTCAAGAGGAAAAGGCTAGAGATGTTAAAAAACAGTGCCTGAAGAACCTGATCTTTCCTAATTTTTTCTTTACTTCAACTTACCCCCTTCCCACCACTTTACACATTATGCTGCACTGGTGAATGATACAACTCCATCATTTTTATCACCAGGTATTTTTCTAGAAAACTCTGGCTGTTGTCACAGCCACAAGAAGCTCTAAAACTCTGTTCTGATGCTGAATTGCATCCCCATTCATCTGTTTAGTCAGAAATAAGTTCTGCATCTTTAAAACTAGATCTGAGAGTGAAGTGGGGAGAGAAGGAAAAGCAGTGGATTTTGTTTCACATCTGTATTCAAAGCAGAGATAGGCAGAGCTCTTGGAGTTCTCCGCTCTGCAGACAGACGGGGAGTCTTCCATTGCTCTTTTCACTGGTTTTTTTCTAGTTAGCTGAAGCCAGGAGGTTTTTTTTGGAACTTTTCAGTCCAGGAACAGCAGGACTATGGTCCAGAAGCCCCCAAGCTGCACTGAGGCTGGGACACCGGACCTGAGCCTCAGAGAGACGGAGAGAAAGCCGAGCACACACCCACAAAAAGGGCTCTGAACTAGAAAAGGACTCTGTCTGAATTTGCCATCTCTTCAGAACAGCGAGAGGCTCCATTGTTTAATTTTCTCATGTTTGTGAATACTTCGCTTGTTAAATAAAGAGTTTTTCTCCACTTTTCTCGAAGGAGGTTTTCCACCCAAACAGGAAGGGCTGCTGAATTTTGCCCTTTAGAGAACTTTCCTTTGGAAGTCCCCTTCCAAATTTGTCCCAAACCAGGACAAACGCATATGCAAGTATATTTTCTTTATCTTTCTATTTTATGAAAATAATTTAAAGACATACTTTCAACTTGTTATCTTTTTTAGAAAAAAAAAAAGGGGGGGGGAAAGAAGTATTACTGACAAAGGCAAAGGCTATCACAGCTGAAGCAATTTAAAAAAAAAAATTACTATCTGTCATTTCCCAGAAACACATAATAGCATTAACAACAACATTCTGGTTTCCAAGGTGCCAGATTAACCTGTGGCAGGTTAATCCTACCAGGAAGAAAAACAATGAGTCAACAGACTCTTTCCTAGCATGGCAGACACACAACAGGTCTGTTTTCTAAGGCAGTCTTTATTCTTAGTAGCTAATATATTTTTACTCACGTTAAAGCATGTTTTGTTTATTTTTCTTTCTTACTGTTGTCTGTTTGGCTAATAAAAATGAACCAAGTCAGCTTCATTATTATATGTAAGACATTATGCACAAGTGAATGAATCACAGAGGAAAAAAGACTCCCATGTTTTGGTTGCACATAGTACAAGACAATGTAAAAACATCTAACTGAAAATTGACTTCTTTTTCAATTTGGTACTTGTAAAATTAAGCATTTCTGCAGTAATTCTCTGAAAAGCCAAGGTCTCCTCTATTTTGATGAACAAAATGTGTTGCCAATAATGCTTGAATCTAACCTGCTAGGTCGTTGCCAATCAAACGCTCAAATTTAATTTTCTCTTCCCCTGAAATAATAGTTTTCTATTCAAGTGTTCATCCTTTTCATCCTTCTATCATTTTTGTTATTATGTATTCATTTTATAATGCCCATTAACCCTCTAAGTTGCCCTCAGATATATTTATCTGAGTGTGTGACCAACAGAACTAAGGATGTGCATGGGCAAAGAGGATGTGGCACAACGATGCAGAATAAAGAGTGTGTGGGTTCAGTGTCTGTGCCTGCCCAGGACCCAAACACCAACAAGTGCAATGGAAGGACTTTCCCTCCCACAGCCTGACCGGGTGCCTGCTCAGGAGAGTTAGAGTCCTCTAGTGGTGACACCCCTACATGGAAAGGAGCACCTGGAAGTGCCAGGAAATATTCTCCAGAAGGCTAGGGGTGCCCAGCACTGAACTGTACAGCATACGTTTTCAATTCCACTTTAATGGTCGCATGACACTGCCAGCTCATACTTATCCCTAAATATTCAGATTCCAGCAACGTGGAAAACCAAGACACAGAAGGCAGAAGAAAGTGAAATGGGAATTCATCCTCTCTAGTTTTTCTTCCCAGACTGTACGTTTAACAGGGAGAAGTACTTAAAACACAAAGATTACACTTCAGCGCATGAATTTGATATGCAGCCTGAAGTATCCTTTCAAACAGCAAGTAGGGCTACATAAACAGATACCTGCAAACAGAAATATAATTCTGTCCTTAGAACACTTTTCTGAGAATAGGTATTCACACATTAAGGTCTGCTGTGTGTGTCAGGGATGCAGTCAGGGAATATGTGAGTTAAAGGCAGAACATCTCTGCCCTTACTAAAGTTCCACCTTGTCTGCTCATGGGGAAAACCCTTCCATTTCCACCCATCCTACTCTTAATTAAAAAGTAGAATAAATCACAAAATCTGACATTATTACACCATCTCTATTCAACAAACTTATACTTTTAAATTAAAGCTGATCACCTGCTTTGAGACAGCCTAATCCAGTGGCATTGTGTGCATTCATTACACACAATCCACGAAGACAGTGAGACTATGAGCATACACAGAACACTGGACTACCAATGGACATCAAATACTTCTACTCTGTAAGTCACAATGACTTTAACTGCAGCACCCTCTGCACACAGACCAAAAGTTACCTCGGTTTTCTCCAAAACATTAACTTCTCATATTAAACTATGTGACATTAATACACTGACTTACACTAGCTGCTGTTTTCCTTCATCAAGCCCAACACTCCTTTCCCCTTGAAGCTTTTGTCTGCTTTCCTGAGCAAGAGCACAGAACACTTTCCTTTGAAATGGAAAACTAGGAATGTTGTAAGCGCAAGAACAAAGGTTAATTCTCATGTTGACTACATAACTCCTCTCTGTTCTGGCACCTCAGGAATCAGAAACTTTCCGTTAAAGCTCTGAAACGAGAAACTCAATGACTGCCTTCAAAAAGTTAAGTTTTCAAAACAGAGCATTGAAAACTGAGATCATGGGAGCTGAGGGTGATCAATCATGTATCTCAAGGTGTGACGATGCCTCAAAACATTCCTTTTAATATGAAACTATTTTTTTAGCAGCTACACTGAGTTTACAGTGAAAACATAATTTCAGCACTGCTGGAACAAACAGGAAAGTCTGTAAGAGCAGATCTGTTAGAGGTTATATATCCTTAGAAAATGAAAGGTTTTAGTCCTCTGGGCAGCTGGTCACTAAGCCAGTAAGGTGGAATACCACTAGGAATGTCACAGCTCTTGGTGACTCTCCGGCCTGGGCTGACTCTGCCATTCCCTTCACAATGCATGAAAAACAGGGGAAAGCTCTATTCTGTGAATATTTTACTGATTAGTTACAATGTCTCTGTAGGCTACAAAAGACAGTCCAGAAAAAAGGGTATTACTTTACTACCCTGTTAATACTTGCATATGGTAATAACAAAACAAACCCATGATGTAATGGAAAGAAAAGCCACATATCGTATTTAAAATGTGTCACATAGCTTCTGAATGGTAGTAATTAATGTCTCTAAAGAAATTACTTCATTAACAGGAATTTCTATTAATATTAATACATGCTAATAGAGGCAATAGATATAATTCTCCATGTAAAGATTCTGATCTATTTGCAGTCATAGATATAGTCTCAGTCCAAAAACACTGCATGCCAGGAATAAGTTTTGAGCTCCTGAATTTCTCTCCCAGAAATTTTACATGGAAATGTAAGATGTATGCAATGTATACCACATGATGGGTTGAAAGACTGAGGATCAGATCTCTCAATAAATCTGAAGCTAATGATTAACAGCAGACATATTTACTCTGCCAGGGTAGAGCTGCTAGTTGATTACAATCAACTTTTATAAATACTGATAGCATGCAGAGACAGCTGTCTGTTGCAAGTAATTTACAGCTCAGTCATGTGTTGTAAAGTTAACTGCCTTACAAAGGACTCCATTCCTCATGTTATTGTTTGACTTTCTTTATGCAAAACCTTTCCTAAGAAACAATATAAGAAAAAAGGCCCAAAAAACAAGAAACAAAACACAGGCCAGTGAGAACTCTGAAAGAGGGGAATTGGTTTCAAATGAAGAGCAAATCCTCACCTCTACAAACAGGTTTGTGTATGATGGGCCATGGGTCTGCACAGCATTCTGAAATTGAGAGGCTCTAAACAGGCTTAGACCTTTGCCTGAACAGAGCTGAGCCTGGAACTCAGGGATCTCAAAATACACCTTTGCAATCTCAGATAATTGTGCAGAGTCTCAAATTGAGCAGAGTTTACAGTTCTGGACAACAGAAGTAAGACAGGTCAGTGTACCTGCACACAGTTTATGTGCTACTGTAACACTACAAAAGCCTCATTTACATTGCTTTAAATTAAGGAAAGAGGTCATAAGAATTAATGAAAGCTTTAAAAGTTGACACAGTGGGTGTTTTTCATCTGGAAATGTAATGCTTATATACATGTATGTAATTTATGCTCACACAGAGATCCTCTGTTATAGTACCTTAGACTGTCATAATGTATCACAACTCTTCCACTGGAAATTGTAATATTATAGTATAATAATACTTTAAAGTATTACATTTACATATGTATAATTTTGCATATATTAAAGAATGCACAAATATACACATATAAATATGTATTTAAGAACACAAAACTCTATAATGGAGAAAGAGACTGCAGAGCATCCCAGACACACTTTTCCTGACTGCAGCTTTCTGCACTCAGACCCCTACTCATCAAAAAATCCAAAGACATGGCAAGAAGAAGTGCTACAGTTCCTTGATTAGTCCAACAACAAAGTAAATTCTATGTAATTTATGTGCTATGAAGTGTAAACATACTGTACTTTTCATCATTTACTCTTAGCTTTTGTGGTTTTAATGTGTTTGTTCACAGTTAATATGGTTCCAGTATATGGATTTATTTATTTCTGAGGTGAGACTGAAAAAAAAGAAGATAATTTCAGTTAAAAGTTTAAAAGGCAGATATTTAAATATAGTTTATCATAGTTAATAGTATAAACATAATAATTTAGCTGCAAAGAAGGATTAGGAATACATTTCATGTGAACTTTTAGATGCACATGTCCTCAGAACAAATCCTATCTTTCCCCACCTGCTTTAATGAATTTCTGGCATTAAATATTTAAGTAGTGATTTTTTTCATGCTGTAAGCTCCAAGGAAATAAGTACAGTAATTTCACGAATATAAGCCGCACCTTTTTCATTGAAGAATCCAGTCTGCCCCAGTAGTGCGGCTTATATTCAGGTGCAGCTTATAATCGTGAAATTACTGTAATTTTTTCAATTTAGAACAAGTATAGGAAAGATCAAACTGAGGTCAGGTCTTAGTTTATATAGTCCTGTGTTAAATTTCTGGAACAGAAAAGAAAATGAAGTCTCTGTGCCCAAAATTCAAAACTCCAGTGGGCCAAACTCTACTTGATTTGAAAACCAAATTAAGAGGAAAAAATAGCGTTTAAAAGATAATTAAATTCACAAACCCCTAACAAAACCCAAATTTAAAAGAAGAAAAGGAGATGGACTCACACAACAATTTCCCAATGTCATCAAAACAGTATCTGACAGAAACCAGTGAACATCAGCTGGAGTCCTGACACACAGCCCAAGCTTTGATCCCAGCTGCTAGCCAGGCTGAGAGCCACATCTGTGGCAGGTGCAAGTGCTGCATGTCTGCATGGATGTGGGAGTTTGAAGTACATCAGGGACCAAATCCAGTGCCTTGGGCTTCACTACAGAAAGCAGGTGCTGCAGTGTTTGACAGGCCTATGTGGCACACACAAACCTGAGCACACCGCTGGAGCACAGCTGTGGGAGATAGCCAGCCACTCTGAGCATGGACCAGCTGTGTTTCTGGGAATTTTTGAATTACTGGCATAACCAATTTATTACTTCTGAAATACATGCAAGCACTTGAAGGTGTTGGGACACAATGTGTAGAAGCTGTCAGCACGAGAAAATCATTCTCTTCTCCTACAGGCACCTCTGTGACTCTCTGCTTGCTTAATATGGAAAGCTGTCTTCTTCTACCTAAAGGCAACTTCCAGCTCCAACTAATGTCATTTATTAATTTAACCTCTGCACTTGAATTGTGGAGGAGACAGAGGGTATTGAGAATATAGAGACACTACTATTGGAAAGGTTAAACCTGGAAAGTGTGCAGACTTCCTACAAGGTGCACAAGGCTGTAATTGGGTCACAAGATCATGGAAAACCTAAGAAAATTGGACTGCTCTGCATTAGCTATTCCAGAATAACTCCCCATATTGACTGACTATTCAATAGCGCTTGCTTGTTCTGCTGTGTCTGACCTATTTATTCTTGAACCTGGTCAATATATCTATGTAGACAGAGTTCAATAAATTCTACTTTTACCATTAAGCTTGGATTTGGAAAATGTCTGCCTATGACTTAACAGTAAGTCTTTGCTTAATTCTCATCAATTTTGAAATTGATCCTACCATCACCACCCTACTTTTGGCAACCCTAGTGACATCAGAAAGTGACCTCAATAATAACAATTACAATCCTTGTGATTTTCACTTTTACACTGTTTGGTCACCTGAAAATGCAAACATTAGTCTCAGTAGTGTGAAAGACAGGACACAAGGGCTGGGTTTGAATTAGTGTGGGTGAAAGTGCCCTGAGAATGTCTTTCCCACTCCTGTGGGTCTGGCTGCCTAGGAGGAAACACAGTGAGGAAAAATCTTGATATGCAACTTAACTATTGCATTCGGTTACAGTACCCCCATTTAAACAAGATAAGTCCCAAAATGGGATAATTGCAACAGCAATTGTTTACCAAACCAAATAAAGATTTTTTTAATCCCGGTCTTCCCTGCCATTTATGCTTCTATTGGCACTTCTTTAGCATATTATCCCTTCAGGGCTTCAAGGACCTATTTTCATTAGTGTTTACAAACCACTAAACACACCGGTGGCACAGTGTCAGGGGTAAGTAATAATAGTATCTCCTCCACAAACAAGACACAATAGAACTCTTGCGCCCTGAAACATTCCCGGGTGGAGTATCTCTTAGGAAAGAATTTCTTTATTAATGCTTTGTGTTCAGGGAGGGAGCTCCACTGGAACAACAATATAGCCAGGTAACGCTGTCCTGGTATCCTGTCTGCTCTCCTCACCCATGCAGCTCATGTATTTTGGAGCTGATTTTAATTTTTTTTTTTGTAATTATGAGGAGTTGAGCCCTAAATCTAGATCTCTAACACCCAAGAAGTTATTCTTGGTCTCCAAGAAGGTAAACAGGACTATTTTTGTGAATATGACAAAATAAAACCTGTAATGGCAGACCCCTCAAACTATAAGCAACATATTGAAACACCAAGTATGAATAAGCTCCAATACAAAAATGAGTATGTGCACTTCTGCAACAAATCCCTCTTCCAAGAGAAGAAGGTGAAAAAATTTTTAAGAAATTTGAGAAAATAAAATCTACTTTTATTTATTTTTATTCCCACTTTTGATGGCCAGACCTGTGAGAGCAAATGGAATTACCTGGAACAAATGAACTCAGTAAATGATCTGCCGTGAGGCAGTAAGAAACAGCTGTGTGCCTGTAACAAGTAACTATGTCCAAATTATTTATTGTAGAGACTGTCTAGAGCACTCTAAGGAGGAGATTCATCTTTCCCACAACACTCAAATGTTGTTAATGGGTCAGCAAGAGTGGAGTACTGAGTGGTGCTGACTGTACCTCCCAATTAATTTTATATGCTTTTCATCTTCAAATTTGAGGGTAAATTGAAATAAATCTTTGTTTTGTTGCTGTCTATTCTCATCGACATCTGCAAAACAAATCTATTAAACCCCCCAAAAAGCATAAATCAACCTGGAAAAGAGCAGAACAAATTAAACCAAATACAATGCGTGCTCTCCTCTCCCAAAAGCTCCATTTCCCTATCCTCTTTTTTTCAGCTCCTATTCATAGACAGTGGCTGATGTGCCAGATATGTTCTAGAGCTGGCAATTAATTTTTTGCCATTCTTCCTACTGCAAAAAAAAGAAAAAAAAAATCCTTAAATAATACATGCATAATTAGTTCTCAAAACACGACCTGGAAAGTAAATTACTGTTAGGGAAGGTACGTTCATTTCCCTGTTCTGTGGCTCAGTCTCTCAGTTGTTTTCAGGATCTCATTTGAAAGTGAAGAAACAGTATTTTCCTTTTTCTCAAGGATTAATAAACAAAAACAGCACAAGACAATTGCATGCAGTTGTAATAGGAGCATTATACAAAACTGCCAAGTCTCCTAAATAAAATTATTAAAGAATACAGAACTTTTGTGCCCTTTTACATGCATTTTCTATTTATCTGTAGCTCTGCTACTCTGTCTTCTAACTGTTCATCTTTTAGACAACCTGCAACTGCAGCAGCTACCTGTTCCCATGCCACATCCCCCTACCTGCTGCCTCTTTTAAGTCGCTGTCTCCATGTCTCCTGGCTCTTCTCATCTCAGCTGCTTTCTCTGGGCCCTGATGCAGTATCAGGGGTGGAGGTGCATCTCAGCAGCCAGTGCTCAGGCACTGTGAGACATCAAAGACCCAAAGCTGACTGGAACGACACCTGCTTGGGCACTGTGCTTCTCCACACTCCGCAGAGGGAGGAGCTGCCTTGGAGATAAAAGGCATTAGCTCCACCTCTGTATCCCAGAGCTTCATGCCCTAACGCTGTGGAGACTTCCTACAGGGACTGCCAGTTCCTCTGCTACCTGCCAGGCTCTGAAGTGCTGTCCTGAAGAAACAGAAGGCAGTCAGCCTCTCTTCACCCTGCCCATTTGCTTCATCAATAAAGGACAGAAAAGAGAAGCACGTACAGGTTTGTTTAGCTTTTGGGAGCTGTCTGTGCAAATATTAACTGTCAGTTCTTTTATTCATTTGTGTCCCCAGCAGCTGCAGAACAAAGCTTAAAAAGATGAGCTGAGTGCATTCTGAAGTCCTGAAACATTAGGTCAAATTGTATCTTGAATGTTTTTATGTTGGGATTTTCAGACCTGTTTCATTACATACAGAAAGTTGCTCTGTGGTATTAATAACTGTGTCAGCATTCATTGCACTCTTATGGAAACTGAATTGTTCGGGAGCTATGTAAGCATGATGCTGCACTGTGAACATGCTGTATTCCTCCCTGTCTTCTCCTGGGAATCTAATTGTAACTGAAATACTTGTGACATGGAACGTCTTTCCACAAGCATCTGTAAAATCATTAGTTTCACTAACCAGGCTTATTAAATAGCATTTCATGACTTGAGTTCGACCTCTGCCTTAATACTGCAGATGCAATTATGGAGCAATGCATGTATATTGATATAAAAACCCCTAAATTCCATCTCTCTTCCATGCTAACACTTATGATGAATGAAACTGGATTGGATGAGTAAAGAAATTTGAAGGCAAGTGATACTCAAGTTCAAAAATAAAACGTATTTTTTTCTTTTACTTTATTAAATACATGATTAATAAGTTTCTGAAGTACTTTTGGTGTATATAGCCGTGAGCAGCCATATGAGTTATACCAAAGCTGATTGTTGCTGCTTCTCTGAACTTGTTTCAGGGAGAAGGAGGCAGGTATGGCTGGTTTGTGGTGGCTGCTCAGAGGTACTGACAGGAGCCACGAGAGGGCACTGGAAGGAGAGAACAGACCAAAAAATGCAGTCCTGGGAACCAGCAGGCCAGGACACAGCAAGAGCTCTGCTCCCTGCCCATTGCAAGAATAAATTAAGGTCCAACAGGACATGCAGTTCATTTCTGTATAAAAGCAAAAGTTATACTGAGAGGTGTCCCAGGCCTGGCTTAGAGGTCTGAAGGCTGCCAAGGAGCCAAGAAAGGGCCAATGGCACCCAGAGAATGTGCTGGGGCATCACGAGCAACAGGTGGGGAAGCGCCAAGCAGAGCTGGGAACTACATAAATGTGCACAATTGACAACCTAACTCAGAGGCTCCTGCTCTACACAAAGGCTACAAGAAGAAAGGGAGATGAGAGAGGCTGTATAAAGCAAACTCCCCAGAAAATATCCCCATCATACACTTCATTTCACAAAGGCATGGATGAAGAGATATCCAGTTCTACCCAGTGTAGGTAAGCAACAAGAAAAGAGAAAAAATGTATTTGTCAGAAAACAATTGCAACTCAACACATTTGAGGAACCCACAACAAATGACAGAGAACATCAGATTTCCTCATCTGATTTTATTTCTTATTTCATCTTTCAAAATTAACTGGTGTGAACATTTTTCAATATAACAAATGTGGCTCGTTCCTGCTTTTTGGATTCTAGAGTTATATACGGGAATGGATTTCAATTTCTCATTGACCTTTAAAGAGACTGGCAGACAGCTATGTGCTTGCTTGTATGACATCAAACAGTACGGACAAGATCAGTGCGGTCATTAGAACCTGACTTTGCTCTGACAGTAAATACTTCATTCCCTCTGTCAATCCAGTCCAGATTGGTCTATACAGGAACATGCTATATTGTAAATACAGATGGTCACTGAAAACATGTTACCAATTTGCTACTGACCTCTGGTTGTTACTGATTTGCTCCCTGGCCCTGCCCAGCTCCAGTTAGCTCTTTCCAAAACCATGCCCAAGAGCATTTTGAAGGGCAACTCACTTCACTAACTTTGTGCAAAAAGAGTAGTCTTAATGAAATTGTTCCTCCCATTCCACAGTGTCTCCTAGATGCCGTGTTTGATTGGTAGCATTGCTAGCTTCAAAATCACACTTCGATAATATCCCAGGAGCAGGTTGCCAGAGTTCTCAGGCACTCTTTTAAAACTTTTAAACTGAAAAAAAGATCTATAAAGTTAATTATCAAATAATAGTAATAAGAATCACAAGGAGGCAGGCATATGGGACAAAGGAGAACAAATGCAATTTTGTTTAGAGCCTCTGAAGCTCACTGTGGTCATATAGGAGCTGCAAATTTGGCCCTCCAGGGTGATCACTGTTATTACATTGATTATAGTAGCACAGGGCAACACCACACAGACTGGAACCTGTCTGCTGCTGATGGGAGTCTTCTGGCCTGAAGAGCTTACAATCGAAATAAGACCAGGTAGACAAGTGGAGTGAGAATGAAAGTACTTTTATTGGGTCCAGGAGAGATTAGGAAACTTGCCCAAGAACACAGAGCTTGGACAGATCCAGGGTTTAACCTAGATTTTCAGTATGGCGCCTTGGTCATAAATGCTTCACCTACCTTCTGCTCAACTTGTGAATGCCTCTCCAGCTGAAACTACATTTTAAATTAAATTTAAACAGACTACATCTCAGTTATGCATCGCCAGAAACATCCTGTTAGACCGTGTTTATTTTGACAGCTTTCACATAGAGAACATTTTCTATTGACCAAGTCCTAAGTGCACAGACAAAGAAACAAATACAAATTTGGGGGCAGGTGAAAGCCTCGAGCTCAAGAGCAAGTTACTGCTTCACAAGGCTCTCTACAGCATTGGAAGCTTCAATGCATTTGCTTTAGCTTTAATCCCAAAAGCTTTAGAATTAAAACTTACAGCTCTCCAGCTATTTAATTCCCTATATCCAGCAAAATAGTCATCCTTTTTGGGAGGGTAATAATAAGACACATGGAACAAAAATTAATCAGAAAAAGAAAAGTAATACCAAATTATGGAAGAAATAAACTGCCAAACTTAATACAGTCCCGGTTCACATGCCACAGAAAACCAAGACAAGTTTTAGATGTAAGTCATTGTTGACACAAAATATTTAACCATGCTCATCATAAAATCCACTTCACTGAAATAAAAAATACACAGTACAAGAATCCACTTGACGCAAATGTTACTCATTAACATTCCCTCTATATCTTACACAAAAGCATTCTCACAAGTGTGAGAAGTGCTCACTTGCAAATCTGAAAGAGCACTGCCTCTCACTTCACAATGTGCCAAAAGTCATACCTGCGGGAAGAAATTACAACCTTTAATAATAAACGGCTCATTTTCCAGCCTAATTTCTATTAATTCCTCGACCTTTGCTTTCACTATCAACACAAAGGCGAAATATGAACTAGAAGCAAGGTCGAAGTGTCCTACATCTTGGTAAGGCGGAGAAAATTCAATTAAGTAACTTTCAAGAGTCTTGCGAACTACCTTTCAGGCAGGTGAGTGCCTGGCTTTGTTTCCAAAAGCTGCAGGGATCGACTCAAAAGCCGCAGAGCCGCCGCGTTTCCCTGCGATGTCCGGCACAACTTTCCCGTCGCTGTTGTCTCCCGGGTACCGGTGTTTAGCCCACACCCCTGCCACGGGCACGGTGAAGCACAGAAGCTGCCTCCTCCTCCCCGGGAAAGGAGTGGTGCCAGGGGAGCCGCAGCCGTGACTCAGAGCCGTGTCTGTCACAACACGCATTTCCCAAATGTCCCGATGCTGCAGGTGCCCGGCCGGACGGCTCCGGCGGGAGGCACTGGCGCTCCCGATGTCCCGACAGGACCGCCGGGAGCTCAGCTCTGCCTGCCCCGCAGCCCCGCAACCCCATCCCGGCGGGGCGCCTTTCCCACTCTCCATCCTCTTTCCGCGCCGCCGGGCTGGGGCCGTGCGCCCTCCGCAATCCCATCCCGCGCCCTCCGCAATCCCATCCCGCGCCCACCGCCTCCGCGATGGCACCGACAGGACGGCGCTGAAAGCCGGTACCTGACTCTGTCCTTCTCTGCCCGCCGGAGCTCCGCGTCCCTCTGCAGCACCTGGAAAATCGCCCTGGCTTCCTCCTCGTTCAGAAAGCTGAGATCTGGCCCCTGGGGCGCTGCGCTCATGGCTTGGCTTACGGGCGGGCGGGCAGCGCAGAGCCCCGCGGAGCGCGCAGCCACAGCGGCATGGCCGAGCGCACCGCGCACGCCGGCACCGCGGGGCCCCGAGCGGCCACAGCGCAGCGGCCGCGGCTCGGAACCGCCCTGGCACGGCGGGGCAGCTCCTCCGGAGCGATCGCAGCGCAGCCCGGCGGGGCGGGGCGGGGCAGGGCAGGGCAGGGAGGAGCGGGGAGGCGGCGCCGGAGCCGGATCCAGAGTGGGTGTCAGTGTTGGCGTTGGAGTGGCCGCTCGCCCCGTGCTCGTGTCCCAGCGGCTGCGGCTGGGTCGGGTGATGCGCTGAGCGCTCGGCGCGCTGTTTGCTTTGGCGCTGCCCGCCGAGCGCACGCCCGCTGGGGGAGGCCGATGCGGTTCCCGGTCAGGCTGACGGCGCCGTTCCCGCCCGGCAAACCCTGCCGCGGCTCTGCCCGGCTCCCCGCGGAACGCCAGTGCCGCCCCGGAGCGGAGCACGCCGCTCCCACCGCTGTGGGAGGACGGGCCCGTAGTTCTGCGGAGTGGATGCAAAGCGACAGCTTTTCCACCAGGGAGCAACGGGACACTGCTTCCTATTTACTCTCCTTTAAAGTTTTCCGGAAGAAATGGTAGAGAGCTATTCTTGTTCTTGACTTGGGAGTTAAAATCACATCTCGAAGTAATTTCATCCTGATTCCATTCTAACAGCGCTAATGCAACTCAACTCTGTTGGTGGGAGCAACACGAATTGTTGTGTTTCTCCAATGTAGTTTGCTCAGTTAGTTGAAAACCTTGTAATATGTCCTTTGAAATTTTTCCATCGAAGAACTTTATTCAGGGCTGAACTGCAGATGGAGAAGGAAAATTATGCTGAATTCTTTCAGGCTGAGAAAGTTGGGGCTCTTCAGCCTGGAAGAGAAGATTTGTTGTGGAGGCCTTGTAACAACCTTTCAATATATGAAGGGGCCTAGAGGGAAGCCAGAGAGGGGAGACTTTTCCTAGGAACTGTAGTGGCAGGACAAGGAGTAATGGGTACAAACTTAAAAGAGGTGAAATTTAGGTTAGATATCAAGAAGAATATTTTTTACTGTGAGAGTGGTGAGGTACTGGAACTGGTTGCTCAGGGGGGTTGTGGATGCCCCAGTCCTGGCAGTGTTCAAGGCCAGGTTGGACAAGGCCTTGAGCAACCTCGTCTAATGGGAGGTATCCCTGCCCATGGCCAGGGGGGTTGAGACTCGATGATCTTTAAGACCCCTTCCAAACCTTTAACATTCTCTGATTCTATGAAAGAAAACACAATTTTTGTTATGGCAAGGCGATCAGTGGGAAAAGGCAGGGCAGTGTGCAGCAGGAGCAGGGCTGTGATGCACGCAGCCACCTTCCCACCCTGCAGCAGGCTGATGTGGGGCTGTGGGAGAGTGTTTCCCATTAGGGAGTTGAGTGATGCAAGTGGAAATAAGGGCCTCAAAGCACAGCAGGAATAATAGGTTGCAGGAAGTTCCTTGTTTCGGCAGAGCTTCTGGCATCATTTGTGTGACCCAAAGAGACACTTGTTTCCTGGTAACCAAACAGCAGAAGCAAGGCTGTGACACAATTGATGAAAATGTAAAAAAGTGAGCTATAAAGAATTGTGATGTGAAGAGGGTGTGTCTCCAACAGAGAAAAGACAGTGAATTTTTTAATAGTGGAGATGCTTCTGGGTGAAGTCCAAGCATTTCTAAGTTGTTTCTAAAGGTGCAAGAGCCACAGCTGTCCCTGGTGCGCTAGGAGAACTTCCCTCTAAGAGCAAACGCCCTGTCCTTCCCGTTCTGTTCCACTGAGCATAACAGAGTGACTCTTCCACCAGCAGAAGCTGAGTGGATGGAATTCTCCCAGGGACTCTCCCAGGCTGTGAATTAGACATCACTCTCCCTTTCTGATTGGCACCTGCAGGATATGGGAAGCAGTTGCTCACTGTGCTTCTGCTTCATGCTGGATCTGCTCCCAGAGCCGGGGCAGAACATAGTAACATTGTTTTTACTGTACACCCATTGTAATGAAGCTCATCAATGCCCACACTTGCTTTAAAAATGTTTCATCTTACTGGTGAGTTGTGGACTTTTAACTACGTGTGCAAACTTACAAGACGTCCCTGCTCCTTGCAGGGGATTGGACTAGATGACCTTTAAAAGTCCTTTCCAAACCAAACCATTCTGTGATTCTCTGGTGAAAAATAAATGCATACATACAGAATATATAGGAAGGCAGTGCCTTTTCTTAGGGTTTTGCAAAGGAAATTATGTATTACAGTTCTTACAAATAAAGGGTGGTATTTCCCCACAAATTCGGTGACTATAATTGTACCTATCCTGCACATAAGTCAAAAAATGGACTTATATTTCTAAGTTTCTCTTTTTCTTCATTTCTAGAAATCAGATTATTTGGTGCATTTTTCTTCCCATTATTAAAATACTTGTTGGCATATTTTTAGTGCAGAGGGAAACAGGGACAGGATGTTCATTTAATGTATAAGCAATTTCTGTAAGAAAAATGTTTTTTGTTGTGTACAAAGCAATGGAATTGTTTAGAAAAGTGAACAAGTACATACACTAACGGCTTTAGAGGGATACTGCAGACTTCACAATGATAAATATTTCAATGGCTTTTGTCCAGAATATTTAGAGATTTGGGCATAGCCATTTTTATAATAAGAAGACCTTCATTTTACACAGCATCTTTGGTATGTCACATAAGCATTACAAAATGTGTATGGCACCAGGAATAGAAACAGCTCCTATCTATGGAGTCTTTTACCAGAAATTTATTTTGTGAAAAATAACCACTTTTCCAAATGTCTTTTCATTACTCCACCTCCCTTTATGTCTTCTCCATATATGGGTCACGACGGCAAGAAAACACTGCCTGTATTCCAGTATTTAGAGTCTCTAGCACCTTATGTGCTCTAATTTCTGCTCCACAGACCAAAGATAAGATACATGCTTTAAATTTTTTCCATGTTTTTTAGCTAACAGTTGTTCCATGAAGACACAGAAGTGTTTCTTGTAAATATGTAGTGTTTTCCGGTTTAAAAACCTGAAACAGAGGGCCAAAAGAGCATATGAGAGGCTGGAGACATGAGACATCATTAGTAATGTTAATTGCCGATGCCACTAAAGAGGATGCTGACACACATACCCTAATTATAGGGCAGATTCTTCAAAAATTGCATTTCACAAATACTGCTGTACTAATGGGTGTTGCTAACTCCACTTGTTCTCAGTGGAGGAATTCAAGGTGTAGGGCTCTGGAAAGCCAGGAGCTTTGATTCTGAAAGTTGGTCTGTGCCTAGGGAATTGAGAGGAATGTGTGGAAGGGCTGGTTAAATCCTGTAGCAATTGGCCTTGAGGCTTGTATCAGCCTTGAGGCTTGAAAGAACTGTAAGGTCTTGTCTGTTCCTGTTGCACTAATTGCTATCTAAATTGTCAGCCAGATTAGCGAAGGCTGGTTTAATTAACTCCCTGCATTAAGTGAGAATGGCTTCATGAAAAGGCAAAGAATAAATATGAAGCGTCTTTCATTTAAAATGTACTAAATCTGCTTATTGTTTTTGAAATAAATATTTCTAACACTAGGCTCGGTGAAAAATAGTTGGATCATGCTAAGGACAAAAGCGGTGCCTCTCCTCTGTTTATACCTCTGCCTATTCCAATAGTCATTATTTATTGATGTGTGCTAACATCTGGAGATCCATCTGAGTTTCAGGGGACATGGAAGCTTGCAGTGTATGGTTCCCACTGCCACAGGTCAGCATCTCCACTAAGCAGTGGGTGTCCTCCAAGATCTTTCACTGGGCCCTCAACTCCCACTTTAAAAGAGCTTTGGACTTTCATTTAGACCTTTCAGCTGTAAAGTGGTGCACTTTGAAGATTGCCTGGACATCAACATCCAAATGCTGTTTGTGTTTTTGTAGCTGTTTATGTGCTACACAGCCTCTTGTGAGGCAAGGAGGGAGCCAAGAGCGGGCTGGGCAGGCTGTGGGGTGCAGACCATCACTGAGCAGCCTGCAAATGCCACAGGGAGCAGATCTGCTCTCACAGGGACAGCCAATCTTTAAGGTACACTGTGTTCCCAAGTCACATCTTGCAGCCTGTGTGGCTGCAGACTGCTCCTTTTCACAATCTCCTCAAGCACTTCCTCTTGCTGAGTCTGTCATTCACCTGCTTCTTTTTTCCTCCCCATCCCTGGAGTGTGGGCTGTTCCCTTCCCCATTTTTAGACTGTTCTGCCCACACAGCACATTTCCTCACCCTGCAAGTACTGCTTGCTGCTGCCTCTTGCTCCAAGGCCTTCCTGCCCCGTACATTGCCAATATGGACTCCTCAATTTGTTTCCTGTGCAGGGTTGTTTCTGCTGAAATAGAGTTGTTGATCCCTTGGAATGACATACAGACATCATAGCAAAATATGATCTGTTTTTTGCCTACCAGAAGAAGGGTAAGAGTGATGTTCCAGAAGCATATTTGCCTTTCATAGAAGCAATGGTTATAAGAGAGATCTCAGAAATGGTGGCTGCAGTCTGACCCTGTAACTTCATGACACTACCCTCTGTGTATTTGGTGCTGCTTTAGAAAATGAATCCATGACACCCCTTTGTTTTGCTTTTTCCTTATAACTATCTGTTCTTCTTCCTCCCTTATTTTTAGAATTCAGTTAATCACTAATTTAATTTGTAATATTCACTGGTACTGCACTTTCTCTGGACTGGAGAGAAGAGAATATTATGAGTAGAATCCCTCACAGGGCAAGACTGATTTGGCTTGTAGGGTGTTGCTGCAGATGGCTGTGGCCCAGAGAGGCAGATGAAGCAGATTGCTACCTTTACAGCTCTGGAGTATAAAACCACTGCTTGGAATGGGAGAGCGAACATGTTTGGTTGAAATTATGCAGGGCTTCTGCTTTATTATAGGTCTGATGTCTTGACTGGCAGAGCCATAGGTTGGCTAGTACTGCATATAACATCTGCTCTCTTGGCAGAAACTAGGTAACCTTCTCTTCCTTCTTAACTCATATGTACATAAACATAATCACCAGAGGCCAATACCTGGGACATGGCAGAATTATGCATTTAATATATTTAGGTCATATGCCATTGCATGCAACTTATTAAGACAGGCTTGAGTAAAGGTACAAAGAACCAGACATGACTAAACAATAAGGAAGAGATGTCATCAGAAGCAAGAAGGCAACCTTTAAAACACCGTAGACATATCCAAATGAGAAAAATAGAAAAATCCTGGCTATGAACATATTAAAAAAAGCGAAAAAAAAGAGAAAAGAAATAGCTGGGAGGAGCAACTTGCTGAAGATCTCTAAACAGGGACTAAACCCTTCTTCAGCACATCAAGAAGCTCATCAGGGAGTCTGTAAGGCTGATCAATGACTGCTATTATAAGAAGGACTATGGAAGACTCAGTATGACTTCTAAAAACAAAACTCCTAGTTGACAATGCTCTTTTTGAAGGATGGCAGAAAATATTTGGACAAAGCCAAGTTGATGTAATCTGTCTGTACTTTTGAATACATTTCATAGCTCCATCATCAGCAGCTTCCAAGGAAACTTAGTAGTTAATGAGATTAAATAAAAAGTCATTTTATGGGTCAATAACAGGTTACAGCTTGGGAAATAGAGGGTAAGAGGGCAGGTTACTTATTATAGTGGAAGGTCAGTGGTAACAAGTGGTCACAGTCACTGGTAACCACTGATTTTCTCAAAGCTCTGTGCACACTTTTAGGTGACCTGGAAAAGAAATTAGCAGTGAGGTGCGCAAGTTTGCTGGTGTGGTGGGAAAGTTTGTGATATGAAGCCATTCACGGTAATAAGGACAAAGGCATACTGTGAGGGACCACAAGAGGCTTTTGTAAGACAGAATGACTAAAAAATACAGTGAGAAAAAATCCTGGCTTCACATACAAGCAGCTTTCACCAGTAAGCAATGGACTCTGAACTGACTATTACCATTTGTAATCAAGGATTTTATGACATGCATAACTTGTGAAAACATCAGAAAAGGAACCCAAATATTGGAATTTATTAGGAAAGGAAAAAACACATACAGCATATATATGAATATGGAATGAGTATGGAACATAGATTATATTACATATTCCTACACCATATGAGCATAGACTTCTCCATATATGTTCTGATTATAAATTCATATATATTTTCTATGTAAATGAGGGAATTAGAATATGGAGTTCTATATATTATATATTTCTATGTGTTATCGAAGTGGTGGAAAGGAATTTGGTGTTTCTTCAAGTACAAGAATGAGGGGTCATCATTCTGAATTCCAGACCCATTGCTGCAATCAGGAATATGTGTTTCACATGGCTGTGGAGGACTCCTTGTCTTAGATAAGAAGTTCCTGAGGATTCCTCTTCATTTATGTCTTCTGGTCAGCTGTTGTGCTAATGTGATCGTGACCAGCTGCCATGAGATTTTGTTGGAGTGGCTGTCCTCAAATAGTTTTTCAATATTTACTGCTGGAAGTTGTAACCTTAGGAGCCAACAGATCCCGTCTTGATACCCAACTGTTCTTCATTGTCAGAATCTTAAAAATTTTGCAGTTCACCAGCAGAAGCTAAAAGAGGGTCAGAGTTGAAGCAGAGTGGTGTCAAGATAGGAGGGCATACAGGTGGAGAGATGAGGCTGCTCTGTATGATGGGACAGCTTTGTAGGATTGGGAGTAGACCAATTCACACGACCTCTGCATTTTTGTATCCAAACATCTTTCAGGAATTAAATCAAAACTTCTCTAGTTGTACCTTAATTTCTTATCGAGCCAGCTTTCATGGTTATGCTAGATTCCATTTTATGTGAACCAGAACATGAAAAACATAGGCAAGGCATGCGAATTCATGTCAAATCTCATAAGACAGTGAAGACACACTCAAATGTCCCTGTGCTTCCCTCTGCATGTGCTGTTTCACAAAAGCTAGCCCACATCTGACTGCTGCATCCAGGCTGGTTTTGGCTGGGATGGATAGATAATTTTCCTTTTATCAACTGGTATCTTGTGCTTTGGATTTAGTATGATGGCACATCAATGTCTTTTCAGCTTCTCGTGCATTGCCAGCAAGAAGGCTGGAGTGGCAAAAGAAGTTGGGAGGAGACAGAACTAGGGCAGCTGACCCTAAAGACCAAAGGGATATTCAATACCACATGACATCATGCTGTATATAAATTAGGGCAAAATCTGGCCAGGGGCTGCCCTTGGGAAATGGCTGGGCATCCCTTGGCAAGTGGTGAGCAGCTGCATTGTGTATCACTTGTTTTGTATATTCTAATTCCTGTTATTATGGTAATTAACACTATGGTTATTTACTTCCTCTTCTATCCCATTAAACTGTTTTTATCTTAACCCACAAGTTTTTTCACTTTTACTCTTCTGATTCTGTGCCTCAGGGGGTCAGCTTGCTTGCTGGATGGGGTTAAGGCAGGACAGCATCATGCCAACTATAGTCCCTGGAACTTCTACAGTTGTGTAAGGTGATATCATTGTTTTTTCACAAAAAAATCTCCAAAACTCTAATACAATTTTAGAGCAGCCAGCATGGCTTTACCACAGATACCTGGCTGCCTTCAATGATCACTGCTTTGGGGATGAAAAGCAAGCAATTGATATTGGCTATTTTGACTTTAGCAAGACTGTCAAGACCATGTTTGGTTGTATATTTGTAACCATGTTTGAGAGATATGGACAGGATGGATTGTCTGCAAGGTTGATGAAACAAATGATTGGACCATCAGGCTTGGAGAATTCTGGTTAGTAAATGAATAACTCGTAGCCAGTTAGGAGTGATATTCTTCTGTATTAGATTGTGACCCTGGTGGTATTTAACTTCTTCACTAATGACCTGGATGATGAAATGGAAGGCATCCTCATTAAATGGTGGGGAAAAGATGGCCTGCTGGAGGGCAGGGCAGTTATTCAGGGGCATCTCAACAGGCTAGAGAAATAGCCTAAGAGAAACTTTTTGATGTTCAAAAAAGCAAATTAATAAAAAAACAACCAAACAAAAGAGACAGTTAAAAAAAGGCAAGTAAAGCCTGATCTAAAGGTCTGTGATACAATGCCACTGTACAGTTTGATAGGCTAGAAGAGAGTCTTCTGGGAAGGGACCTGGGGGTCATGGTGAACAGCCCAAACACGAGCCAGCCATGTGCCCTTGCTGCAACAAAGCCTAATGCATGCTGGACTGCATTATTAAGAGTGTGGCCAGCAGGCCAGGGAAAGTGATTTCCTTGGGAACTGTCTCGGGTTGATGTTGTGTCTACTTCTTCTTTTTGCTTCTCCATTTTCACTTTGCTGTCTGCAGGGAGCTGTTGGGCAGCTCTCTCTTGGCTTGTGCTTTGTTGCTGCTGCTAGCTAGTTGCTGGCTGCTTGGCTGCTGCCTTGCTGCTGGCTGCTTGGTTGCTGCTTTGCTGTTGCTGGGTTTTTTTTGTTTTTTTTTTTTCTTTCTCTTTCTTCTTTTTTTTGTCTCTAGGATTTGTGCTGGCTCTGGATGAGACTTGCAGGGCTGTTGGAGCCCGCAAGGGAGGTTCTTTGCTCTTCTTAGTGGCGGCTGAGCTCATAGATTTTCGCTCACTTTAGTGAATTGTTTTCTTAGTGCTGGGAAGTGTTTTCTTGTGTTCATTAATAAATTGGTTTTTTTCACTTTTTTTTTTGAGGGAAAATTTTTTTTAAACCCGGTAGAGGGGAGGAGTCGTGGGGGGTTTGGTTTTTTTTGGGGGGGGCTCCTTTAAAAGTTTTCCCTCAATTTTATTTTAAACTTAAACAAATACTTTTTGGTGGCCCGTACGGGGAAGCCAAAAAAAGTAGAAAAAACGTTACTCTAGTAATATTCTGTTTTCAATTGTTTAGTATTAGTATTAGTATGTTTATCAAATCCATAATGTCTTTTAGTGTAAAAGCTTGCCTGTATGTTTAGACTTTAAGTTTTTTTAAAGTGTTAATACCCCTGTAGTCCTTAAGTTTGTTCTCTTATCCGAAAATAGCCCCAGTGTTGTCCCTAATACAGAGCTTTTGCATTAACAAAGTATTAACCAAAATATTTATTGGGTTAGGCCTGGTTGTGATAATTTGCAAAAAGTTTATAAAAATGTTAGAGTCTGCTTCAAAAGTGTATAAT
>VRYO01002772.1:18070391-18090056 GCA_009812075.1 Sialia sialis
TAAGTTCCATCTGAAAGACCAGGTAAAATACACATTTGTGCTCCAGTTCTACTGCCTAGCTTATCCTCATCTGCATACATTGATGATGAGTCTAAATACCTTCACCTGACAAAGAAAGTAATCATTTAACTAAATGTAATCACTTGTGCTGCAGACAGCTCCCTTTAAATGAATTAGCCTAATTACTTTTATTTTCAATCAAGAAGAACAAATGGTTAAAGTACACAATTTATCTCATTCTAAAGTAGACATTTAAATAGGTCAGATGAATCATGCTTTAAAAGAGGCTGTTTCTCTCCATTGAGTATAAAGGGAGTCTGGCATGACTAGCTCCAAGTTGTAAACTGTATACATCCAAAGTTAGGTGAGAGGAATCTCATCCCACCTGTTTGTGCACTTGATAAAAGAAGAATACCAATAGAGTATAAAATTGAACAAACTGACCTCAGGCTTTGAAACAAGTTGTTTTAATCTTGAAGCAATCTGGCTCTTAATTTAGGGTCTGGTTTAACTCCCACTGAAGTCCACAGCTGTATGTTTTAAGGGGAATTTAATGAGTCTTGTCAATTACTGCTGTTGACTCTCTAATCAAGTATACTTAATTAAATTCAAGGAGAAATGGATACCCATTGCTTAATGAGAAATTATATTCTATAAATACAGGTTATATTTTGAACAGGATTTTTTTGTAAATTAGTTTTCTCCCCTTCCATCTTATAAATAAAATATGTAAAGCAGTATAGATAAATCCTTAGTGATAACTGTCTTTAATAATTCTAATTCAAGTAGCATCCGGAAATATATATGTTTTTCTCTTTCACAGGATTATTTGCTCTTTAATTAATACCTGGAATATATTAAATAAAGTCCAGCAGGATGTCATCACTCTGTTTAAGTGACACCTCTGAAATTTGGTTTGCACTTGTCACTTTTGCAGAGCTGCTCAGTGCTGGACCCCAGATGACAACAGGCTTATTGTACTATTTATAACATGGAGTGCAATGAAGGTGTAGCTGGAAAATCTGATAGAAACTTTTGGGCTCTACTATAAAAAAATAAAATGAATGGCTATCCAAATGAAACCATTGACAATTTACTATGTAGCCAGGGTGTATGGTTCCAGTACTGGTCTTAGTGTGGGGAACTGAGGAAACAGTGGGCATGCATTACCTGACTGTGACTGTGACATGCAATATGGGGGCCTTTGCTGGGACAGATGAAGCCAGAAGATTTGTGTTCTCTTTTCTCCTTGATCATTTCTTGATAAATGATAACTGGCTTCACAATTCGTTGATTTCATGTGTAAATGGTACGGAGGAAGTCTTGAAGCAGGAGAGAGAGGGAGCTCTCTAAAAGGAAGGAACTAGCACCTGAGTGAGATTTACAAAGTCTGGAGTTAAACACTACATATCTATTATCTAATTCAGTTTCTATTTCTACCTGTAAATCTGCTTCTGAGTAACACATGTTTGAGAACACAGAACATTGCCAGGAGCTGGATGAGGGATAGGAGGCTGCCTTGCTTTGGCTCTTCGCTGAGAACTGTGTGTTACAAGTTCCCCTTGTTTGGCAACCCTGATGCAAAGGCAAAAGAGGCCAGCTTGGAAGGATTTGAAACATATTAAAAACTGAATAGCAACCCTGCATTTTAATAACAGGATTAAATTCAAAGAAATGGATCAGTACAGAGGGGCTGAAAGCAAAGGACTCTCTCCAGTTCACCTGGCAGTAAATGAAGAGGATATAAGTGGATGGGGAAATAGGAGCAATTTCAATACATTAGAAACAGTGATGCAAAATTGAATGTTTTTTCTTTTATTTAGCCTACCCCATTCTTGTGGCATGAGATTTTCTGCTAAACAAGAAGCTCTGTTGTAAAGTAGCTCTGCTGTAAACTAGCTCTGCTGTTCCATTCCCAGCTTTCATCCACACAACATCCTGGCTACCTTTATTGTGGCACCTAATCCAGCCACTTATGAATAGTTGGTCTGTGTAAGCCTGTAAGGGAGAACTAACTGTGTGCTCTGCAGAGCTCTTCAGTGGGGAGCACTGGAGATGACAGCTTGTAATGTTAGCTGGGTAACTTCAGGCCTTTGGTACTCTCCTTCTGGTAAATCTGTGCTTGAATTCTTCTAATTGTGTCAACCTGTACTTAAAATCATTTGGTTCAGACTTAGCAAAACCCCGGGTCCTGAAGGGATGCAGAATTAAGAAGTTTTTCCTGTTCCAATTGAAGTACAGTAATTTCACGATTATAAGCCGCACCTTTTTCATTGAAGAATCCAGCCTACCCCAGTAGTGCGGCTTATATTCAGGTGAGGCTTATCTATGGACAAATCCCAGTGAAATGCCAACCCAGAAGTAAGAGCCGGCAGGGGAGGGCGCCTGGGGCTGCCTTTAAAGGCTTCACTGGTCCATGAAAACTGTTTGCAACTTGAGCACCTGACACCAAACCCAGCTGGCAGCAATTCTGTTACTAATTTGTTACTTTGTTAAACATGGATCCTCCTTTAAAAAAAATAATAATAAGGTGCAGCTTATATTCGGGTGTGGCTTATCTATGGACAAATCCCGTGGTCTACCCGGCTACCGGGAGGTGCAGCTTATATTCAGGTATGGCTTATAATCGTGAAATTACTGTAACTACATTGGTAGTTTTCTTACAAATTATCACTTTTTTAATGGACCACACAGACTTTGTATTTCATACTGAAAAAAACATGAAGTTTCTGTGCATTAATAAGTGACCATGATATGAAATCCATTACTCATTTTTTCATGAGGAATGATGAAAAACTGAGAAATTGTATCAATACTCCACGGGGAAGGCATTAGAGTCTAAACACACACACACACACACACATATAAATTTTATTTATATTCAAGTATATAGTCAAGTTATATTGCTATAACTGCAGCATTTTCTGGTATTTGTTGGTACAGCGACCACTGACATGCTGAAAAATTTATACTTGTTCTCATTTTCCTGTAACATCATCCATAAATTTCATCTTGTACTGATCTATTTCATCAGATTAAAAAATCACATGAAGTTTTATAACACTATAAAGATAGGATGAGTCTGATTTCTTTAATTACAAGCCAAAAACTGCTAGTAAAAGTAATTTTGATGTCACAAGAGATGTCAAAGTAACTTAACCAGTTTTAAGTTCTTGTTTTATTTACAAGCTTACAAGATCTACATAGAAGCTTCTTTCTTAAGGGCAAAAGAAAAATACAGAACCAAGATGGCACAGCCTTAGTAATGGCTTGGCTTTAAAGGCAAAGAGATTTATGAGATGTACATGTTCAGTAAACAATAACATTTAGGTACTTGTCTGGGTTTGATGGTGGAAAAGTTACCACAGGATCGGCGTGGCAACAGACATTACCAAATCAGTGGGATTGCACAATAACGATTTTGTGCCATATATAGAATGGAAATTGTATCTGCTCTCATGGGCTAATTTGCAGTGACTTGCCTACCCTGCAGGCGCTTGTATACCAGACCTATGGCAGCACAGAGATCCTTATATAATGGTGCCAATCTTCTATTGGTTAATGATTCTCAGTCATGGTCTTCTCCTGACTTGTGGGCTTTGGGAGGCAGTGGGCCCTGAGTCATGCTCAGTCTGCCACTACCAGAATTACCTTTCCCCAGCTGAGGCTGATTCAGCACAGTTCCTGAGTTGACTGTATTCATTTTTTCCTTATCTTGTCCATTCTGCCAAATTCCGTAGTGGCCTGCAGATTCTGCATTCTTTGTGTCCGCTATCAGTGGTACACTCTTCTTCTCATGCTTTAGTAACCTTACCCTGGATCTGAGATCATTGAAGCTTATCAAGCCCTGAACCTTTACAATGCAGTCCTACCGACAACTAATTTGTCCTTCTAACATCCAGACATCCCTTAGAGCTTGTTAGCTGCTATCTGTTTCATGGACTGAATTTTATTTCTTGGTGATTAGGCTTAAAATTACACAAAAATCAAACATCAAAGAACATACTTTCTTGAGAAAATTTTGTATCTGCCGCATTTTGCAACACTGGGACATCTGACAGCTTGCTTTGGGGATCAGTTGCTGCCCCAGGAAATAGAAAATGGCACTTATATAACAGACTACCATAATCTGGCAGAATATCTAAGTGCTATAGCACATTGAAAAGTGACATGTTGCATTACCTTGGTGGCACACTATTACTCAACAACAGCAGCAGCTGCCAGCACCTAGACAAATAATTAATATGGAGGCAGTTAGGACCTGCCTATCACCCTTAACTTCTCTCCCCTGTATGGGGTAACAGTATCTACATTTTGTGTGATCTTAAATTTCATGTTCTTGTTAGGAGCTAGATATGCTGTCCAGGGGATGGGGATGAGAAGCTAGGTAATGTAAAAATAGACAGTGTCCAAGGAGGAGCTGAGTCCTGCTACCCAGAACAGCAAAAATTTTTCCTCTCTCCTTAATTTCCTTGGCACTGTGATGCTTGGTAGAAGATGCTCAAAAAGGAGGAAAAAAAACTTATTTGCCTTTGCAATTAACACTTGCCATGTGTGATTAAGTCAGAGTACCAGAACTACTTTTTCATTCAAACGCCTCCTCATTCAAGGTGAGAGGCGAAACCAGTTCTTCCTCCATGTCCTCATGGGGACACGTGTACCTGTTTTCCATTAGCCTGGGTGGCAAAGAACAGATCTGTATTCATTCAGGACAACAAAAAGACTTGTCAGACAAGGCAAAAGTAGTTTGTGTGCTGTAGTGGCTGACCTTGAACCTAGACCTAGTTCCTTGCTCACTTCTGAGAGGAATGAGGGAGAGACTTGGAAGTGCAAAAGCTGAAAACTTGGATTGAGATAAAGAGTTTAACAGGTGAAGAAAAACTATTTGTGGAAGTAAACCAGGATAAAGAATTAATTCACTACTTCCCATTGGCAGAAGGTGTCCAGCTACTTCCTGGGAAGCAGGACCTCACCACATGTAACAGTTACTTGTGATGACAAATGCTTTAACCACAAACATCTCTCTTTCCCATTTATTTCATAGTTGATCACAATGTTTTATGGCACGGAAAATGCCATTAGTCTGGGTCATCTGTCCTGGTTCTGACCCCTCCCAGCTTCCTGTGTACCCCCAGATTATTCGCTGAATAGAGAATAGAGGCACAGAATAGAGGCAAAACCCCAAACCAAACCAAAAACCAACCAAACAAGCACAACTGACCCTGATCAAACACTGATCAGCAACATCCAAAACTCTGGTGGTACTAATACTGCTTCAGTCCCAAAGAGCAAACAATGGAAGTCTATGAAGAAAATTAAATTCATCCCAGTCAGACCCAGTGCAAGGGCTGACCATGTTCTGCTGCTGCAAGTGCTGCTGTTGTGAGAGGAGAGGAGTCCCTGTGCCAGCAGACATACCTATGGGGAGCCTGATATGTCTGAGGATGGTATATCACTGTAAACCTACAAATCAATTAAAAATCCATAACTTGTTGATGCCTGATTGATGCAGCCTGTGTTCTCTCCTCGTCTCAAGCAGAGCGAGTTATAAAGGTATCTGTGTTTCTGTTCTGATTGCATTCAAAATCCAGGGTATCAACACTATACCTTGCTGACCCAAGCTATGTTCCACTGCTGGGAAAATGCATGGAGGAAGCTGGCAGGGAAGCACAGAGCCAAGGGTGTGTGGTGGAGCCCGGTCATGGGCATGGTTTCCCAGGCAGAGGCACAGAGGTGCTGTGGCCAGGAGCAGGAGCGGCTCCAGAGTAGGGGTGTAGAGAGAGGTGTGGCCCTGGCATGGCTCCTGAGGTGAGCTAGGCAGGAACACGAGGGCCAGGGTGAGGTGGAAGAGCAGCATGTGTGCTGGCAAAATGCCCAGGTCCTGGCTCTGTGCCCAGAAAATTACAAAAGAGGGAACCAGGAAAGGACCTACAAAATGACCTTCTTACCTGGGAAACCTAATTATGGCTCCAGCGTGGGCAGTGGTGATACCGTGCAGGAGCAAGGTGAGGGTGGAAGCAACACTGAGGGCTGAGGGTGGAACAAAACAGGCTATGAGGAAGGCAAATGTGTGGACAGATTGAGCAAGAGATTAGGAAGATGCCAACTAAGTGTAGTCTAATGTTAAAGCAAAATTTTGAACTGGAACTTGCAGCATCCAGACCCAATAATCACCAGCATCAGTGACTAGGAGGGAGGGTCAGAGAAACTGATGAAAAGGATGAGACAGCTGCAGATATCACTTGCACAGAGAGACAATGCCTAATGTGACAAAGCCTACTAGTGTGTGGTTGAGCCAGCATCATACTTGGAATAACTTTGTACTGGGAAAATACCTTTGGCTGGGTCATTGATTTGTGTCATGAAGGTAAAGTATTGACCTAGTTGTGCAAGGCTTCAGCTCCACTCCAGTGGATGATCAGACCAGAGTGACTCTTAGAATAGGGAGGAGGAATTGATATGGTTGCATGAGAACCACATAGTGTAGGTGTACAAAAGCATCCAGGAGATTAGAAAGAGCACAGGAGACCTCTAGAACCGTGACCTGAAGGGCAACCCGAAAGAAAAAGTCTTCATCACTGGTTTACAGCCCACTTCAAATTTTTTACTGAATTTTACATTCATATTTCTTAATGACATATAATTCTGTTATTGCTCTCTTTGAATGACATACTTCTTATTTAACAAAAAATAGTCAACATCAAATTGTTTTTATGCCTATATTCCACTATGAGAATACACTATAGTTGCAATTCAACATGGATCAAAATTTTCGAACTAGACCTATCTGGAAAAGAACTTAGGCTTCTGAATGTGGAGGTTACCCTCCTGCTGTTGTCTATGATTATTGTATTTAAGAAACAGGATTTTGGGTAGATGATTTCCACGATCAGGATATGTGGAAATAAAGCAATTGTTTTCCTTCCAGTGAAAATGATCCAACAAAAGGATTTCAAATACTCTCTAACTGCCTGAGTTAAGGGTAAAAGCAGTTTATGCATACGGAGGTATTTGCAAACTGGCTGAGTAGTTTGTTAAATGGAGATCTACTTAACCATATGCTTACTATCAATAATTTGTTAGTAGCTTTATGAAAGAAGATCTTGTTCTGCTGCAAAGTGACTGTCAATTGCAAGCATTGTTAATAACAATACCAGTGTATTATATTCATATGGTGATAACGTAAACTATTATTCAAAGTACAAGGCAACGGAGTTATTGAGGATTTTTCTTATCTTCTGTCTAGTCCTCAGTTCCCTGAATATTACTGTTTCATCCCCTCCTCCTGAACTGTCTTCCTGGTAAAGAGATAAGCCCCGTATTTCCAGTGCAACTGCATATGTTTACTGAGTTTCTGGATGATTTGAATCTCTTTGTTCAGTGTTCTTTGAGTCAAATTGCTAGAGCATTATTTTCCATAATGTTTATGTGTATCTGTAGAGTTTGTTTCTCTGTCACCATTACATATAGAAGCTTTTGCAGAATACTAATGAAATAAATTTATCTCACTAAATGGGACATCAAGGCAGGTATCCATTTAAACATCCATGAATGATGATACTTCAACAGATGTAGAGCTTCAATATATCAATCTACATATCCTAGTATGTAGCTGTGCTCTGGATAAGTGGCAAATGAGATAAAAAACTACTGTGGTATCTTAGAAAACACAGAGAAACTTTATTGCTCTAATCTGAAGCTCTTGGAATATAAAACTTACAAATAACTAAGTAAGTGCAAAAATAATTGTAAAATTATTTAAAAACAAACCAGCATATGCCACTGTGTTTGAAGCATCCATTATCTAAGAAAGAAAAATTTGCTTTTATTTATTTTGAAACTCAGGAGAAGAAAGGAATGTGTATATTATCAGTTCTCGTCTCTTCATAAGTCCCAAAACCAGACCTTGAGTCAGAAGAGAGGTTTGTAAAGGCATGCAGATGTATATGACAAAGACAGCTTTTATATATTTACAGTGCACTGTAAAACTCCTGTCATAATTTGCTCTGCCTCCTTTTCGTTTTTTAATTTTTACTCTTTTTTTTTTGTTTGTTTGTTTCCATATTTACATCCTGCAGAGGCAAAATTATGTGGCTAAGTGATCAGGATAATAAAACAAGAACTTATGTCCAGATAATGGTTTCCTGTTTTGAAGAAAATCATAAAGAAAACCTAAGAAATTTATTTTGAAGCAAATCTAAACCATTATTGGAGCAAAACTTGCACCTTGTTAAGGTTAATCCCAGACCTCAGAATGTGCAAGGAGATTAAGCTTCAGGATTTTCAGGGCAGCTTCTCTCTCTGTAACAGGAAGACGTTAACACAAGAATGTCAAATCACTATTGAGATACTTCAAAAGTAATACACTGTGAAACCTACTTGCACATTTAAGCTACTGGAGACAACAGATATGGTCCTAAATATGCAGTGGAGACCTTTAAAAATTTGCAGCTCATAGTAAACTTAGCTGTTCACAATAATTTTAATACTTTGAGTACAGCTGCTTCCTGGCAGAAGTGCAGAAGAGTCTCTGTGAGCCCATGCTCCTGCACACTGCCTGATAGTGTGAAGCCCAGCTGCCAAAAATCAGGGAAATGCATTGAATCCCATAATTTTGTGTGCAAGCAGGGATGGTTGAGACCAGCTACTACAAGGAACCATTTGCCTGAACTCCTTGGATACACGCTTTGTACAGTAGAGATGTGATTTCGTAATTCAGAATATGGCTAGCCTGTAATTCCTTTTAAAGATGCAATTTACTATGTTTGTCACAGGATTAACTGGTAGGAGCTGTTGACTCTCTCCAAGGCAGGGAGGCTGTGCAGAGAGACCTGGACAAATCAGAGGGCTGGGCAATCACCAGCCAGATGAAGTCAAGAAGGGAATGTGCTGGATTCTGGATTCTGCACCTGGGATGGTTCAGCCGTGGATGTAAGGACAGACTGGGGAATGAGATGCTGGAGAGCAGTGCTGCACAAAGGGATCTGGGGGCTCTGGTCAGTGGCAAGTTGGACATGAGGCAGCAGTGCCCTGGCAGCCAGGAGGGCCAGTCCTGTCCTGGGGGACATCAGGGACAGCACGGCCAGCTGGGCAAGGGAGGGGATTGTCCTGCTCTGCTCCGAGCTGGGGCAGCCTAAGCCCCAGTGCTGGGGGAAGCTTTGGGTACCACAATATAAGAAAGACATTAAACTTAAATTAATTTTGGAGAGTGTCCAAAGGAGGGCAATGAAAGTGGTGAAAGGCCTTGAGGAGAAGCTGAGTGAAGAATGGCTGAGGTCATTTGGTGTGTACAGCCTGGAGGAGACTGAGGAGAGACCCCTTTGCAGTCTACAAATTCCTTGTGAGGGGAAGAGGAGGAGCAGGCACTGATCTCTTCTCTGTGGTGACCATTGGGGCTCAAAGGGAATGGCCTGAGCTGCATCAGGGGAGGTTTAGGCTGGATATTGGGGAAAGGTTCATCACCCAGAGGAGGTTTGGGCACTGGAACAGGCTCCCCAGGGAAGTGGTCACTACACTAGCCTGGAAGAGTTCAAGAAGTGTTTGGATAGCACTCTGAGACGCATGGTGTGACTCTTGAGAATAATGCTGTGCAGGACCAGCATTGGACTTGATGCTTTGGGTTCCTTCCAACTCAGCTTATGCTGTGACTGTGTGATTCTGTGATGTACACAGGGTTTTCTGGCTGTCTAGAAAGAGCATGTTTTTCAGGGGCTTATTTTTCACTACATTTTTCAAAATTTGATTGATGTTCAGGTCCTTCTTTACAATGTATCTCCAAGGTCTTTATTTTGCAAAGCACATTTTTCCAATCCATACTGTCTAAGAACTGACAGAATGTTTTCATCCTGTAGAAGGATCTTAGAGGATCTTAGAAAATGCAGTTACCTGCATATTCCAACATAGAGCAGTTGTCTTGCCTGCCTCAGAATCTTGAGGACTCTGAACAGCTTTTAAAAAATCCATCTATAACACCAAAATGCTTTTCTTGCTGCATTTGTTGCCAATTGAACCTCTCCCTGGAGCAGCAATAATTGGATTTATTGCAGAAAGGCATCCAGGAACAGGAAGTTTCTCTTTAATATTACTGCAAGGAATGGGGTGGAGTGATTTGAGTGAAGATGCAAAATTGTTGTTATCAAGAGTGAAGATCAAAGAGAAGGTGATGAATGGGTGGTTTTGGTTGTTATGGCTTTTGAGAGGTGACTGAAGGGAAAACAAAGCAAAACACACACATAAATTGTTGTCAGTAAGTTAAAGGTATTGGTCTTGATTTTTAGTACACCAAGTTCACTTGCTCTGTAGTGTTTAAAATAATTCAACATTAAGGAAAAGTAACCTTTTTATTCTTTTCTGTGAGAACAAAAGTAGTAACTCAAATGCCTCTTCCTTTTTCCTAAATTTAAACTGCAGTCCCTCAGTGTGTATCCTGGCTTTTCTCCTCTGATTTCTGGTTTCTTTTCAAGCATGTCTCTTGTTATCTTTGTATCTCATTCAATAGCATAATATGCCATATTATGCTGATATATTCTGTTATCCATTTTTTGTGGCCCTACATGAAAAAAGGACAGCTTTATAATGAAATAGAATAACAAAAATAGATGAAAGGAAAAAAAACAGAAGCCTTTTGTCAATCCAAATTTGAATCCATATTGTTTTCTTCTGAACCTGTCCATACTATCCCAAGCAGAGAGACAATGCCAGGTGAAAGAAATTCATTCTTGCCAGGATGTGCTTCTGTGAACACTCAATGGAATTAGATGTGCTTGTTACAGTTTTATTTATCCCTAAAATGAGATACCTTCTTCCCATGTCTGGAGCATTGCAATCAGAATAAAACCTAAGCCTTGTGTACATCTACAGCAAAACTCCACGAGGACTAGACTTCAAGTATTTGCATTGCTGTATTTAAAAGGAAACAAGTGTTCTGGGGCTTCTTCTCAGAGAGGATAAGCTACTCAGACGTTTTCTGCTTCATTTACCCTTTCTGTGCAGTGAAAGTGCTGCTGTTTCCCTCATGTCACAAGGCTGGATGCTTTGGAAACTGACCAATAGAGATGGATGAGAATGAATGTATGCAGTTTTTCTTTGTGCCAGATGAGGAAAGCCAGAGCACAACATACTGCCTTTGAAATTTACTGAGTGACACAGCAGTATAAATTCTTCACAGCTTGTTTGCAGTCTGGGGCAAAAGGTTGAGCACTGTTACCATTAAATCTCTACATCCAGCCATGCAGCTGGACAACACTCATACACACAACAGAACAGTACACAGCAATAGCACCGGGGCTTTTGTTGCTTTTGCTTTCAGGCAGTCCTATTTGTGCCTCACAGGTTAGCTTGTAGCTGGACAGATAAAGAATGCCTACATAAGAATCTTATGAGAGAAACAGTTCCATCATAACACCCAAATTTTATGAGTAGTGAAAAATCAACTAGGCAGCCATCATTGGTACATATAAAATTGGAACAGTTTTCCTCATGTATAATTTTGCCTTTAATTGCATTGAGTTTTAATTGATGTTTTATTATGTAGCTTGTTATTCTACAGTCTTCACAGAAAATCTTTTGACACAACAGAACATACTGTGGAATGATGACCCAGGAGTGCAGAGTGAGAGTGAGGCAGGCGAGGAGTGTCCTCCTCCCTGGCAAGGCATAATGGCACAGTGCCTGAGCAGGGCAAGCAGAGCAGGTCCTGTGGTGGTCACCTAGCTCAGCCACATGCCAGTGACCACCAGACACACAAGTTTGTGGTGATCCAAGGTCCAAGGCCAAGTCATGTCTCCTCTGGAAGCCATGAAACTGAGCTCTGTGGTAGGAAGATTTTTCTGCCAAACCTTACTGAGTGGCAGAGCCTGTTAGCTTAGACTGGGTGGCTGTGACTCTCAAGCTCTTGAATGTGGCAGGACTCAATCCTCTGTACAGCTATGTGGAGCTTCTATGGGTTTTGGATTTGTTTTTATGAGTTGTTGAACCTGTCTAATTTAAGTCTGAAACAGAGATGCTAATTTCATTAAAGAATACTGAACATTTTCTGCACTGGATCCAAAAGGTAGCCACTGACGATCTGTTAGATTTGTTTAGGCTTAAAGTTTGCATGTGAATCAACCACATTTGCTGAAACAACTTGTTTCCTGAGTGTAATTATTGATGGTGATTTAAAGGATTGCTAAATTAAGTGAAACTGGAACACTAAACTGCTGAGAAGCTCAGTGAAGCTTTTTATGTCCGTATCTTCACATGCCTCTTATTGAGTCTTCACATTTGACAAACATTAAATTCTTTGGGGAGGGATAGGGGGCAGTCAGTTCCAGCTTGCAGGCACTTTAATGTCCTGTCTACATGTCATGTTCCCATTATAGTGAGTGGAAATCTAGTCAATACAGCTAATGGACTCTGGAGGGGGATTCAGATGTCTCAAAATGAATCAGCTAGCTCTACAGTTTCCAGTCAGATTGAACATAAGCATTCAAAGTCCCACAGAATATTGTAGAGAAGCACAAGGCTGGTAGATATAACGTGGGGTATATGGAGATCTGTGTCATTCTGGAGAAGCAGCTGGAGCTCAGGCAGGATGCCTTACAGCATCTCAGATGGCAACTAAGCAATTGAACCAAGCCCCTCCATTCAGATGCCTATATATACATATATCTGTGATCTGGAGCTGAATTCCACACCTCAGATTTGATTGTTAAGAAATTTTAACTATCATGTTCATTTGCCAAAAAAAGTAGCCAGAATCTCCCATGAAAAATGTTGTTTTTCTTAAGATAGTTTCCGGTTTGCTTTTTCCCATGTTCTTACAACCAGAGAAGTACGGAAATGTTCTTGTAAGATTTAGAAATCCAGCTGCTCAGGCACATGTCTTTACTCCATCATCATGGACTTGTCTTTGGTGGGGAACTGTAGACAAATCTGCACAACATCATCACCACACCCTGAAGGAAACCCTTCTACCCTTTCCTTGCATTTGTGATTGTGAAGATGAGGAGATTTAGCAGAGCAGCTTTTCTGTCTCCAGTTTTTAGAATGCTGCGATCGCTCCGGAGTTTGGAGGTCACGTGGCTACTCATGCTATAGAGACGGTATAGTTTTCACTGGAGCCTTGTCAGCCCCTTCTACTTGAGAAATCTAATGGTACTGAAATAATAAAGCATGAAGATAAATTTATTTTTTTATGAGATTTCTCAGTTATTTTAGGGATGAATTTGGTTTGACAACTTTACAGTTCATGCAGATGTTGTCCATACAGGTCCACACAGGACTCCTACGAGTATAGGGATTGTCAGCGGGAATGGGTGAGTGGTAGGGACATGGGCATGGGTCCAGCCTCACCTCTGGCAGCATAAATAGGGACTACCAGGGTAGTTTACCTTTAGTTTCCTTTTGCTTTTCCACATTGCCTCTCTGTGACTGACTCCCAGTCTAGATCTCTTCCCTCAAATTTGTCTCATGACCCATCACTATGAAATATCAGTCTAACGAGTCCAAACATTTGAAACAAATTTAACTTCTACAGCCAGAAACGTGCAGTAGATAGGGTAGGGTGGGTGGCCAACACTTCTCAGTCCCAAAAATAGATGTTATTAAATGATCATAAAAAGGAAAGAAGTGTACACTTCAGAGTTGAGCAATACACCTGGTGAATAAACTAGAGGATCAAAATAATAAACTATGACTCTTTCTCCAAATGCAAGAGTAATCAAGCACATAAAAACAAGGATAATAAGGCATAAGTGCCTGTTGCATAAAGGTGCTGTGCCTTTTTTTTTACATATCAGGAAAACCAAATGTATTGTACTATGCTAATGATCTGGGAATAACAATACATTACTTGTCTCCTGGAATTATTCTGAAATACAGAAAGGCCAAGAACTGTGCTAAATGAAAATGTTTTTTTCTATGGAGTGACTATATAATTAAAGGACAGCATTTAAGCATGTCATTTTTATATTAAGCTTCAGTAGCACCACAGTGTGTACTATCCTGTTTGGGGAATGGCATTCTTCCAAAATGTGTGATCATCTGAAAGGTTAACTCATCTTTTATAATTTAATTTGTCAAGTCTGTATCTCAGTCAGGAAATCAGCTCAGTTTCGAAAGAACTGTCAAGCGTGTTCAAGATTAAATGCATGTTTATGGAGCTCCCTGCATTGGAATAACTGCCTGTGCTCTGGGACTGTACAGAGATCCCAGCTGTTGCAAAAGCGCAGGCTTGATTATTTAAAGGTCCTAATCAGGGTGGTGTGTCTGCTATGACTCCAGTTTATTACTAATTTTTATTTCTCCAGGTCTTTCACGGCCCCTAGTGGCTCAGAGACACCCAGACATCACCATGGGCTGGCACCAAGAGCCCAGAGGAAGGTGAGGTGCTGCAGGGCAAACTGTGGGAAGGGGTGAAGTGAGGGTCCTGGGAAGCCTGGGCATGTTCAACCGCTCTGTGAGCCAAAACAAGTTCCAGCAAATCCCATCATATATTTCTTGCATGATTTGCCATGCTTATAATTTTCAATAAAAACATTTTGTTGACTTAAAATAAAAGTGTTTTGATTTTGTAGTTGTTTTAACATTAATCTTATGTCTTTATTAAAAGAAATCTATATCTCATAATATTTTGAAGAGGCAGATGATTTAATTTAATGACTGAAAGTATGACACAGTAAGTAATTAATTTTTAAAATTACTTTCTGTTTTATAGGTTATCTTGTCTGACAATCTGAGTGAAAGCTTTTTGTTTTGTCTATAGAATTGTTCTTGTTGGTCAGAGTTTATATCACAGCTCTCCCAATAGTGGGCTTTCATTGGCAAAAAGTTCATTCTATGGGCCCTGCAGACTAAATAATGAATATTAGAAGTCCTCTAGAAAGCAAAAAGTCCTCTGACATTTCAGGAGAAATGTGTTTATGCCATTCTAGTTATGACATCTTTAGCTTTTGGAGTGTCTATGTAAAACCCAAATTCCTCTAATTTATATGCTTGGTAAAAGCATTTTTTGTTTTATCACTTGCCTAAGAAGAAATGCATCTGCAAATTCATATTTGTTTCATTGTTGGGAAACAGCTGTTCATTACTAAGAGGAAAATTCAAGCTCTCAATTACACCACACAATAGTCTTGGTAATAACTGACTGTTTATCCATCACAGGTAACTCATTTGTCAGATCAGGAATTATTGAAACAGTGTTTCTAGTCTGTTTTTGAAAGTCCTGTCTAACTTTCAACTTCAAACATATAATTTCTTGGTAACCTTTATTATAGGGCCACCCAATGCAGGAAAAACCAATTGTATAGGTTTTCTTAATTTTTTTCCTCCATCACGTCTCGTTTATTCATTGCTCTCTACCCCTAACACCTACTGTGACTCTTTTAGAGTTGCTTACCCTGTGTCTGCAAGAGAGTATTGAAATTTCTGTTTTAAACTGAGAGAATTGATTTTTTTCTCAGCTTGCAGTACTCAGACTAATATCCCTTGGCTAAGCTGAAATGGAGTCCTGAGACTATAGCCAGAATTTGGGAGAGGCCCTGGAGGAGACTTAGCAGGGACAGTAAAGTCTAATAGTGACCTCAAGGCCTTGACATCTACTCTACCACCCATTTCTTCTCTGAACAATTCTGTCCATCACACCTAATAATGCTCATTTTACAGTAATTTTTCTTTTCCCAAGTGAGATAATTTTTCTGTGTCATACTGTACATTCTTGGGACCAATAAATTTTCATAATAATGTCTGATAGGAACATTAACTTTGTTAAAAATAACCTACAAATCTGACTGCCATTTCCATACTTTTTCCAAACTGTTCTGAAGCTGAATTGTACTAGTGCAAATATTACATTGAAGATCTATCCTTTCACTGTGAGTGTCTCATTCAGAAACAGTCAGGCAGAATATTTTCACATGCTTTCTCTCACATCTCTGAAGTACTGCAAGTAAGTCTTGGAAGATAAGGGTGTTGAGAGCCATTGAGGAAATTCTCCTAGCACGTGGTTGTTTTATTGAGAAGGGGTCTAGTGGTATTTTGCTGACAAATGGTCCTTCTGGGATCACTTCCTCTGGTTTGCTGACTACTTCTTTAGGCACATGATCAAAATTTTGTGGAAAAATGGAAAGCAAGCAGGTTAGTATAAAACAATCAAGAATTAAATGTGAATGCCAAAGTTTAATTTAAACACATACAATGATAATTAAAAAAAAAAATCAAATAAAATCAACCTTTACTTATCTTAAATTCCTGTAGAGATTTGCAGAGGAAATGTTTAACTGGGGTATGTGGTATGTGAATGAGAGTCTTTGTGGCTGCATGAGACACCAGAAGAAATGGGAGAGCAGGAGTATAGGTAGTGGTGCACTTGCAACCAGTCACCAGATTACGACCAATCACAAAATGCAAGAATGAACATAGATAAGAATGGAGAATTGGCAAGATTTCGGTGTCAGGCCAACTGTTCTGAATCCTTGGTGTGAAGAAAGCCCCACGAAACACAGAGCTACAGCAGTGTGGTACAACTCAGCTTGGCCCTGAGGTTTTCTCAAGAGAGAACATGAAAGATACCAGAGATGGCAAACCATTGTCACCATTCAGGATGAGCCCAGACAAAGTAACGAGGGCTTGATTGTTAGGGCATGGTAAGGACTGGCTGCTCTGTAAAGCCAGGATCTCAGCCTGGCAACGCAGCCCCTGAGTGAGGGAGCAGGGCATGCTCACAGCTGGCAGCTGTGGTCAACCAAAAGTCCAACTCATCAAACACATCTGAAACAGGTCCAAGCTCAACCTGGAAAAAATCAACTGCCTGGTCAGGGACAGGATGAGGATTAGGATGAGGTCTGGTGGCTATAATCAGGATCAGATAGAGTCATTGATGACTGGGCATGTCCACAGTGACAAAGCAGGACTGAGGTCAAGCCAGGAAGTCATTCTGCAGCTCTGGGTCCCAGCCAGCGGGGTCTATGGCCAAGGACAGGCATGGTTGCGGCTGAGCTGGGGACCAACATGACAAATGACATAACTCAGAGAAGGCCTGGGGCTCCAGGGTGGAGCTGTAGCCACGCGTGGGAGGAGGACTGAGGTGAGGCTGGTCAGGGCCATTAAGGTCTGTGAGTGCCCTCAGGGCCCCGACCTTGATACTTGGTGCCCTTTGTCCTCCTGGCCAGATCAAATCTACCAAATCACACAGATGTTCATGCTTATGAGTAGGAAAGATTGAGTATGCATGAAAGTGAAATCTATTGAGAATGACTCTTCCTGAAATAGGTCTTGTTTAAAGCGAAAAATTTCTGCTTTCTCTGTGTTCACGTAGAGGGCCTTGTTACTTTTATTGTTATAGCTATACTCCCTTAATTTCTTTAAATGACAAGGAAACAACTGTGCTTGAGTCATTTATTTGAATCATTTATCATCTCTCTCAATCTCTCTCAGAAGGACCTCTGATTTTGCCATACTTTTAGGGATAGTACTATTTCAAGACAACTGAAATTTTAAATGTTTTATTATAACATTTCACAAGGTAGAATTTGTTCCTGTATAAAAGGGAAACTTTTACAAATCCCTGGCTGTTTCTCAGGCAAGCCTCTCAGGGTGAGAGGACACCAGAGAAATTAGAACAGCAGTTCCAGAGCCCTTGCAGGCTCCCAGACCTCCAGCCTGGAGCTCCATCCAGCATTTTACCTTGTACTGAGGGACACAGGACAAGACCCTTTTGACTTTCTGTTTTCCTTTCCTAGTATATGGACCTCTTGGCTAATAAGTAAATTATTTGTTAAAAAGCATCAGCATGCTTTCATGCTTTTCAGATGCTTTCCAAAGCGTTCATGACAGCAGCATAAAAAGTTGTTTTAGAAACAGGAAAAGAAGATATTATTTTCCTTTTTTTTCTTTTTTTTTTCATTAAGGATTTATGTCTGTCATGACTCACAGACCACTGCTGCTGTTCTGTTATGAAAGAGATGAGCCCTGCAGGCAAAACACAGACCAGGTGAGCAAAGACATGAACATGTTCAAACACAACACTTTTACTGCACATTTACTTAGGAAAAGAGTAAACTTACTCCAGTGCTGCGACAGCAGGAGCTCTGCACAGGAGGGTTTTTGCTTGTTTGTTTTTCTATTACAGGCAGACATAAAATGCTTAAACTGGCAGCTGAAGCCTGTGACAGTCTGACTGTGCTCCTCTGGGCCTTGGTTTTGTATGTCAAGGTAATGTGCTGTATCTGTGGGAAACTTAAGCCATCCCCCAAAGCCTTCAAGGTAGATCAGCATCTCCTGCAAGCAGCTTTTTATTATGTAGTTTTTGACAAAACCATTTTTGATTCAGCAACAACAACAACAAAAAATATATATATACTTATATATATGTACTTACTTATTCATCTGCACAGCAATAAACCCCAAGAAAAAACATTGCATTCAAAGCTGTACCTGGGAGATCTCCCTGGGGCATGTTTACGGGAGATTTTTCCATTTCCTCCTGAAATTAGTAATTTTATGGATTTTTAAAAGGAAACCAAACATTTCTGTGATCATAGGTTTCCCTGATCTCAGGGAGGAGGGAAAACATCTTTCAGTGATACACTCAACATATGTATGGCAAAAGTGGAGCTAATTAGGAGACACTCCCTTTTCCCTCGGCTTTCTGGAATTCCAAACCCTCATCAGAGACAGCAATTATTTTGGGAGTCTTTCACTGTTCCCCTCATCAACGTGTTTACTTCCGTCTTATGCCATTGCATAAATATGTTTGTAATTTTCTCTTCCTGATGTGGCACAATAATTCCACAGCCTGTTTTTGTTTTTAATTCTGGATGCTGATGAAGTGCTAAAACTGACTCAGCGAATTGTTTCTAACCACTGAAAAACTGCAGAGCAATGCAGACCTTCCCACTGGGAGGTGTTAAAAATTGGTGAACGTAAAGATAATGTAATACAAATCTGCAGATTGGTGAAATCTAGTTTGTTGGGAGATAATGTGCCTTTGATAGACACCAGCCTTACACCATGCACTGTAAACCAACTCGGTCTGTTTGCAGTTTTCTCTGTGACTTTCTGCCAATCCTTTGCATAGTTCAAGGCCCTGAGCCAAGGCCATTAAGACAGACTAGAACTGTATTAGGAGGGGTCAAAGCACATGCCAGAGCTTAAACCCAGCACCTTAAACACGAGCACCACACTATGTCTTTCAACCGAGTTTTGATTTTTCCAAATTTGTCAGTTTTTCCCTGTAATGAATGAGCAAATAAAGCATTAACAGTCTTGCCACAGAACTCTTCCTACTGCTTCTAGCTCCAGAGTACTCACTCCAGCTCTGCAGTCCCCAAGAAAGACACAGACCTGTTGGAGCAAGTCCAGAGGAGGCCATGAAAGATGATCAGAGTGGATAGAGCACTCTCCTATGAAGACAGGCTGAGAGAGTTGTTTAGCCTGGAGAAGAGAAGGCTCCAGGTAGATCTTATTACAGCCTTCCAGTATCTAAAAGGGCATTATAACACCAAGCTGAGCAGTGTGGCTGACACACTTCAGGGATGGGATGCCATCCCTATACGGACTTGAGAACTGGGCCTGTGGGACTTTCATGAGGTTTAAGTGCACCAAGTGCAAGGTGCTCCACATGGTCTGGGCAACTCCTGGTATGAACACTGGCTGGAAACACATGGGGAGCAGCCCTGCTGAGAA
>VRYO01002772.1:18095998-18118681 GCA_009812075.1 Sialia sialis
CTGGGATTTGTCCATAGATAAGCCGCACCTGAATATAAGCCGCACCACTGGGGTAGGCTGGATTCTTCAATGAAAAAGGTGCGGCTTATATTCGTGAAACTACTGTATTTAAAACAGTTTCAGATTGCTGCAATGACCCATTAGATGTATCCCACACCTGTTAAAATCTATCCGTTTAGTTGCACATAATTGATTGCACATAAATGAATTCTTTTTTTAAGTTAGTAAATACTTTTCCCTACTGTAGGCCTGCTGTTTTTCTGTGTAGGGTCTCTCAGCTGAAATTAATCAGAAACTGTATACATCACTGAGTTGTAAATATTTAGCATGCAAAATAGTGAGACTGAGAATTACCAACTGAATTTGGAAGTACTTTTCAACAATTCTAATTTGTGAAAGTCAAAAAAAGACCTCTTTTTATGGCGATTCCGGTAGGATTTTTTTTCCTCCTCCAGAATAATGCTTGGAGTTTACAGTAAATTCACAACTATAAGGTGCACCAGATTATAAAGTGCACTTCCGGGTTGTCGGCAAATTTCCAAACTTTGTCCATATATAAGGCGCAGCGGACTATAAGGTGCACTTTTTTTTTTTTTTTAAAAGTGAGGATCCGCACGCAACAAAGTAGCAAATTAGTAATGTAATCGCATGATCGCAGGGTTTAATAGCAGGTACTCAATTTGCAAACGTTTTTTCACGGATTAGCGTAGCCTTTAAAGGCAGCCCCAGACGCCCTCCCCGTGCTGCGGGCCCCGGCCCTCTTGCCCCCAGTGCCGGCTGCCACGGCTCTCGCGGCTCGGTTCTACGGCTCGCACTTCTGGGTTGGCAAATGTCCAAACCTTGTCTACATATAAGGTACACCAGATTATAGCGCGTACTTCCAGGTTTCGATCAAAATTTTAGTCAAAAGGCTGCATCTTATAGTCTTCAAATTACTGTAATTGCTCTGTTAGGACACAGTGAAAGCTTGAAATCTACCTTGCAAGAGCTTTGCCTTGAAATGTGTCAAAACTAGGTTTTAATAAGAGCGTTATTATTACCTTTTACCTGTTTTTACCTTTTATTTATAGAGATGAAATTAATGTATTAAGTTACTTGTCTTGATTTTACTGGAGAGAACCAGACTGAAAAGAGTGCTGTTGTGATTTAGATGCTTTAAACAGCTATAACCTCTCAGTTTTCTCTAACAGGCAGAGCCTGTAAAAGGCTTAGTACTTCAAGGAGATACAAGGCTGATCTGACAGCTCAGCCTTCTCTGGAATTGTTAACACAAGATGTCAGGAGAGTCTGAATGCTATTTTGCTTGGTCCCTGATTAGGGAGATTTCTGTTCAGGAGCTTGTTAGAGATAAACAATCCCTATTAAAAATGCATGAGTTATAAGTCCAAGTTGGACGTTTAGAAATCTAGTTTTATGGATTTTAGTCAGCACGCATTCAAAGCTGTATAGTCTACTACCTTCTTTGTCAGGCTTTATAAATACAGTAGTCTCTATTTTTTTTCCTTGAGTTTCGTGGGTTTTTTTGTCTTGCTATTTTTAGTTGTGAACTTTGCCAGTGAAAGCTCTTCACATCTGCTAGAACAGCCTTGAAAATACTACATTTCTTCCAAGAGCTCTACTTGACACCTCATCTTTGTAAATCATTGAGTAAACCCATGGACTCTAACACATTTTTTGGGGACTGTGTGTGTGTGTAATTAACAGCTCTCAAATATGGGTGCTTTCAGAGAATTAAGTTAGTAGGTGTGAGGACAACGAACTACTTTTTTAGTATTTTTTAACCCTTGTTTTTAACCCCCCTAACTTTTTTAGTATTTTTTTTTTTTAAGGACAACTCTAAAAGATTACATACACTGAGTGCTAGAGGTTGGTGAATCTGGTGACCTTCAGGACATAAGTGAACTCTTCCCAGTCAGGTAGATGTAATATTGCTGCAGCTCTGGGTGCCCAAATAAACACTGCAGTGAGGATAAGCATATATTCCCAGTAGATCCCTGCTGGGATCTGAAAACACAGATCTGAAAAGGACATGTGGGCTCTAGTAAGGTGAAGACCAGGGGCCTCCTGAGATCCTTTTCAGTCTAAATTGCTCTGTGATTCATGATGGTCTGAGCTTTAAATTGTGGTATTAGCTTGCATTATTCAGGTATATTGTTACTTACTGAATAGTTTATGGTAAACCAGTAGTTTATATTAGCTCAGGCTAGTAAAGGCTGCTTGACTAGGTAACTTGAATCAAGTCATACTGCACTACTACATATTTATGTAGTAGTATGCTACATTGAATGCTATTCAGTTCCTCTCTTACGGTTGGATTCTAAGCATTGATTAAAATTATTTTGTTTCAGATAAATGCAAGTGAAATCCAAAGATTTTCAGATTTTCCATTGTCAAAGAAAACCCTTAAAGGTGAGTATAGAACTTTTCTGTGGAAAATAATACAGTAATTTCACACTCATAAGCCGCACCTTTTTAATTGAAGAATCCAGCCTACCCCAGTAGTGCGGCTAATCATCAGGTGCGGCTTATTTATGGACAAATCCCAGCAAGATGCCAACCTGGAAGTGAGAGCCGGCCGGGGAGGGTGCCTGGGGCTGCATTTAAAGGCTTCGCTGGCCTATGAAAACTGTTTGCAACTTGAGCACCTGACACCAAGCCCTGCTCTGGCGCGATTCTGTTAATAACTCGTTACTTTGTCACACGTGGATCCTCACATTAAAAAAAAAGAAAAAAGTGCGGCTCATATTCGAGTGCGGCTTATATATGGACAAATCCCATGGTCTACCTGGGATTATAATCAGGTGTGGCTTATAATTGTGAAATTACTGTAGTAACAGAATCGTGGGGTTTTCTGTCAGGTGCTCAAGTTGCAAACAGTTTTCACAGACTGGCGAAGCCTTTAAATGCAGCCCCACGCACCCTCCCCATGCCGCGGGCCCCGGCACTCCCACCCCCGGTGCTGGCTGCCGCTGCTCCCCGCCTGCTTGGCAGTGGCTGTGGCTCCCTGCATCGCTCAAAAGTGGCAGTGCCTCGCCACACGAAAGCACCGAGCCTCACCGCGTGAAAGCGGTGGCGGCTCGCTTCCCGCTCACCAGTGGCTCCGGCTCGCCGCCCACCTGGCAGCAGCTCTGCGGCAGCTCCCCGCCTGCCTGGCTCACACTTCTGGGTTGGCAATTCTCCGGAATTTGTCCATAAATAAGCCACACCTGGTGATTAGCCGCACTTCCGGGATTGACTTGATTCTTCAGTGAAATAGGTGTGGCTTATCAGTGTGAAATTACTGTAATAATAAAAGGGAATACGTTGTTCATCTAAATCTGAACATTTTTTTGTCTTTAAGTTTTAGGTAGGTATTGCCATGTACAGCATTTTCTAAACACAGCAGAGCAGTTGTGGGCCAGTAAAAATTAATTAATTTTTTTTCTTCCTTCTTTTTTTGTTCCTCTTCCCCTCTCACAATCTCTCTTCTCTTCCCACCCTGCCAATACTAGGACTGCAGGAAGCTCAGTATCGTGTGGTAACAGAGATACAGAGGCAAACCATAGGTTTGGCTTTACAAGGTAAAGATGTACTTGGAGCTGCAAAGACTGGATCAGGCAAAACGTTGGCTTTCATTGTTCCAGTAAGTAATTTACATCCTTCTATTTCTACTCCAACCAAGTTGGCTGTGAAATATTGATGTCAGCGTATATTAGTGGATCCTGAGAGAAAAGTTAAAATTCAACTGATCTGACATCTGTTTCAGGAAAGCCAAGATACTTAGGAATTTAATAAAGATTGGTGATAAAGTCATCATAAAGTCAACCCCAGACAAAATTCTATAATTTGGACCTTATATAACAAAGTTAACCTTAGTGTTTGTGGACTTCATGTCAACTCCTGAGAAATCACTTCTAGGTGCAAGCAGAAAAGTGGGATGAAAAACCCTGTCATGGATGTCTGATAGTTTTACTCCAAGCATCATGATCTGCATTTCATTTCTTCAATTTGAAAGCGTAATTGAGACATGTGCTTAAAGTGTACATATATGTGGATACAAACCCCGAAGGGGATAATTTTTTTTTTATGGAGTTGCTCTATGTTAAACATTATTTGCATTTTTGTAAACATAAATTTCTTTGGAGCCTATTATGTTCAGTAGTTGTAAGAATAGTAGTAGGTGCTTTGAATACTCTCTCTAGTAAAGAAGATTTATGTTTTATGCTGCTTTAAAAAAAAAAATCTTAGTAGAGAATGAAAAAATGTAGGTGGCTTCAAAAGTCTTGTGAATTTGAGAAACAAGTGAGATTACTCTATTATTTAATCTAAGAGTAGAAGTACTTTGTTTCACAAATTCTATTTTAAAACAGTTTTAAAGCAGAGGGCTAAGAGAGGAGCTGAAGAGCTAAGGCATGGAAAAAAATTAATTTTGCAAGTATGCTTACCAGCTCTCAGTATTTCAGAAGGCTTCAGATATTCGTACCTGTCAAGTCCTTGTGTTAGAATTATCTGACTAATACAGTGTGTTTCTGTAATATGAACTCATAAGAGGAGGAATAATCCTGGTGTGAGGTGTATGGCAACTTTAGTTGGAATGCTCTGTATGTAGCGTGTGGATAATACTGCTTCAAGTCTACAAGCTAAAATTAAAGCTTCACTAATTAACATTCTTTCAGGTGCTCAATCTGTTCCTGGTACCCACAAAACCTTATGATAGGGGAAATTTCTCCTATTTTTCTTCACTGATTCCTATTATCATATAAATGGCCTAATTTCCTGAATTTAGCGGAGTAGGATTAATTGTGCAGTGAAGCGTTTATGATTTTCTACCTATTCCTGTCTGTCATAGGTTGGTACTGGAGAATTTTGCTACAGGAAGTATCATTACTGTTAGTTAGAATTTATATATCATCAAACTATGTAAAATGTGCACTGCATCTTCACATCATTATTTTAATTAATGCGTCTTTTTTTTTTTTTTTTTAATGACTCACTTTGTTTCGAATTTGTTGTACATTTTCCTCCTGAGATTTTTGTGGTGATAATGTGGTGATTTCTTTCAGGCTTTGGAACTCCTCTATCGCCAGCAGTGGACTTCAGCTGATGGCCTGGGGGTTTTGATAATATCGCCTACCCGGGAGCTGGCGTATCAAACCTTCAAGGTTCTGCGTAAAGTGGGGAAGAATCATGAGTTCTCAGCTGGCCTCATTATTGGAGGAAAGGTATGTGTCCTCTCTTGGAGTTTGCTGTAGTGAGGCATAGTTGAGTGCTGTATCAAGTGCTAGTTTAGGAAGGGAACCCTAGGCTCAAAAAGTCGAGGAGAGTATTTAGGGGGAACCACCTATCAGTGACCCCTCATTTTCTTTTGTTTATTCTGTGTCTTTTGAAGCTTTTTGAAGCATATTTAAAATCTTTGCAGTGGCCATGACTGGATGGACCTTCCTGTCTAGTCTTCCAGGACTATCCTGCTAATTTAGATTACTCTGAAATACTTTTTCCTCAAGACACAGGTGTGGGCATGCCGAAGAAATGGAGGCATATTTGTGGCTACTTGACTGTTTATTCTGAAAGCTGCTAATAGGTTAAAGTGGCCTGACTGTGTTTGGTACTGGATTTCTAGTCTAAACAACTAGAGCTAATCTGGATTAACTCCATTTCAGGATCTGAAAGAAGAGTCTGAAAGAATCCACCACATAAATATGCTAATTTGCACTCCGGGACGGCTTTTGCAACACATGGATGAAACTTCATATTTCTATGCATCTGATCTGCAAATGTTGAGTAAGTTTTTTAAGTACTTCATAGTACTTGAGAATAAATTGTAACAGCTCATAATTGTGTGCAGCCTTTCCTTGCATAAAAAGTTTATTCTTGTCTTGGTATGTAGATGAAATGGCATTTAAACTTGCACATGCTCAAAATAAATTAGAAAACAGCGAAACCCCTTTCATGTGTGTACTTTTTTTGAAGGAGTTGCTGAGCATGCCTTCCTTAGGATGATAAGAATAAGCAGGGGATTTATTAAGGAGCCCAAACCCCAATGTAATGTCCCATATGATCTTCTACATTTGTCTTTACTAATGTGTAAATGTGTCTCTTGTGCCTTTCCTGACATGATAAATTACAAGCTATATAGGATATCCACTGTAGTGTGTGTATTTTGGACCAGTTCTAGAAAATGCTTCTTTGTGTTTTAAGACGGATTTCTGGTCCTTTTATTCTTTTGTTCGCATTGTTAACATTGTTTGTTTTCATCCTTCCAGCTTGAACAAAAATTTTCAGTGTAACAAAAGATTTGCCTGCTAGTAAGAGCTGCATAATCTTTAGCAATAGCTGGAGAAACTTAGAAGCAATTAAGAAGCTAATGAAGCTGATAAAATATGAAATTATGCTTACTACACTTAGTACAATTCATGGCAGTTAGACAAGAATTGCATTAAATGTAGGCTCTTTTAAAGCTTTGTCTCTGTGCTACTTGGTTTATACCCTGTATTTCAATAGTGAATTCAGCTTAGGTACAGGAGAGTGTTTTGATCTGTCACAAATACTACAGCACTGTTCTACATTCTGTGCTTTTATTTCAGTAATAGGACAGGGAGTTTGTTTGGAAATTGCCAAACTGTTCACTTGAGATGCTGATCTTTTGGCTCCTGCATGTGAAACTGAGGGCTGTAGTGCATAGGTTGTGCTATGATTTCTGTTGTAGGTAATTTTAAAAGCATATCCTATGAAAAACAGGGATAACTGAAGAGATTCCTGTCATGTGCAGTAGTTAATTTAATCTTTGCATTTTAAGTACGGATAGAACTTTGTGTTATATGGATTTAGTGTAGAGTTTTTTAATAACTAAATCTAAGACTATTTTTTTTTCTCAAATTTATCTTTCAATCCAGTTCTTGATGAAGCTGACAGAATTCTAGACATGGGATTTGCTGATACAATGAATGCAATCATAGAAAATCTGCCTAAGAAACGCCAGACCTTGCTTTTTTCTGCAACACAAACAAAATCTGTGAAGGATCTTGCACGACTGAGTCTGAAAGATCCAGAATATGTTTGGGTTCATGAGAAAGCCAAATTCAGGTATGTTGGGATTTTTGTTTTTTTCCTGGAGAGGGTTAGATAGTGATCCTATTTAATGCTTGTTTGACAGCTCCCTGAATCAGAGGTTTGGTTGTGCCTCTGTCACTGGATCAGTGTCTGATCCTGCCATGTGCCTTCCTGAAAGAAAGGAATTTCCAAATAAGAAGGGACTAGTTGTGATTGTATCATTACAGGGAGGCTCAACCTGTGCTTGTCTGGACTCCTCAGGCAGCTTCTCAGACTGGAAATTTTTTTCCTCAGTAGGAAGCTGCAGAGGGGATTATAGCCAGTGTCCTGAGTTTAGCAGCATTCAGCTCTGAATAATTCCTTTTTGTTGTTCAACTTCCTTGCCTCCCACATGTGTGTGCTTACTGTCCAAAACCACCACAAATACGGTTTGTCTGTGTGCCATTTATAAATCCGGCTTTCCAAGGATGTGCTTCCCTCTTGGGAAAGTGCAGAATGACATTCTTGCTTGTGTATTTAGTATTAGGTGCCCCAAAGAAAGCATGTGGTGTTAGTTCATGTGTGGTAACTCCTGGGGCTTCCTGATGTACTGCATTCTCTGTGAGTGTATAGGGCTCTGGCTGTGTTTGCACAAAATAAATTTGTCCTGCCCTACAGTTTGGAGTAGGACAGGAGGCCCTTGCTGGAAGAGAAGTGTGTGCCATGCTCAAAAAATTTAATGTATCACTAAATGAGTGTTGCTTTTTGGCACATAATTTTCTTTTGAAATCCAAATGAAGAATGTTATTTTGCATTTCTGTGGGCTTGATCATCTGAGTGTCAAATTACTTATGAGCATGGATGATTCTTTTTCTGCTCTTCTATGAAATGTGCATATATTTCCATATGTAAGATGCAGGAGAAAGGTGAAGCACAGAGATAAAAATGACTTTCCTGGTAGCAAGCAAGAAATCCATCAGGAAAATGCATGACAAACCACATTGAATCTTGAAGAAGTTTTTACTGTTTAATTTGATCTCTGTATTGTACTGCAAATACCTTGTTTTAATCAGTAGTACTATCAAAGGCATCTTCCATAAACATGATTGCCAGAAAAAATAGTGTGGTTAATAACTTCTTAGTGGAAGAGAATGTAAAAGCCTTATATGTAGTCTTCATTAGGCAACTATCTATTTCACAGATCTCCCATGATCAATGAAGTCTATTTTAAAGTGCATTTAATTTTTTTAAATATTTGTGAGAATGCAATTAGCTAACAAACCAAATTTAAAAAAGGGAAAGTATTAATTTGTTTTAGAATTTACTGCCTTAGGTTATTGCCTTATAAATGCAATTTCCTCTGAAATACTTAGAAAGCAAAAAGTGCCGTGGTGTTATATCAAATTAAATAACAAAATAAAAACTGGAGGAGACTATTGTAATTTCATCCTCCCAAGTGACCACCTTTAGAAAGTAATTTTGAATACCCATGGTCTGTTTAGGTTGAAGTAGAGGGACTGTAAGAGATTAGCATTTAAATGTGTTTCAAGGGCAAATACCCCAAATAATTATTTTTTGTTGTTTTATTTTTGCTTTTAAGAACAGAAATGTGAGTTAAGATGACAATTCAGAGCCTTAGAAAGTCATTCTGTAATCAGTAGAAATACATCAATGCTCCCTTTTGTGCATGATTAGACTCTGCTTTGACATTGCCTTAAGGACAAATGATGCTTTAATAGGACTAATAGACAAAATTGCATTTTAAGCCAAGGGAATTTGAATGTTGCTGCTTAGATGTGGAAAGAGTTTGCCTTGCTGGAAGTAAATGAATTTAGAAGTAGCGTCAAAAGTCATCTGTCCCTCTCCACTGGCTTTTAATAAGGGAATTGATGTAGCTTTCAAATGAAGCTGCTAAGACTTGTTTCTGAAAGAGGGAGAGCTTTCCAGCCTGATTCCTTTTTTCTCCTTTTTCTGAGTATGTATAAAACAATTCTGGCTTAAAATAAAGGTGAGACATTTCTGGGATTTATCTAAAAATACTTTGTTTTTTGTTTTATTTTGTTTTCTTTTCTTTTTTAGTACCCCAGCAACTTTGGATCAGAACTATGTTGTCTGTGAGCTACAACAAAAAGTAAACATGTTATACTCTTTCCTGAGAACTCATTTGAAAAAAAAGAGCATTGTGTTTTTTGCAAGCTGTAAAGAGGTATGTTTTTTTAATCCCTCCATCCACCCCAGAACTTTAAAAGTAATAAAATGAAGATATCCCTATAGCTGTCAATGCATCAGGGAGGTCAGATTGTGGACTAATTTGCAGCAAGAAATTGTAGGAACAAACCGTCACCTACTGCTACATGTCATTCAGGGCCTGGCTTTGAGGCAGTTCAGTGTCCCAAGCTCAATGCAGGAAGGTTCTGGTGACCTGAGTGTTCTCAGCCATTTTTGTGGTCTGCTGTTAAAAATGAATGCTAAAAGTTAATGTCAGTAACATCCAGCTATTTCAGTTCGGTCTTTTGACATATTTCATAGTTAGCTTATGAAGTATTTCAGTAATTGTACGTGCTTTCCTTACAAACTCTTAAATCTGCCTGTTTGAGAAGGTGAGATTGCCTGTATTGTTACTTACTATTTCACAAAGGTTTTCTTACATAGCAAGTAATCCTTCAAATACCTGCTTGTGTGAGTGTCCTGGGACCATGCTGTTGAAGTTATTTGCATGTGTTTGTTTGGCACAAGTATTTGTACCTCTAACTACTGTATGTATCAAGTATTTTACAGTGCAGGTATTACTTGCTAGTATAATGCAAGGCTAGTATTTTACAATAATATTACAATGGCCTAAATAATATTCATGCAATGAGTAGCAAATATGCATTGCAGTTCTTCCACCTGTGCAAGGAATGGGTTGCTGTATTTTGTTGTTCTGCAGTTGACTGGTGAGTACACTGAAGTGGTTGGCTTAGTTGTACAGAAATTCTTGGAGATGCAGTTGTTCCTGCAGTATACATAGTTCATGTAAGTACTTTCTTAAAAAGATGCTAGGTAGCTGCCTGCTGTAAAATAATGCTGCATCATGGGTACTGTTGGGAAGAGTAAACAGGCTGGTTTTATAAGAGAATCTGTTAAAACTTGAAATAGCGAACAGAGAATGTAGACTGATTTGAGTTGCAAGTGTGAAACACTACACCCCTCCAGTACTGTCTAAAAGAAGTGCTTCTGATGGACTTTTCATACTTTGGTCCTTTGCATACAGTCTAGGTACTCACAATCCCAAGTTGTTCTTGCTGTTACCTACTCTGGTTTCCTTTAGGAAATGCCGTCAAAAGGCATGCCAGTCTTTTGCCACAGTTGCTTTTGTTTGGTTGTGTAACAAAGTCTCAACATCTTTTTTCTCTGATGTGGTAAAAGTTTATTTAATTTGATGTACCATGTCAGTTGCTGTATACACTGTATATGATCTTAACATGTTCAATAGTGCATGGTATTTCTTTCCCTCCCTGATTTGTTGGGTAGGTTCAGTATCTGTTCAGAGTGTTCTGTAAGCTTCAGCCTGGTCTTCCTGTCCTGGCACTCCATGGCAAGCAGCAGCAGATGAAGAGAATGGAAGTCTACACTTGTTTTGTTCGGAAGAAGGCAGCAGTGCTTTTTGCTACAGATATCGCAGCTCGTGGCTTGGGTAGGTGCTCACAGAAGCAACTGCTAAACCTGTTGAGGCTTTATCAGACACTGTACTCTGAAGATTGACCCAGTTTTGAAAAATGAAGCTGTAGTTTGCTTAGGAGCTTGAAATAGAGATGCTTCTTAGTGTTCTGACATTTCTTTACTGAAGAGGCCCACTTCATCTCCTCTTTTCATTTTATCCCAGAGAAACGTGTGGTGCAGAAACAGTGATGTGTTTGTTAACAACGTGCTGGATTTACAAATCCAGCAGTTTGAAGTATTTCTGATACGCCCATATCCTGTGGGTTATTCCAAAGGATATGAAAAATTGCTAACCTACTGGTATGTGGAAGTGGAAACCTGATATTTTAATGTCTGATATAAGAGTGACATTGTAGGACTGATAAGGAGACAAAAGAATAAATGAGAGTAAAAATATTTTTTCTTTTAATTTTTGGTGGCGTTTAAGTACAACACAAGACTTTTCAGCAGTCCAGTCGTTCTTTGAGATAGCAAACTGTTGTCCAAAATGTGAGGTTTTGTCATGATGCTACAAAAAGAAAGAAGGTGCTCTGAAAACTGAAGTCAGGAATGAAAACTCGTTCTCATACCTTCCATACTGCTGAAATTTCACCAGTGACTATCTAATTTCGGTATGGTTAGTTTGATTTAGAGTATGGGTGTAAATCTGGAATACAGTATAGCTGCAGATTTGGTTTTGGAAGCAACATCAGTGCAAAGCATGCTGCTGTTGAGTGAAGTGCAGGAGTTAGAAAATACTTATTACTAATACCATTCACAATCAAGGTTGATTTTTGTCAGGCTTGGTCACCCACTCCCATCTTTGAGAGGGACTGTAGTGTTTGTGTATGTGACAGCTGAAGTGAGGCAGTCTTAGCACAGCTAACTTCAGACCTCAGTGGTGTAGGATATTAACAGTGAGGGTGAAAAGTGGGTCAGATATTGTTATATAATTGTTAACCATAGGGTGTTTTATCATCTGTGTAATACAAAGCATGTCTATTCTTGTCAAGTGTGAAATTATGTTCCATTCATCGCATAATTTAGGAAATGAACACACAAATTAATTTAACTTTTTTTGATGAAGAGAATGATTGTTTGTGTATGGTAATACATGTAGCTATTTTATTTTTATTTCAGAGGTTGCACCTAGTATCTGTAAATAGGTCCAAGTAGTGATTCTTTCAGGAATTAATGCTCTTGAATAGGAGAGTTTTGAGTCCAGTGAATTTATTTGATGTATTTTTTTTCTTTACACAGATTTTCCAGCAGTGAATTGGGTCATTCAGTTTGATTGTCCAGAAGATGCAAACACATACATCCACAGAGTGGGAAGAACAGCCAGGTTTGTTTTCACATTTCATTAGTATTTTAACATTTAAAACAACATCACTGTAGGGACACATCATTGGCTAAAGATTCACTTGAAAAAAATTAAGATATAAATCAGAAAGAAAAAGGCTGTTATCACAAGAAGCCCCTTTTGATTAGTGAAGTGTAATGATTTAATTTATTAATTTCTTAGTGAGCTTCAGAGCCGTGTTACAGCAGACAAAAATATCCCTGATTGCTCCATCTGATTAGGGAAGATTAATAGTGAGTAAATAAAAAACCTTTTTCCCTTGGCAGGATTACCTCAAAGGATGAATTAAATGTGTGTGGGTGGAAAAGCTTGTTTTGCCACTGACATTTATAGATAAATAAGGTTTAAGACTGGATCCAATTTCTATGTGTCATTGAAGACTCTTCAGAAGAATGGAAATACTACTTCCTTATTTTAATTTGCTAGGAAGGAATCAAATGTTAATTACAGGTTAAATTTTTAATTTTCTAAGTCTTTTGTGGAATTATATTCTTAAGCACAGCTTTAGTTAAAATATTTGTGGCTAAGCCTTTATGATGGGAGTTACCCAGATACACTGTTGAAAACCAGGACCTTCATTTCTGAAGTAGATTTTTAAGTGAAACAGAAGTTGTTACTGCATGTAATTCAGGAGATCAAAAACTTCATGCAATTATCTGAAGGATAAAATGTAAGAGTTAGCATTATATCTTGTCTCTAATTTGTTTGTAGTAGAGCTTGCAATACAGGTGGTTGTCTAACCTAATGACAGAGCAGTTGCTTACGGTAAGATTTCAACACTAAAAGAATTTGAGATCTGTTTTCCTGGATTAGAAGGCTGTAAATTTTGGTGACTGTACCATGAGAGTGCACTTCCAGCACTTCTTGAAAATGTAGACATTTTAGCCACGTTTTCTTTGTAATTGGTAACATTTCTGCCCCATTCTGTCTCTCTGCTCTCTGTTTCCTGATCTTCTATAGCAGAAGGGAATGATGAATTTTTAAATGACTTTGAAGAAAACCTGTCAGTGAACAAAGTCAGTGAATGTTGTATATAATCAGATAAAACACATAGTTATTTCATTAATTTAAAAGTTAGATGTAATCTTATGCATACCAATTGAGAAAAAACATATAGGCTTGGTTAAAAATCTGTAATATCTGCTTTTTCGTCTTCCTTTTTTTTAAGTCCTGTGTGGATTCCACAAAAGGCTTGCAATTTTGTCTTTTTGGCATACTGTCATTGTGGAAGGAAAACAGTGTATTTGGCACTGTTTAATTGGCAGTGTTTAGAGTACTGGTTGAGCTCTTTCTGAGCAGCGTCACTCAGTTGCAGCACCTCCCTGGAGCTGTAATCCTCAGGCCTTTTCCCAATTCTCATTAGGAGCTAAGAAGAGCAATTTTAAGTTTAGCTTGGGGAAACAGCTCTAAAGAGGTGCAAAGACAAACAACTTCCCTTTGTCAGAGTGCTTTTATTCAAATCTTGAGAGAACTTTAGCCTGGCAACCTTCAGGGTCTGTCTTCTGTGGCCTCTTACGTACAGCCTTCTGTAATTGCTCCAGGGATAGATTTAGGCAGAAAATTGGGGCAGAGTGTCTGTCTCAGGGGCTGTGGGCTGTGCTGGGTGCCTTACTGGGGTATAGATGAAATTTCCTTCTATGTGAGTTTTTCAATAGGGAGGCCTTAGAGAAATTGTGAGTACGTCTGAGCAAATTGTGTGAGCTGAAGGGTGTTGACTTACAGTGAAAGCAAATTCCTTCTGTAGGAAAAACTTCATGGATATATTCTGTTTCATAATCTGATAGAAAGTACAGCGGGTTCTGCCTGTACTGGGCATTCATTTTGAAGAAACATACAGGCTGTCTCCATCCATAAGGTAAAACAGGAAACTTAATAGCATGAAATAAATATTTGAAAATAAACCAAGGGAGATGTCTAATAATTTTAAGTAAATACTGTGCAATAAGTAAATATGCTAATGCAGTTTTTGATGTGGGTAATTGAGAATGCACTTTTCATTAAAATCTGAGTGTTGAGTAGGAAGCTTCACTTGTTTTCAATAGCTACAGTTTGTAGGAGAAGCTTGTGTTTCTTCTAGAAACTTGATAAAAATGAACTGAACTACTATTTAGTAGTCCTCATCAATGAGGTTAGAGATAATTACAAATTTTCGTGGATTATGAGAATATAATTGCATAGAATGAAAGCTACATTAAATATCTCATCGGGCTGTGTTAAACTGTAATTAAAACTGACATGCCAAATACTGTTTACTTTTGAATTCAAATTATTTTGTGATATGAAAGTAAATATGAAAGGAGAAAAATTGTGTTGGGGAAGGGTCTGGAAAACCTTTGACTAACAGTCAGGATATGTTCCCACATATGTCTTAAGATTTTGCAAAGCTTTATCTAAGATGAGAGGTAACAGTTTATTTTTAAGTGGATAAGGGCACCGTGTTCCCTAAGAAACATTTCATTTGCATTTTACCTTGCTGACGAACATAAATTGCAACTCCTTTATTTTTGATTTACGGTAAAGTAAGATCAAGAAAATCTGGCTGCAGTCCAGTAATGCTTTTACTTTATAGTAGAATTGAAATATATTGAGTGGGTTTTTTTAAAATATACTTGAAAGGTATGCGTGCTACAGTTGGAGTGACTGGAAGCTGTTTCTTCCAGTCGCTTTCAAAGTCTAAATAGTTCACTGACAGAATTTCTAAAATACTGACAATATCATGGGCAATCCAGTAAATACTTTCGCTGTTATTTTTGCCGCACAGTTTCTTAGAAAAGTCAGTGGTTTAAAAGACTAGATTGTAGTGTTTGCTGTGAGATTTAGTTTCAAAAGCTCTAAATATTATAGCTGCTTGTAGCAATTGCCTTCAAAACTAACTTCTTCTGGCTTTTAATTTCTACTGATGCCTTCTGTTCTGTAACCTATGAAGCCTACAGTTGAAAGTATTCTTTGATGAATTTTGTGGAACAATCTGCAGTGCCACTAGGGGACAGCAGAAGATAATTTTTGAAGCATCCTGATGCTCACTTTTTTCCCAAACTGTTTTTCTGAACATAATGTCTAAATTGTATGGCATTAAAAAAGTGTATAGGGATATTTTTCTTCAGTCATGACTGCATTGGTGTGACAACACACCAAAAAGTTGATTTTATCTTTTTATTCATGCATAAATCGCTTCAATTTTGGATGTACCTGTATCCTGGCAAGTCTCAGTAATTAATTTCTTTCTTTCCTGGCATTACATTAATCTCTCCACTTAATGTTTAATTTTTTTTTTCTTTGCATGTGACTGTTAAAAACTGCTGCTTGAGTTTAATGATTTTTTCTGTCATGTGTCTTTTTTTAAAGTCACTGACGCTGGAATGTTAAACAGAATAAATATTTGTTGTTCTGCAGTTTTTATCTGGGATATGTCCAGAACTATATAAGATTTAGATCTGACTGGCTCAGACTTCTGATGATATTTGATCCAGCCTGGCTGGTTAGGCTTCATAGGTGCTTAAACTGATTTAGGAGAGTAATTGTAATTTTGTTGTTGTTGTCATTAAACATAGTGTGCATACAGACATGCTTCTTTGCTTTTAGTAAATTATATTTCTGAAAACAAATGGAATAATAAAACTCCATCTTCCCAAAGCAGAATACTCTGTTACCTGTCATCTTTGTAGTGGCTGGTATGATGCTTAGACCCAAGGAGGTATGACTGAAGACTTTTAAGAAGATTGTGTTTTTTGATGCTTTGTGAGTGTTGGAGAACACACACATTTGTCAAATTGTGGACAGGTGAAAGAAGCAGGCTGTAGAATGATCTTATTCTGTCATATAGTATAAACTTTGAAGCTGGTTAATGCTCATCAGGGCTCTCCTTAAGTGATTGAACATTGTGAAAGTGAGACTAACACGCCTTAAGAGTGATGTGGCAATAAAGCATTTAAAAATGCAAGTGGCTTAATAGTACCTTTTTAAATGCTGGAAGCTTGATTTTTATTTCTTTTTTTAATTGGGAAAGATATTTCTGGGATATGTTCTTGGGTCCTGAATAATCAAGATAGCCAAGAATGACAACTGCTTGTTTTGATTTTTCTATTTCTGTTTTAAGACCCACTGAAGCACTTTCTATGTTGTTTAAAAATAAATGCTATATTAAGACTATCTCATATTATATTGCAGTCAAGTCATCATCCTAACCCAGGTTAAGCAAAAATAGCTGCCAGTGGAGGTCACAAAACATTGTTGACACCACATTTAACTTGGAATTCACTTTATTAAATTCTCTAAAATTAACCACTGTATCCTAGCTACATTCTTGACAGTGGCCTCTGATGCTGCAGTTGTACTGACTGGCACTGTCTTATTGGCTAGAATTCTCTTCCTAATGGAACAGTAGGAATGTTCCCGTGCACTGAACGATTAAGTGGCCAAGGTTATTACCTGCTGAGGTGAAGCTATGCTGTAAGCTGGAATAACAAAACAAATAAGCACATGTATTTTAACTCAGCACAACTGCTGTGGGGAGTGGATTGCTTCCAGTGTAGGCTGGAGGAGTCAAATACCTCCCAAGGCATTTTGAAATAATTTTATTCTAAGAATAACTTGATAAGATTGGTGAGCCACAAGAACCAATAGTGACTCTTGTCCACTATGTCTTGTGGCCAAGACTGGCAAGCAGGGACACTGACCCAGTAGGACTGAACGAATGGGATTGTGGTTCTGTGGTAAGAGTAGAACCCAGATGATTCTGTGAACTCACCAATATGTATAAGTGAGCTACTCTCCAGACAGAAAAAGGATATTAAATAGTCAGTGGAAAAGAAAAAATAAACTGAATTAGTCTGACTTCATAGCAAAATTTACTTTAAATTTTTCAGGGATACTGAACTGTGGTCTATGCAATGGAGAAACAGAAGTGAAGAAAGCATTAGAAGTGATCTAAAGCAAAAGCAACAAGTCAAGCCAGTTAACATTTTGTTGTTTAAATGCTCTGTAGGATATCAGACTTTTCACAACCCATGGGAAGAAGCTCTTTTTCCTGGGTGAATCAAGGACTCAGCAGTGAACGCTGGCTGTCTGCTGCCCTGGGTCAGCTGTGAATAGTCAAGACACTTTCTGGTCTCTTGTAATTTTTATTGGGCTGCTTTGGTAGGACTTGCTGTAGATGGTACAGCACAGTTTCAGATTGCAGTGCACACAGATCTCTTGTTAAAGATCTGTTGTTTTAAAGAGAAATGTGTATTACAACAAGAGGCCATTGATCATGTAGATGGGATAGAAATTGCAATATGCATTTATTTTCTGGGCTCATTTGTCATTTAAAAAAGCAGACCAGCAAATTACCATATTATGAAAGAAACCCGGCATTGTAGAAGTTATGATAAATGGTAGATAAAACTTCTCCTGGGCCTGGAAAAAGAATGGTTTTCTGGTTTGGAGCTTAGCTTTCACCAGTCCTCATTATGTCACAAGGACAGAAGGTATTATGCTTGGGAAAAAAGTTTTGCCTGAATTGAGCCTGGTGTTAGAGACATAAAACTGGTACTTTGTTTAAGAAATACGTTTAGAAATAGTACCTTATACAGTCAAATTTAATGGTTGAGTTTTAAAACAAAATATGAATTATTGTGTTTCTGTAGAAGCCCTTAGGGGTAGATAGGGATATTAGTTTCTCTTTGGTAAAGGATAGATTTATTTGTTATGTGTATCAGATTGAAAAGGATCTGCTCAGAATAAAACTATCTATTCTGATATGTTTTGGATATATTTTATAGTTGTCTTATATTGTTCCATTACACAAAAAAGTGCAGCAGAGACAAATGCCTGCATCAATTGAATGTTTTTTCCTTCACTACTGTAGTTGTTTTATAAAAAAATTGAAAACAGTTTAAAAATTAGATATAAATTGCATGCTGGAAATAGTAGAACTTGACTCGCTCTAACTTTTTTCCTAATCCATCTTATATTAAACATGATTGTTAGGTTATTAGCTAATAATTCACTGCCATTTCTTTCAGTCTTTGCGGGGGCAAATATTTTCTCTAAACAGGAGTCTGATGTTGCTTTTTGTATTTTGCTCATCAGTTTTTCCACATGAGGAAATCATCTTTTTCTGGAATCTTTATGGAAACTGAAATTATGTGCAAAGATTTTAAAAAATGTTATTTTTGCAAAATCAAGCGGTCCAGATTATTTCTGTTCTGTGAAGGGTGTGAATGGTGTGTAGTCAATAAATGATTGACTCACATAGTGAATAACTTGGCTTCACAGTGGAAGTAATTATTCAATATTTTTGTATTTATAGTTTTGCAAGTATGTATGATAAACAAAGGGTCTGTTAGAAGAAGAGTGAAAGTACATAACTAGAGTGTATCATCATGCACATGCAAAATCAGGCACATTTATTGGGATTGGTTTTAATGGTATTTCAAATGCTTAATTTATTGACCTTAATGTTTTGAGGAGAGCAGTCTCTTGCTTGCTTCTGGGAAACCTCTGGCAGATTTGATCTGGGTGAAAAAGACGAAGTTGAGTAGTTGATCTGGCTTCCCTGGTGCCTGATTTCCTTTCTCTGAAAGGATTTACTTTGGAGAGTTTCTGCAACACTAAAGTATTTGAAGGTGGTTTGTTGGCTTGGATGCCATACTTTTGGGAATAGGCTTTGATTTAAGTTTTGCAGTGATGCCTTACTTTCTCCTATGACTTTCATCAGATGGGATGACAGCATATGTTGATGCTAACCATGCTGACCCAGTTAGACTAAAATTAGATCTTTTATCAAGTCAATCAGGTAAAGTCCCATTCAAGTTAGAGATTAAAAAATCCCTACAAAATAAATGTTTTGTATATCGTTGTAAATGAGTGATGTCCAAAGTTAAAAAAAAATATACTTATGATTCCTGCATGTTCATGTGTGCTAAATACCTTCAAAAACATCATCACTTCCCGTATATTTCATTTTCTGTAAATGAGAAATATTCCAATTCAGGAAACTGTTACGCAAGTATCTTTGTATCTGCAACCCTCTTCCCCCAAATTTTATGATTGTCTCATCATCTCAGTTTTCTCCTTTGCCAGTCTTTAAAAGAGATTATTTTTTCTTGACAAACAAAGCAGAAATACTGCCTTTAACTCTGGAAACTTGGCATCAACTTATGTCTTTTGAAATACAAATGTTAGGGAAACGTGTTGTAATGCATCTGTTCAATACAACCTGTATAACATTTCTTATAAGGTCTGCATATGCATGCACCTTATCCTTGCAGTTCCCTTTTCATAACTTTTTTCCTAGTGGATATTTGCTTTTACAGCAGAATGCTGGTACCTGAATGGTTCCCATTCCTATTTTTTTCTGTTATGACCACCAACTCATGTCACTGACAATTAAAATGTGGTCCATTTGACTGAACCATATGTTATGCTGTTGGTCATGGCAAGGATGTAGCAGTGCTATCAATGTAGTGAGAACAAGCTCAGCTCTAGCTGCATGGCCAGGTGGAATTTATTAACTACCACAGTATGCTTTAATTTATTGCCTTTGTGATAATGGTAACGTTGTTTGCTTTAGTAGTATTGCCTTGGGGTATATGCAGCGGTTGACTGGATCTGATCAAGGATAGGTTAAAGATAGATAAGTTAGATTGAAATTAGGCAATAATTGAGTGTCTATTTGGCCTGCATGACAGCCATTTTTTTCCTCACTTGTCTTCAGTGGACTATTACCATTCCATTTTTTCATGTTTGATTACCAGCTATTGGCTCAGGGTGATATTTAGCAGAAGCTTAAGATAGATTCTGTCATGGTGCATAAACCATCCTTTTGATTTTAAGGTGTTTTTTGTTGTTGTTGTTTTTTTGTTTTTTTTTTTAATCAAGTGAAGCTATTTGGCAACCCTTTGTGTTTCTTTGCTAAGGAAATGATGTTCTGAACATTTTAAAACTATTTTTCTCTACTTGTAATTAGCCACTACCACATTGTCCTAAGTAATTTATCCCACTTCATTTTTGTCTGCCTTTGGCACTTGCTCTTGATTGTAGGCATCTTTCTTTTTCTCATCTGCAGTCACTGTAAATATAACCCTTTGCTTTATAGCACTAATGATGATTTTTACAGCTTCCTGCTTGTAAGTCGTGATTGAGTTGCAGAGAGGTTGTTTGCCTTTTTCAAAAGTATTGAAGTCAGTAGACACTAGAAAATAAGGCAGATATGAACTGAAGTGATTTTTTTCCCCCCAAGGACTTTCTGCAAGTAAGATGCAATTTTCCATGGACTTGGAATGCAGTAATTTCACACTCATAAGCCGCACCTGGTTATAAGCAGCACTTCCAGGTAGCTGGGAAGACCACGGAATTTGTCCATAAATAAGCTGCACGGGTGATAAGCTGCACTTTTCTTTTTAAAAAAGTGAGGATCCATGTGCAACAAAGTAATGAGTTAGTAACAGAATCGCTCGATCACGGGGTTTGCTGTCAGGTGCTCAATTTGCAAACAGTTTTCACAGACCGGCGAAGCCTTTAAACACAGGCGCCCTCCCCATGCTGCCGGCCCCGGCACTCCCGCCCCCGGTACTGGCTGCTGTGGCTCCCCGCACCACGCAAAAGTGGCGGCTTGCTGCCCACTCACCAGTGGCTCCAGCTTGCCGCCCACCCGGCAGCAGCTCTGCAGCAGCTCCCCGCCCGCCCTCTGGCCCGCCCGGCCACGGCTCCGCGGCAGCTCCCTCCCCGTCCAGCTCACATTTCCGGGTTGGCATTTTGCCGGAATTTGTCCATAAATAAGCCGTATCTGGTGATTAGCCGCACTTCCGGGATCGGCTAGATTCTTCAGTGAAATCGGTGCAGCTTATCAGTTTGAAATTACTGTAAATTGTATCTTGTACTCTTAGAGACTGTTAAGATCAAGGTGCAAAGATGGGTCCCTTCTTTAGTTTCTTGGTCACCTTGAGGAGATGACAGGATATAATCAATTCCTACACAGTCCAAGAAAGTTTGATTACTTTGAGATTTTTAATTTGCTCCTCTTCAGCAGAGTCAAAGTGCATACTTATTGACTAATAAATCACCAGAGTAAATTAGCATTTTAGGACTGATGTTTGGTTTTGGTGATGCTGGACAACTTGAAGTCTGCAGTCAGCAAGAATAGGGAATACTTCTAATATTGTCTCATCTGCAGAAGTAGTCCTCCTGCTGAAGAATTACAGTAACCAAGGTTCCTGTAGGAAAATAAGGGGTATTCTTTTCTCTTGTGTTTTAGGGATTCTAATGGAAACAAACTGTTTATGCCAGTTTTTAGAAGCTTGTCCTTTCCTAAGTTTGCCAGCATGGAAGCTTTTAGTATGAAATATGCAGAAAGAACACTTTGGAAAACTTGAATTTTGCACTGAAGCCTCTCTTCTTGAGCTTATCTTTCAACACCATATTTTTCTGATTAGCACATTATGAGGTAGTTTTTTTTTTTGTTTTTTTGTTGGGTTTTTTTTGTGAGGAATAAGATAATACTCTGCTAACTAAACCTCCTTTTTTATAGGCTGCATTTTGCTTTCTTTAACTAAACATCCGCTGAACAGATACAAACCTTCCCAGATGGTGTTTAAGATCGTTTTTAGCTTTATGAAATCTGTAATGTTTTCATTTTTGTGTTTAGCTCTGAAGAACAGTATTGTTATTAAACTGTTTGTTTTAATTAAGTCACGATTATGGTATAAAATGGGCAAAGTTCCTCCTTAACTTCAAATATTTTTAATCTATTGGCATTTAAAAGAGAATGTTTCCATAAAATGGACGAAAAAGGACTGCACTGCATCAATAGTTACCATGTGTCTTTCAATCCTTTAGTTTCTGAAGGCATAGCTCTGAGAAATATTTCTGTGTTGCTTTTTAAATTCTTAATAGGTGGCAAAAGATGAGACAACATAGGTGCTTGAAAACCTCTCTTTCCTTTATCTATATTTTAATGTGATTGTTTCTTTACTTAGCTGTGGTACTACTTTGTCTGCATAAAGGCTTTGCAGGGCTTAAAGGAAACATTGAAATAGTTGATGGCAATAGATACCAGATACAATGCTTGGCTCTTTTGGTGAATTACCTCTGGAATGTGCCTTTAGGATTTTTACTTCCTGAAACAATTACTGACTCAACCATACAATGAGTTTAGCACTAATAGCACCAAACCAACTTTTAAGGGTCAGAGTGAAGGTTTATCAGATCCTGCATCCTGTTTGAGTGACCTCATGGATACTGCTGGAAAGCTATAAAAACAAAACAGGCATAGAATGATTTTTCCTGTGCTGTATTGTTGCAGATTTTGGTTTTGTGGCTTATAGAGAGGATATCTGCACCCTCTGGCCTTTGATGAGTATTTCTTCTGTGATTTCTATTGTCATTTGTCTTTCACAGTGTTTTACACACTGAATAAAAGAGATATGATAAAGAAACAATCATGCCCAGTCAGGCACTCTGACATAAGAAATACCTCAAGCAACTACACTACACAAAATCCATGCCTTTGGGTAGCTGTAAGGAATCTGAAAACACCATTTGTATGGGTTTACATAGTACAATCAGAACTCTCCTTGACAAATGACAAAGATGGTTAAGAGATTTAACATACAGTAGTTTCACGATTATAAACCGCACCTGAATATAAG
>VRYO01002772.1:18129705-18142863 GCA_009812075.1 Sialia sialis
AAAGCTCCATTTAAACACAGAAAAAGCCTTTCTTGTGTGAATTGTTCAACACTAGAACGGCGAGGCTGTGCAGTCTCCAAATGCTGGTTATTAAAACAATGGACTCCTTCCTGAGCAGCCTACCCTAGCTGACCTTGTTTTGAGCAGGTGCTTGGACTAGATGGTCTCTGAAGTTTCTTCTCAACTTCAACTACTCTGACTTTCTTGGAAAGCTGATACAGAAAAATTAAAAATAATGTTCCTAATAAAATAGTTTAATTAAAAATAGCAGATCATATTACTTGACTTGAAAAGTTAGATATATGAAACCATGTAGGCCTCGATCAATTTTTATTGCCATATATTGTCATATATGTCGTATTGAATATACGTGACAATTTGTCCTTTCTCAGGGTAAAATCCACTGCATTGAATAAAGCATTGTAACTTTTCTTAAATTTAAAAGAGCAGCAAAATAGCTTAGAATAGCTCTTCTGGGTAAGATGGAGATTTACGTGAATGGGTTAATGAATGGGATTTCTTTGCTGTGCTGGTTAATGCTGGAAGACTCCATGGACAATATGTGAATTTCACTATGTCTTTATCAGGTTTGGGGAAGGTAGGGAAGCTTCAAATAACTTAAGTTGGTTTCTGTGTGAGAATGCGCCCAGTTATAAACGTGAAAGGTAGTCTGTAAAACATTTTTGGAAATTGTGCTGCCTCTTGCCATCACTAAACACGTTTGCTGACTTTTCCCTGGTATTATAATATTTTTAGGCTTTGAACTCTTTGGAGCAGAGCTTACTACTTGTTTTATTGAAGCACTGCACCCTGTTGTTTTTCTGAGGCTGGTTGGTTTGTTGGGGTTTTGTTTTGTTTCTTAACAGTGTGTATCATTAGTCTGTGAATTCTGTAGTTGTATCGAGCCTCTTCAAAACTATAAAAAATCAAAAGCTCAAATTGAGATACAGGGAAACACAGTTGGAAGAATAGGCAAGTCTTTAGTGTAATTTTTTCTTATATATGTAGGTCAAATTAAAAGAGTACAACCGAAGGCCACCTGGTGAGAAATCCAGAAATGCCAAAGCCTGAGAAATACATTATTACAGAGATTCTGGATTAGTGTTAATAATTTTTTATTTGTATGAGCTAGTGTGGGTATTAATGACACTTGAAGGTATGCTGGTAAACCTGAGTGGTAGGGTAAAATGAAAAGAGGATTGCGAAAGCTTAGAGAAACCAAGAGTTTTAAGCTTTCTGTTGAACTGAGATGTAAAATGAGTCAAGTGAAAATATTTAAAACTCTAGGTGAGATTCATCTCACCTAGCTATAGATGTCTTCTGTGAGTTAGTCTGCCTGAACTTTCATTTATAGCTGGTAGGGTGGAATAAGCACTTCTACAATGCCTCCTGCCACAGATACTTTAAAACCCCTTTGGGATGGATGGATGAATGGTGGTTTCTTTGTGCTGCAGAGGTAGGCTGTGTGATGTGACCTATCTTGGAGGCCTGCAGTAGGAACACTTGGTGAGTCAGAGGAATGCCAGTCTTACTTTCCTAAACAAGGAGATTTAAATCAAAGTGCCTGAGGAGCTCAGTGGGAGCTTTGTGAATAAAATGTCCAAGGCAGTGTTCCAAGGGAATGCTTTTAAAAACTATTTTTGGCATTTAGGTATTCCAGGTTTTTGTAGTGCATAAAGCGTTGCTTGAAGCAGTGTGGAATGTCAGTGTAAGCTTCATCTTGGTGCTGCACAAATCAGAGGTGCTGGTGATGTGTCACATTCACCTCCAGCTGCCACGGGAAGTTGCAGTTACACCAATTTATGTCAGAAATGACAGAGCAGCTGGCTGGGGGAGGATGAGAGTAGGAGGAATCCAGCATCATCTTTCTTGGGATGAAAACACCAACAAACCTCTGTTTCTGCCTTTGGCTTTTTAAGATCTCTTAAAAAGCAGAGAAGGATCATTCCAAATTGAGCAGAAGAAAATAATTATAAAGTTTCAAAATAGCCCAAGAATAAAATCAAACATGGGCTGTCTGTCAGTATTGCAGGTACAAACTTAAATTAGTTTTGAAAGATTTTAATTGCCATATAATTTCCCTTTCAGGCCATTTTTGTTGCAGTTTTTAATTTATAGGTAGCACAGAAGTGTCATTCTTGCAGGCAAGCTGTAAATACATTCAGTTTTTGAAAAACTTGATGTGTGGACAAGTGGTTTATCATAGAAGCATCCCTCCTTAAAGTTTGACTGTTAAGACGTACTATGCAAATGTGGCCAAGTAGTCTTACATGTCAGTGTGAATAAAACAATAAAATTAATGCAGATGAAGTCCTGAGCTTGGATGCTTATCTGAAGTGCTGGATTCCTCAGAGGCATGGGTGTTACTCTGTCCAGCCTTTCTGTTGCAAGCCACCAAGTTCTTGGCATTTGTAGTGTAAGAAATAAATTCCCATCCTGAACGGATGAGACAGCAGTGAAACAGCACAGCTATGCACAGAAGTTCAGATAGGATGGTATGCAACCACCATGTGTAGAGGGCATGAGGCCTAAATTACTGTGTCCTCTAAGCTTGTTGATTTACTTCAAGGTGCTTTTATTTTGTTTGAGACTAGAAAGTTCTTGATTACTAATTGCTTCAACAAACTTCATGGTTCATTTGGTAGGACATGGCTCCCCTGCTATTGCTTGGAAAGACAGTTTGAATCAGATTGGGGCTCCTTTGAAACCTTTGCAGTTCTTCTCATGGACTGATGCTGCCTTTTGGCATTTCTTGTAATTTTAATATTTAATATGTCAGTTTAGCCAGTTCTGGAAAACAGTTTAAAAAAGGAATCTGTTTTTCTTGCTAGTTCGAATGTTAGTGTGGCACTGAAGTGACGTCTGCACACCCAAAGGGATGTGCAGGGTGTTACTGCCTGAGATTCCAGCCATATCCTGTTACTTCTGAATTACTGTTTAAACAGAACATCAATTGAATTATGTACATTTTAATACTTACTGCAGTTACCCAGGAAATAGATCAGTAAATCAAAATTTAAGGGTAGTAAATGATAGTTTTTCCTTATGTATTTCCAGTACTTCAACAATAATCTCCAGTGCTTTTGGAGACCTGTAGCTACTATTGAACTGTAATATGTTAATAATGCCAACCGTAATGTTTTCCATAGAAGTGAATGTCTATAATATTTTTGCAATGTTCAGTTACTTAAAAAAAGCCTTGAACATGGTATCAAACAGCAGACATGGCAGGGGACAACAGCAATTGTAAAATAACTGGGAGAAAGTTCAGATTGACTAAACTAAACTTGTTCTCCCTTATAACTGAATAAAATCCAATTGTGATGACAGAGTTGAAGGCAGAGATTGAAGTGAACACACTGAAATCAAATTAAAAAATCAAAGTAAATAGCTTGATTTCTCTTCTTGTAAAGTAAAACAATTCTTGGAGGCATTTGTTTTGTGTTTTATCCTTAGTTATTGTAGGGCTTGAAAAGTATGCAAAAGGTGTGTTCCTTCTACCCTTTATAGTTTGTTAATTTCTAGACCATGTGTACCAAATATATGCTAGTAAGGTAAGTGGATGGCTTTGTCAGTTATCCAACAGACATAATTAGATTTCAACCCTGTAGCAAGCAGTGACTTATGTAGATATTCAGATCTGCAAATCTTAGATTCACAGGAAGGATACTTCTTTTTTAACCTACTTTTTTTCCATCTGTCACTGCAGAGAATAAAAAGAGGCTTTCATAGATTTTTGTCACTTGCTAGACAACAATAGATTAATGAGATCTGTCAAATTTGAAGCCTTTTCCTGAATATTCTAATTACCTTTATAAAATGATTAATAATTCAGTGTGAGCCAAGAAGTGCTTTATTCCACATCTCAATCTTGGTAGCTACTGAATGAATTTATCTCACACTAAAATTAATTGAAAGACATAATCAGGAAGGAAAAACCTCAGCATTAGGAAAAACACAGCAAATGAAAATTTACAGTGAAGTAATGGAGAGCCTGCAAAGTGTATCTCTTAGCTCTGCATACCTTACAATCAATAGTTTCTATTTCAGTTTACTCTAGAGAAAAGAATGAGTTTATAACATTACTTAATTGACTGTCCTAGCTTTCTTTTCACCTTTGAAAGTGTTTTTTCTCTTACAAGTATTTAAAGAATCCGCATCAGACATCAATGCTCCTGACTGTTAGGTGTTTCCTCCTCTATCTGAGGTTAACAAAAAATATATTCTTGTGTTTCAAATTCCACCTGAATTATTAATACAGTAGTTTCCTCAAATAGATGCCTGTACATAACAGAACTAGGGTGCGATTATAGGATGCTTGAATGTAACTCTGTGAGCATAACTTGCTGTTGTTATTAGCATATGATGGTTTCAGCCTCATGGTAGGAGTTCTGGCATGTGTTAGAAATAAAGTTATCGACAACAGAAATCCAAGGATCTTTTTTGATGCTTGAAATATTCCAGTATTTATGCTGCTGCTGCTAGGTAGAACTAGATTATGTAAAAGAAGCGTGAAAAGAATAAATCTTTCCTTTTTGGAAGGTCAACAGGAAAATGCATTACAAGATTAAGTTATTCTTTTATGCGGTGCTTCCAATTTTTTTTTTTTTTTACAAAGTCTGTGATTAATTGATACTTGAACCTTGGACTGGTCTTAGTAGGTGTTGTATAATATATTTGTCTTGGGCAGCTGAGTTGCATTCACTGACTGTGAGCATGTGATAAGCTGATGGTAAATGCAAGGTAATATGAATCATCTTAGACCACAGTGAAAGGCAGCTATATTGGGTTGAATAACTTCCTACTGGTGGTTATGATTAGGTCAGGATACCTCAGACTGTTAGCAACAAAATCTTTTCTAAGTTCCACATAAGTTAGATATCAAAAACTAACTGATAGCATAACAACATTCAGAAAAGCTAGAAAAAAAAATCACATTGAATCAGTGATGTTTCCTTAGGACTAATCTGTCATATTTTCTAGGAAAATATAACATGACATACTTGGGAAACTCAGTCAATTCAGACAATGTGAATGTAATGAGATATTTCAATACTTAAAGTTGCATCACTTCTGCAGTAGGAGAAATTTTGTCTGATGAATATTTTATAAAGAATTTCAGTCTGAAATTGATGTTAGACCACCTAATAGTGAAATTCTGTTTTGTGTTTAGAGCAACAATATGTTTGTTTCTTTTGTTGGTAATTGGTGTCTTTTTTGTTAAATACTTTCATTTTTCTTTCAGTGTTTTGTATCCTACTTGCGTTCAGTTTACTTAATGAAGAACAAGGAAGTATTTGATGTTTTCAAATTGCCTCTAGCAGAGTATGCCCTGTAAGTATGGTCAACTTAAAATATGAAAGCTGTATAGTGAGAAATTTTGCAGTCTTTAATTAGCTGTTTTGATTGTTTTAACACACAGAATTGGATTTCTAGTCTTCTAGTGTAGTTCCATATTCAAGATGATATTTTGCATATTTTCAACGAGCATTCTAATGGGAAATTATGTGTAAAAGCAATATGTAGCTGTACAGAGAAATAAGAGCAGAAGGTACATTTGCTATATACACTAGGAGGTATAACTTCTTGAGTAAAAGGATAGAGAATAATGTTTTGGTGTTTCCCCCCTCCCCCCACATTTGCCCTTCAGCCTCATAGCTAAATACCTACCTGTAAAGTGTATTATTTAAAAAGAAATTGGACTATCTAAAGATGATGTGGTTGCAGTCTCTTTTTGAGTGTGATTTGGACATTTCTCCTTGGCCATCAATTACTTTTCAGAAGATTCAGTGCATTTGGTAAAGATGAAGCATCTGCACTAGACTGAATAGCATCTATTTTGCTATGTCTATTTTTGTACATATATGTGAATCATTACATGTTTTGTATGGGAGGGAAATTAATTTTGACAGGTTGACTTTTACAGATGACAGCCCCTTGAAATTGTTTTAAGATGTGATGCTTTTGAAATCTTGTGGGACATACGGTAGTTGTAAGGGAGCAGGAAGGGTTCAAAGATTCATACTAAATTAATTTGATATGTGTGGAATTTCATAGAGAAGGCTAACTTCCCAACTTGTGGCATAATGAACTAAAATGTGACAAATTACTGGTCTCTGGAACACCTGGTCTTTCTGTGCTGCGCTGCCATTAACATGATTATGTTTTTTTAGGATACATAAGCCTATTACAAGAAATGCATTTTATCTTCATGGACTGAGACATTTTGAAAAAGGAGAACTAGCATAAGTGCAAATATTTTTGCTCCATGCAATGCCTGCCCCTTCTCTTGTGTGGTTAGTCAGCATCTTTAAAATCTGTTGTAGGTCTTACTGTGCTATGAACATTAAGGAATAGTGGCAGAAGATTAGGACTAAGAGGGATAACCACACAAATTCAACCAGCCTAAGAAACAGACTAGCAGATGGTGGCAATGCTGAATTTTCAGAATCCCAGTGCCTCTTTCTGGATTTCAGCATGGTGTGCCATCTAGTATCTGTACATGGAGTAGTCTGCACTTCTGTTCTTCTCAAGTCTGCGTGCCAGGATTTGGACCTTCCTCAAAATAATTCTGAGTCCCAGCTTTGGAAAGCTACTAATGTCATTTCTGTAATAAAATGCAAGAAACAGGTCAGTTGTTTGGCAAGAGTAGGAGAGGTTTAGTCAAGGCTGTGAAATATGTGGCAGTGTAATAAAAAAGTCAGAAGATAATAAATCTGGGAGATAATTTGGAGATTGTGTTATAGTTTGTTGGTACTCTTCTTTCCCGCTCTCCAGACTTCTAGTCTACCTAAATACACCCAGCAGCTGGCTAGCTTTCAGTTCAGTGCACATCCACTGATACATGGATCAGTCATCTTCATTTAAATTAAAGTCCCTTAAAGTCTGGTATGTTTGAATTTTGCATCCAGAAGCAACCTTGGTTTATGTTCTGCACACAAACTTATGGTAAAACCTGAAATGAGAATCCATTTTTCCCTTTACCTTCTGTGTGCATTTTCTGAAAAGTGCTTTAGCCTTTCCATGGAGATTTACTGCTAGCTTGATAGATGTTCCTCCACTAAAAATCCTGCAGAGAAAATAGACTGCTTAATGCCCCTGTCAGGTTTGTGTTGCAGGCTGTTGCCCACATTCGCTGTTGCTCTCCTGCTTGGCACGTGTGTGCGCTGAGATTCTCTTAAGCTCTGAATGAGTCTGCAGAAAAGCAAGTATTTTTCATTTTCATGCTACATAAGATCATATATATATATTTATATATAAAATACATATAAACTAGAATATATAAAAATGTGTGCATACACATACACATCTATTCTAGTGATTGATCACCTTTAAGCTATAGTGCATTATTATTCTCTCCAGTTTTCTCTCATTATAAGTTGCTATCAAGAATAATTTGCTGGAGGAAGACTTGTGTAGGCCTTGTGCTAACATAGGCAGCCTTTAAGTCTGATGAAGGAGAAGCTCAATGCTTGCATTAAAGAGATAAATTTGTATTTTGATTGCAAAGGACAGCTTTAAAAACATAAGAAAATGTAAACAAACAACAAGGTGAAAAGGAATAATTACTTAGTCTGGTCTCCTGGAGAGGAGGCAGTGTTTTGAAATATTTTCTCAGGCACTTTATGTTGCTAACTGCTAACACGCACACACGCGTGCACACACACATATATACGTAGATATACACACTGTTCTCCATCTCCAGGGGCAGATCTTAACAGGTGAGTGTGCTGGATGGGCAGGTTAAACACAGTTCTAAGGGGCTGCCAGGGAAAGAAATTTCCTTCGTGGCTGTTGTCATGTCTTTCAGGAGAAATGCAGTGTATTTTGCTGTTTCTCCCTGTGTCAGTACATAGAGAATAAATAAAACAAGTTGAAGCCAAATTATTGGGAAAATGTCAGATACACACTCCTTAATATCCAGATAGTTTTGCAAGTGTTGCTTGCAGATCAGTACTAAAAGGTAGTATGTAATAATTGCAGGTGCTGTCAGGACTGAAATGGATAATAGCAGAATACATGATCCATCTGTCCATGTCTGTCCTTTAACTAACCAGAGAAAGCTCCTGCTGCACTCTGATCCCCACCCCTGGCCTGATCCTTACTGCATGGTCAGGGCAGAAGGTTTCATTTGTTAGCTTGCTCAGGGCTCTCTGTACTGCCCTCAGACAGTGCCCATTGTGCCCATTTGCACATCTTGTCATCCCTTTGTTGCTTCTTGGCCCTCCTTCTGTTTGTCCTTATACTTACTTTTCTACATGCTAATTTCCTAACTAAAAAGGTGGCTCCTAATTACTTTTCCCTTGTTGTTTCCAGTCTTCATGCATCTGTAACCAGATGTATTGTAATCATGTTGTTGCCTGGTGTCAGCCTCAAATGTTATTGCTCATACAGACCCCAGCATTCCCTGCAATATTTGCAGAAGTTGGGTGCTCTTCATGGAGCTCTCTCTTAGCCACCTGTCCCTTCCTGATCTTCTGTAACTGCTTCTACAAACTTCTGCCATACAGCTTTCTGAAGAAGCTGCAGTCTCCTCTTTCAAAGTCCAGGGTCATTATTCTCTTAGTCATCATCCTCATTTCTTCTAGGATCTTGAGCTATCTTTGCTCATTCTGCAGCCAAGCTGGCTGTTGACTTTCACTCACCTTAGAAGTGAATATACTTGCATAGGCATGAGTAGCAGTTCAGTAGAGTGGCTGTCAGAGTTGGTAAGCCAGCTAACTTGGAGAAAGGGTTTTTTTTTTAATGCACTCTGGAAAACCTTGTTTGTTGTGCTCTGCTGTGTTGACCTCTGAGCAGGTGTCAGGGTGGCTCAGGTACCAAAGAGCACCACCATGGTTTGTAAATGCAGTGTGGAAGTTACTTTTCCTTTTGTAAGGAAGACTACATCTTGGTCTTCTGAATTGCTAGATTGCAACCATGGCATCCTGTTTGTTCTCCTTCTCTTTGGTCCTGACCCATAAAGTCTTGAATAGCTTGGCCCTCCTTATTACTAATAGAGTGTCAGACATTTGAGCTCCTTAATGAAGAGAAATAAAGCTGACTGGTAAAGTAAATAGCACAGCAAATGCAATTTCTCTGTTCATTTTGGTTATTAATCAGATCATCTGGAAAGCCTATTAGTTCAGATTTGTGTCTTTTCAGTTGATGGGATTTCTCCTGTTTTCAAATGGTTACTCATCCTGGCTTCTGATAACATTTAAAATGTTAAATGTGGGTGTAGTTAGGCAAGTAATACATATTTCTTCTCTTGAAATAGCTTTTGGGAGTATTTAACCTTTTTCAACCTATTTTAAATCTTTGTCTGAACCTGTTCTACAGTAAAAGTAATCTCTATGCTGTGTTTTTGTATTCAAATACTTTTGAAGTAGTTCACTAATGGAATATGTCTATATTTAGTAAATGTACTAAGTTACTACTAGAGTGAATCAGTAACTTGTGTAAAATTGTTGTGCAGCAGTTCAGCAGATGTGACCTCAGATTCTCTACAGCTGGCTCATGTTTTAAAAAGGCCTAGTAATCTTCTACAAGCATATTAGGAGCATTTGTCACACTTTAAAATGTAAAGATTTTACTGGTCTTATATTTCTTTTTTGCAAGGATAGGTTTTGCTTTGAGTGTCTAAGGTTCAGTCATTCTAAAGAATTGAGAGATGTCCGGTTATTCTCTCATCCCACTAGAGGCAAAGTAAAGTTCCATGTCAATATAAACACACTCAAGATCTTTCTATAAGCACAATTAACAAATGTTAGAAGAGGCAGTATTTTAAGTCTGTTACATTTGAATTAATAAAAAAAAAATGTTAATTAATGTTTGATCTTCATTATTTACTAGAAACAAAAGTGATATTCTCCTTAAAGCTGTACAGTTTTAATTCTTTGCAGTTTTACTCTTTTAACTGATTTCTTGAAAGTCCTTGTGAACTTGATACTAAATTAACAAAGGTACATGAGCTTTATAGGTCATTTGTTTAGTTACTTCTGTGCATTTCCTAATCAGTATTAGGAAATCAGTATTAGGAAATGCTGATGTCTGGCCACCTTGGTTTCAGTTAAGGGATAGAACTGTCAGCTGGACTTTGATTTATAACAGCAAAACAATCCCTTGTTTTCAGTATTGCCTTTAGAAGCTGATTACAAATGTCTTTCTAGAAGAGCTTGTTCTTAAGAAGTCATTGCATTGCACACCAAAATATGAAACAGGATTGTTTGGTTTGTCAGCTGACTTGTTTTTGACATTAAAGGCTACCGTGGTCTGAGGACTACATTGTGGTGTTAGTGTGTTTTTAGTGTTGTCTGTTAGGATTTATGAAGTCTCACTAAATAACTTACCTGATTTCTTATCAGAAAACCCTGCACATTTCTTATTCCACATGAGTGTGTGAAATAGTAGCACTAAAATAAAAACAGAGCTTCACCTTTAGTCATAGTAGGATTGTGGCATCTAATGAATTATTGAGAACTAATAATACTTTATCATAAACTAATAGTTTATGAAAAGTTCATACATTTGAGTTTGTTTCAGTATGACTGAACTATAGATTTGGTGAATAATTATCAGTTTCTTTAGAAACCATTTCTTAGTCTTAAAATATCGGGAAGATTTTAGCAGTAGTAGAATGACCAGACTGATTGTCCCAGATTTTTCTCCATTTGGAATATACTATGAAAAAGAGGCAGTAATGAGCCAAAACAGTGACATTTTCTCTGAGAAGTTATGCAATTAAAAGTGCTGGGGGATTGTTTCATACATTTTTTTTTAAAGCTTATCTACTATTACTGTCTTACCAAATGAATTTGACCTTCTCTCTCCCTTCTACCTGAGGTATGTATTCTTTTGGAAGTAATTTGAATTCTCATAGCACTGATATTTTTTGATAGGCTTGCTAAGCAGTGAAGAAAAAATTTGCCAAGACTAACTGACAATTAATTTTATTCAATTATTAAAGTAAGACATCAGTGTGGTACAGCAGTCTGGCAAGTGGAATTTCATAGTTGAGTAGAAAAAAAATCTATGGTGTGAAGTCTTGCCCACGTCATGGGCTGCTCTTTCTGTTTTGTAACTTTTGCTGAACAGAGAATAATTTTTCAGCTGGTCAGACTTTTCTATGCATGTGTATTGCTGATCTTTGATGCTAGCTCTGGAGATGTAGAAGAAGAGCTCTGATAAAATCAGGGTGTTCCATACCTTGTGCTTGAGAAAGAAAAGTGAACACTGATTATGTAGCTGCCATGCAGTATTGCTGCTTGCATTGCTTTGTCAACACTTGAGAGCAATACTTTTTTGCTTTTCCAGATTTCACATTATTCTGCATAAAGTGTTTCTCTTGTAAAGGATTTGATTTTTGGTCCCTTGCTGAAGAGATTGAATGCAGCAGTCTCTTGATGTGTGTTTTACTGTGCGTGGTGTTAAGGCCCAATTCCAGGTTTGAATGGCTTCCAGCTGCTTCATTGAAGCATTACATCTTCTGTTTGGTTATTTCCATTACAGTTAGTCAATAGGCCAAACTTTAACACATCATTTCATTGCAAAGGTAATTAGCATTTGCTGTCAAACAGTAAACCAAGTCTAAGATCGGTAGTTGCTCCTATTTCAGTTCCTAACAGTGTTGAGTTATCCTCTGCACTGTCAATAAGTGTGCAAAATATACTGGATAAAAACTTCCTTTGATCCTTTTTATAAAATTCTATTTGCTTTGTTATTGCTTTGTTATTGCCGTTAATTGCATGTGGAACAGTGCAGCATTATCAGAAACACTAAATCAAAATTTTACATTACAAATAAACTTTATTTGTTGGAAGAATTTTTCTTTATCACAAACCCAAACAGCAGTCCACACAATGAGGGCTACTAATTGAGTAAAATTTTGTGTATCTGCGTTTTAAATTTATTTGGTTAATTCCATGTTTTAGATCACTTGGTCTTGCAATGGCACCTCGTGTGAGGTTCCTTCAAAGAGTTCGGAAGCAGCTGTGTGTGAATGAGGCAGCCAATGGGACGGACCACTTGGAGGAGACAGAGGAAAATGAGAATACCCTCACTTTGGTAAATGAGGAAACAGTGGAGAAATGTGGAACTAATTTCAGTGCAAAAACATCTGTTAACAAAACAAAGGAAAAGCAGAGAAGAAAAGAAACTGAGGAAAGAAGAAAAGAAACTGAGGAATGTTCTTCTTCCAGTGGAAGCGCTGAGGAGAGTGGTGAGTCTGAGGATGAATCAAAAGAGCTGTCTGAGGAGGAGGAAAAAGAAGTTCTTGTACCTAACAGGATACCAAACTCAGACTCTATGCAGTTCTTTGAAGATGATGACGATGATGATGAGGATGATACTGAAGGTCTTGATTTGCTGACGGTGAAACAACGGGATGTTTTTGGTGTGGAAGCTAAAGATAATCCAGCACCGGTAAGTGCACTTTATAGTAAGGCTCAAGAATCTAAATCATTTTTTATTAGACTTGCTCCAAGGAAGGAGGAGAGGAAAAGAGGAAATTCTACTCTTAGCAGAATACTCACTTGAAGTTGGACGTGTTGTACGTATGTATCAGACATCATAAATACTCCCAAAAGATAAGTGGTGTGACTTAGCTTTTATCATTTTGTGCAGTTAGCGTAGTTTTCCTTGCATAACGAACATCCTTGTTCTCAATTTAATTTATGAATAATGTGACTCCAACCTGGGACATTTTGACAGTTTTAATTCTTATCCCTTCCTGATTTGCTTGTACCTCTCTAAATAGCTGCCACTTTCAGTCGTAATTTTGATGCTGAACCACGGTTTATAGCACTGGGAACTGAACTGCAATATACAATGAGCCACTTCCCGACAGAAATCATAGCAGAATGATCTTTACAAGAATGTAACCTTCAAACAATGACTTTTACTTTCAATAGGACCATTGCTATTAAGAATTGAGCCAGTATCTAAGAGAGAGAGGAAGTGCACATGTCTCTTGTAAAGCATGGTTATAAAGGTTTATTGAAAGTATTCATGTGAATCTCTCATTGCCTTGGCGAGTAACTTTATAATTTTGATTTCTTGGTGTTCTGAGAAATACAGTAATTTCATGATTATAAGCCACACCTGAATATAAGCCGCACTTCTGGGTAGCTGGGAAGACCACGGGATTTGTCCATATATAAGCTGCACCCGAATATAAGC
>VRYO01002772.1:18144073-18156258 GCA_009812075.1 Sialia sialis
AGCTTACCACACAGGGCACTTACCATGACCTTGAAGCTAATGAGCCTACTAGCTGCATTAATAAGCAGCATTTTTCCTTTAGTATGTAATGAGGTATGAGCTAGTTTTATCAGCTGTCATTGTCAAAGATGAGCAGTTGCACAGTGATCTGACTGCTACCTGCACTCTCCTCTCTACTGTGAGGAGGCTGACACAGAGCGCAATCTCATCTGAGAACTGTGGAAACAGTTAACTTTCTGTTCCTATTATTCTAAGCCTGAATGGTTCTGCCCAGTCATGGCCACTGCCTGGCAGTAGCCTATATTAATAAATTTCAGTTTTGACTGGAAAGTAACTTTGCAAAGCAAAGTGGAGTAAAACATCTGTGCCTTATTTAAAGAATGATAGTCTCATGATTTTCCTATTGCTTCTACAATTTTGCATGCCAAAATGCACAGACAATTTCATGCTGTTTTTAATATGTTGGAAGGTTTGTTTAGGAAATGGTAAAAGGCTAAAGTTTGGGGTAAAAGAATGAACAGAAGAAATTTTATGAAAAGTACAAGTGATTTAGAAAGTAATTTACAACCACTCTGGGTAAACTTTTAGGAGTTTTTCAGCATTAAACATTTATAAGTTAGTTTATGTTCAGGCAACTCAGGCATTATTTTCTGTGATTCCACAATGTGGAATAACTGCTGTAAGGGTTATTCATATTTGGTGTGCAAATGCAGAAGATCTTGCATCACCTAAAAGCTCTTGTACATGGGGGAATAATAACAAAATACTAAGTTTCTTTTCTAAGCAGCTGAGAACATCAGAATGAAAACTTTCAAGATCTATGTCATTGAGAATTTAAATTATATTTAAACTCCTGCAGAAATGCCTTTGGTAGTGGAATATGTGATTTTTAGAAAGTCAGAATGCAGAGCATACTCTGCTTAATTTGATCAATGCATACAGTAGTGTGAGGGTTTATTACTATATGATGGTGTGAAAATTACTGATAGACTGTAGAATGCTTTAAATGTAAGGATTCTATTTTTAGTAAGAATAAGAGAATAAAGGTTTCTGTCACTAACCATATTCACTTTTAAAGATTTGTTATAGAAATGCAACATAGTAGAAATTACATGAAGACTTGGGCATTGTGCATTTTTTATTTAACAGAACTCAGCACCTCATTTTTTGGATGTTAAGACAAAATTGGTAATGTGAAACAGTTTTTATAATTTTTCAATTTCTTCATTTTCTGGATAGAAGTTCTGAAGTGATTATTATTGCATTAAGATGGATGAGTTCACATTTAAGGCATTAGTATTCTGGGATGTAAGAAGCAATGAGCAATGTGAATGCAGTTTTCCTGGTGCTGTGTGTTGCAGTGCCCTTCTAGGAAGGACTCAGGAACCAATTTGCTGCATTTCTAGGATGAGGCAGTGCATTAATTAATATTAGGAAGGGCTGCAGAGAGTCTAGGAGTATGAACATAGACTGTATATTCAGCTGCATCAGTTAGGAGGATTTTTTTGAAAATCTGTGTGCTAAATAAGATAGGGAGTCCTTTGCAAACACTAGTATGTGGCCATCTAATTGGGGGTTTATGAATATGCCCACAAAGATTGAATTCAATTTGCATTTATACTTTTAATGTGTATAATTGATTTTTGCTCTAGGCTTCTCGTCGACAGCAAAGCAGTCCTGCTGTGATGATTGAGCTCCAGGACATTTTTTGTAAATGAAAACATTAGGTTTAGTTTCAGTTTTGGAATTGCTGTTTTTAGAGACACCATTGCTTCCTCATCCTTGTCTCTACCCGACTCCCTTCAGTGGAAGAAGGAGAAGGGGGAGTGTTAGGGCTGGCTCTGAGTATCCTCTGGGATGATGTAGTGCCCTGACCTTTGGTTGCAGGTGGGGTTGCCTCATCCATCTTTGTACCAAGGGAAAGGAACTGGTCAAAAAGAGCAGGGGTTATTTAAATTGATGATGGATTAGAAGGGGATTTGAGGGTTTTCATAGAACAGTTTGTTTTTGATGAATGTGCATGGTACCCAGCCTTACTGTAGAAGAGATTATGATGTGAAGTGTGGCACATCCAGTGTTAATCTTTCTAACAGTGTGACTTGTGCTCAGTTTCATTCTTTCCCTTTCTTGGTGTTTGTCCTTTGACTGTATGTGTACTTGTCATTTTGTGACAACATGTATGAAAGAAAAATCTGTTTTCTGCATTGCTGTGTAAAAGGAGAAACCTTGGATAAGGTGAAAGACCTTGGCAGATAGCTTCCTAGCTCAGTTTTTAAGGGGATTATCACTGGCTGCTCTATTTATGAATTTTACTTTGATACATCAGGATTTTTAGCTGGTGGTCTAACTCATGGGACTTATTTAGGTAAGTACAATGTTCTTATGCATAAAAAGAAGGTCAGCTATATGCACACAGCCATTAGCAGATAGGCAGTATTTAGCTGTTGTGTTAACATTATGGAAATTATTCTTTTAAAGTGCATTTAACAGTATTAGCAGTATTGATGTTGCAAAGACTGTAAGTACTCCCTGGTTACAGACTTTGTGTCTAATGCTAATTTTATGAAATTGCTTTTTGCATTTGGCAGTTCAAAGACTATACTTCTTCAACTTCTATCATTATTTATTTCAAGAACTAAGATTAAATCTATAATACTTTGTCTTGGTTTTGTTTATACTTTAATTTTAGTCAACTTGTCAAACATACTGCATGCTGTCAGCCTTCTCTTCTGCTCTTGAATTTTCTGTTTTAGCGCAGAAAATACTACATTACTGAGGTCTTAGAATTGCTCTGACTTTCTCCGTGCTCCCCCATCCCTTGTTTTATGGACTCCTAAAACTTCTCAAGTGTATTCAACAGTCACTGCTTGGAACACTGTAACAAGCAAAAGCATACCAGGGGCTGCCTTGAATAGTGCTTGCAGATTCCTTGGACTTAGTCTGGCTCTTGAAGAGCCTGCTGTTTGAATATTGTGGCTATGGAAGGAAATTATTTTATATGCTGTGATTCTGTCTGGGCTACCTGGCTGGCCTTGCAACCCATTATTATTACATATGATGACATTTTCCTAACTTCTCAAACACATAAAACAAACACTGTAAACTGACATATTATGACCTGGATACGTACATATTTATGAAAGCAGGAAAGAAGAGACAAAGGTAAATCTCCCTGACTAGCACTGATGGGTGAGTCTATACCAAGAAGCAGAGAGTGGTAGGACTTTGTAATGTGGACTTTGCACATTACATAGATCAAGGAAACATCATTTAATATGCACCAAAATGAGGACATAATTCACTGGAATTTTATTCAGTGATGTTGAGAACAAAGCCTATTACACTCCACAGAAATCAAAATTAATTAGAGATGTGATTTATCTAGATCTCTTCTCTTATCTTGTCTTTTCTCTCTGAATGGGGTTTCTTTCCTCCTGTCAAATATTGTGGGAGAACTTTTCACCACTTTTATGTTTATATACTGCTCTTTTTGGCATGAAACATCTTCTCATTCTTCTCACCACCTTTTACTAGCTATTACTCTTGTGCTTTCATATTAATATATTTGAAACAGTTGACTTTGTCTCCTTGAAGCTTTTCAGAGGACAGCAAGATAAAAAATACTCAAAGGATAGAAGAAGCAAGGAAGCAAGTTAGCTGGCTCTGGTAGTGGCATTTCCCTTAGGGGTAGCCTGCTTTGCTCCTGGTGTAGCAGTGTGTTGTGTCCAAGAGAAGAAAGCTGCTCCGGGCAGCCCGCTGGCTCTAAAGAGAGCATTATTCCTTGGGGAATGTTGCAGAGTGAGCAGTCTGGCAGAGTAAATAGAGAAGTTACTTATTTGTAAGTTAAATAAAAGTCAGTACTCTGATTCATTACACCATAAAATCTCCTTCCCTAAAGAATGTAAATGCTTCAAGTTCTCAGCCCAGTAACACAGTTGAATTGCAGCAAGTAATAATTTGTATGAAGAGCAAAATATTTGTGTACAAGTGAACTAGTCCTGCATTAAGATATCAGCTGAAGTGCTTCAAGATTTCAGTATTAGAAAAAATTATCAGCTATGAATGTAGTGAAACCTGCTGATGGTACCTCAAGCCTCTTTATGCAGAGCAGCCATCACAGAACACATTATGTGAATAGAAAATTTTAAAGAAATCACATTTTCTTTCAAAGCAATTTCAGTAACTTCAATACAACTAAAACTTGTTGTTTTTAAGGATGATTATGATGTCCAGTTTTACATTCTATGTAGTTTTTACTGGTACTCAGGACTGCTTCTGTGAGCTACATAAAAGACAGACCAAACCCATTTACTTGTCGTCTTGGACAAGTTTTACTTTTTGGATTTGCAGAAATGTTCATGCTCTGGCTCTACTATTTTTGAGTAGAATACTCATTACTTGCTTGCTAGATTAAACTGTGCAACAGAGGCTTTTCAGGCAGTCCCTTGTAAAAACCCATTAGCTACGATAAGCTCCTGCTCTGTAGATCAGTCCTTGGTTTAGACTTTCTTAATTTCTTTCTTCATCTTCGCATTTCCCTCTAAAGATTTCTATTTCAATTGCATTTTACCAGCTTACTAAGAACTTCTGTAGTTTGTGAAAAAATCATTGTAAGTTTTTACGTTTCTTGTACCTATAAGACAGAACTCCAGGTGTTTGTGCTAATACCTGTGATGCTTAGGTTAATTAAAATCTTCAATTAGAAGTGTATGAGTTACTGCTAAACCGTGTATTTGAAATAAATAGCTGCTATATATCCCTTAAAGGATATTTATTCAAGACTGTTGTCCTAAATATTTTAATCATGTTGGCAACCTGGATAAAAATATGGGGATTTTATGGATATTTTTGAATTTTATTTGATATATCTGTTCATGTCACAGATATTAGCTTTCTGTATCATAGGCTATGGAATACATAATTCTCATGTGATGGGCTTTGCTTCTGTGGAAAATTTGACATGTTGGGGTGCTTTTGAACCACTGTGAATAATGGTACTTTTGATGCCCACAATCCATCCTCTTGTTATTTGTTACTTTTGTAAATAGGAATCAGGTTAGGAAAGATGGTAGATGAGCTGAAAATCTGCTTTGAGCATTCATATTAAAGATATTTGAAAGGAGCCTGATTTGACCCAGGAAAGGCTTCCCCAGGTCTGGTGAGAGTTGTTCACAAGTCAGTGGCTTTTCCAGCTGGCTGAAATATACTGCTTGCCATCTAGAGCAAGGGATGTTGACAAGTTAGCTGCTCTAACACACTTCTGAACTCAGCAGTGCTACCTTTTTGTTTCAGCTACTGAAGCCATGAGATAAACTCCTTAATTCCATGTGTCACATGAAGCAGCCTCACAAGTTGCCTTTACTCTGCAGGACCTGCTGAAGTACCACATCATTTACTGCCCTAAGGAGAGGAGGCTGGTAGTGTGTTTCTGTGGCTGACTTCACTGAAGTATTTTAAAACTTGTGTGTAACAATCTGAATTTTGAACCTGGACTGGTATACTAAGCAAGTTCCCAGATGGTACAAAACTGGGAGGAGCTGCTGACTCCTTCCTAGGCAGAGAGACCTCAGCAAATGAGAGGACTGTGCAATCACCAACTGTATAAAGTTCCACAAGGGAAATTGCTGGATTCTGTACCTGGGATGAGGCAACCTGGGATGTACGGACAGACTGGGGAATGAGATGCTGGAGAGCAGTGCTGCACAAAGGTTTCTGGGGGCTCTGGTCAATGGCAGGTTGGACATGAGGCAGCAGTGCCCTGGCAGCCAGGAGGGCCAGTCCTGTCCTGGGGGACATCAGGCACAGCACGGCCAGCTGGGCAAGGGAGGGGATTGTCCTGCTCTGCTCCGAGCTGGGGCAGCCTCACCTCCAGTGCTGGGGGAAGCTTTGGGTGTCACTGTGTAAAAGAGATATTAAACTATTGGAGAGTATCCAAAGGAGGGCAACGAGGATGGTGAAGGGTCTGGAGGGCAAGCCATGTGATGGTTGGCTGAGGTCGCCTGGTTTGCTCAGCCTGGAGGAGAGAGGACTGAGAGGAGATCCCATTGCAATCAGCAGCTTCCTTGTGAGGGGAGGAGGAGGAGCAGACATTGATCTCTGCTCTGTGGTGTCAGTGACAGGACCTGAGGGAATGGCCTGAAGCTGTGTCAGGAGAAGTTTAAGTTGGATATTAGGAAGAGGTTCATCACCCAGATGGTGTTTGGACACTGGAACAGGCTCCCCAGGGTGGTGGTCACCACACCAGCCTGGCAAAGTTCAAGAAATGTTTGGACCACACTCTCTGGGTGTGACTCTTGGGTATGGATGATCCTGTGCAGGGCCAGGAGTTAGACTCTGATCCTTGAGAGTCCCTTGCAACTCAGGAAATTCTGTGATTCTTTAATCTTTCCTGGTTATTGATGATTCGTGCTGTACAGAGTGCTCTGAGTGGGCTGGACTATTACTTACATGCTCAGGTTTCAGCATTTGGTGGGAATTTATGCTGAAATGAGGTACGTGCTAATTCTCTCAAATAGACACCCAAAATGACTGAGAAAGATGTATGGTCTTGTATGTCAAGAAATCTTAAGAGTATGGCTTGTATGACTTGAAATAATTCACTGAAATCTTACTAATTTAATACTTTAGTAGATTAGTCAAGCCTGCAGTAATACCTTCAGTTTTAATTGTTTTTTATAGCTGATTTATAGCCTTGTTTAATACATTGCAGCTGTTTTATAGATAAGGGTGAATGAGCAAAATACTCTACATTAAATCTGCCTAGTTTTAATCAATATTCTCTGAATCTGTGGGATTTGTAAATTATTAAAAGTCACAGTTTCCTTTAAAATCATTAGTACCTGGTTGCTGAGTGATGGCATTGGTAATATTTATAAGTGTGACATAATTTTGAATAAGTGTTCTAGAAGTTGAATGGTAAAATTGGAAATGCTGCTGGAAACTATACAACACTAATTTTGAAAGGAAATGCTGCTTCCTGGAATAGTAATAATGTAGACCAAGTATTCAGTGTGTATCTGGACTCTTCTGACTATCTGTCAGCAAAGTTAGAATTTTGAGATTTATTCTTTATTGTGTAGTGGCCTCTCTGATACAGACATTGCTACTGTGAGCATTGCTTAACAATGCACATTTTAAACAGTATTTTGAGGCACATTTCTAAATTTGTGTCTCAGCTGTATAATTTCCAGATGGAAACGTTTGATAATTGAAAAATAAAATTTGTAGGTGATCATTCATCGGTTGTTAATCAAAGTTAGTCCTGGGGTAATTCATTACAGTATCACTAGCATTCTGCAGATAGTAATTATTTGAAGGCTCCGTTAAAAAGAAAGAATGTGTATGCTGTTTCGAAATAGCAACCAGCAGACTGACCAGGAGTTAGGAAATCTGCTTGGTTGCATGGAGCAGATATTCCATGTTTCCATGAGACTGTGGTTTGTCCCAGCTGTGAGGAGTTGTACTGTTGGCATCCCAGCTGGGATGGAGTCTCTCACCTTCTGCAGCCTGGTTCTCTTCTCCCCATCTTGGATAAAGCAACAGCTGCAGACTCTGGGGATAAAATTCTCTGAAAGGAGCATTACTTTGAATGAGTGAAAGGAAATGAAACCAATTAAGACTGCAGCCTCTAGCTTTATTTCAGTATAAAACAAATTAAGTATAAATGTCTTTGGGCTAGCCTGGTGGGGAAATCTGAGAGGGCTTCTCATTCTTCATTACCACACTGTTCCAGTTGTAGTTTTCCACATATTTCATTGCAGGGTGGGTTCTCTCCTTTGTCTGAGCTACGTGTGTGCTAGAAATAGTCATCTAGTTGATGCTCACTGGATCAAGATAAACTGCTTTACCTGTTCTTTATGTCCCATGTGTTCTGTATGGACCTCTGTGAAGTAGCAGGGTTGTGCTTGAAAAGAGAATGGCTGGCAAATGTGCCTGAAAAAAGAGATGCACTAATAAATCCCTCAGAAAAGCATACAGATGGGTGCCCTTCAGTGGGAAAATAAAATGACACAGGTAGCTTTTAAAGGAACTAAATGGCAGTATAATTTCCCTCAGATTTGTCCCCTATGTGACCAAGACCACAAAGCATTTTTTAATACTGTCTTTCATGGTATTTTTCTGTGGAAATATTGACTGTGCTTCTTGCAGAGAGGCTGTGCATGCGGGCCATTGGAGAAAAAAAGCCATTGTCAAGCCATGAAACCGCTAGTATTGTGGCTTTTGAAATTACTTTTACCTGCTACCAGAGTAGAAGAAGAGGGTTTCAGGTACTTGAGCCATGCAGAGCTTGCTATGAGTTCTCTGGGAAGGCAACACAAGACAATACCCATTTAAAACAGTAGCTAGTACTGACACCATTCATTTTAAGCTGCAGTTGGTGAAAGTGTCATTCTTGTTTCCATAATTTCCACATTGAGAAAAATTAATATTAGCTGATGTTTTGTTCTTGTTGACTCTTACCTGAGTCAGAGTGGGAGAGTCACAAAACACCAGCTGTGTGGTAGCAGCTTTCCACCAGCTTCACAACAGAGACCACATTTTGTGGACCATAAAATGACAGTATGTGTGTCTTTCTCCATCGGTCTGTGTGCATGTGCATGCAATGCATATAACTGTTACTTCTGGGAAAAACAGTGTTTTTGCAGTCACTGTTCCTCCCTTGTAAATACATGCAATGCTAGTCTCAGTTTTGTGTCTGTACTTCTGGATGATATTTTTGCATTTGGCTACTTCAGATTCCATTAATGCAAAGTAGAGATCCTTCTGGTGGGGTCACAAATCCCAGTGTTAGTCCCAAGATTTTTTTTTTTTTTTTTTAATGGAAGGGAAGAGAAGAACAAGCTGATAATACTAAATTGTATATTAGCAGCTGCATCTGATGCTTGTTTGCATTGAGATGCACTGAATACCAAAATGTACTTCAGCCATAGCTATTTACATACTTGTAAAGGAATAAGCACATGTTCATTATGTTATATTCCAGCCACAGGAACTCACTGATGTGGGCTTGCAGAAATGGGTATTTCCTCAGTTTGTGTATTTTGAGACCTAGAATCACATAATTTCTGCTAAATGTGTGAACTGTTGCTGTCATTTCCTGTGATGTCTGCTTGGTGTGAGATTGAGCATGGGAAGAGAGCAACTTCGAAGGAGTTCCATGAAATTTTACATGTCCTGGCTCACAGATGACTACTGAATTTACAAGATGGGTCTTCACTGCGTTTTCTTGAGGTTTCCACTTCAGGTTCAAATTTGAGACTCGTTTGACACATATATGGGAAGAATAATTGCAGAATAAAGTTAAAATTTTGGTTGTTGTTTTCATGGTGTTTTAATTGGCATTTGTGGAAGAATGTTACAGTCTCAGATAAAATACTAGAGGTTTTTTTGTTACTTAACAGCTATGGGCTAAAATAATTTGATGCTTTCTCTAGCTGTTGTGCCAATGTTTTCCCCAACAGTGTTGTCTGAAAAGTACAAATAGGTTCTTGTTCTGTATGTTGGTCACAAAAAGATGAAATTTTTAAAAATAAGTATACCCCTGGGAGTATATTTAGATGTATGTTATGTGCTGTAATGAGTTCCTGTGGTAACAGGAAAATAAGAACCAGTAGCAGAAATCAGAAGGTGCTATCAGTGGTAGGCTGTGGTAGGTTAGTGAGTGTTGTTGCAAAGGGTATTTTGATCAGTGGATTGAAAAGAAATACTCATATCCAGCTTTGGGACACAAATTTTGAGTAGGAGTTTCAAGCACACATAGCTCTTACACCAGTTTGGAAGCAGTGTTTGAAGATGGAGGCACATTGTGAAGGAAAGCTTTGTAAGTATCTGTCACAGAAGCTATTGGGACTCATGTCAAGAGGGGATTGAAGGGAGAAAGGAGAATACGGTGAGAAATCTGAGCTGAAAGACAGTAGTTTTGTACAGGTGTACAAATCCATGAGGTGTCTGTAAAACCTGACCCTTGGGGAGCCCACAGGATACTGTCTGTAAGTTCCTGTCTCTCTTAACATCATGTTTCATAAAATCTTATACCACCACTTTTGCAGTGATATTTGAATATATGTTCATGTGTTGCTCACTACCAGTATTGAATATTGGCTATTCTACTAATATGTGGTTTCTTTTTCTACAGCTTTTTAGTGCTACAGTAATTGCATTTATAGATGTAAAGGGAAGTGGTCAGATTTCCCTGGTTATTATAATTTTGCTTAAGCGTGCCTTTCAGAAGGTATCCTTTTTCGATCAGGAGAGATTAGGAGATGAAAAATCTACTACAACTAGTTACTTTTTCCAGTGGTTTTAACTCATTTGTTCATGTTGTATTGAAGAGATGGGTATGACATTGAAGAATAAAGACAACAGGGGACATAATAAGAGGACAGTAGCAAAGAGTAAAGATATTCTAGCAAATGCTCCTTTGGCCTACAAGAGAGACTGTTATTTTAGCACAGAGAAGAATGTGAGAACAAAATGTGATAATGTAATGGAGGAGGTGAATGACATGATATAAATTGAAAATGCAGTGTGCAAATGCAAATTAAGGCAGCTTCTAGCTTATGGACTATTTGTTGCTGAATGTTAGCAAAAGTAATTTGGAAAGCCTCCTATAGTTCCTTAGGTTTAGAAAGGGTGGTGTGGGAGTTGAAGGTTCTATGTTTTGACTGAGTGAACTTGAGTCAAATTTCTGCTCCTTCCTGGTTCAAGTATTATAATTATCTTAACAAGGCAAGCCTTAAAAGAAAGAGAAAAAATTTATGTGCCACATCTACAGGTAATTTTTCTTTCTTTGGTTGCAAGACCAGCATTTATTGTAAGCCAAGGAAATGTTATGTTTTCATTAACCAGTTTTGTTCTTGTGGCTCTACTTTCACAATCCCTTTTTAACATGGGAAATTTATAACATAAATTACTTTGACTTCTCTACATTTTCAAGAAGTATTTTATTCTTTTTAGTATAGATTAATTTTTTCAGTGGGTTATTGAAGATAATGAATCTTGAAATTTCTCTGTTACTGCTAATCTTCTGTTACACTTGGAAAAATAACATTCATATTTTATTTTTCCTTTGAACACTTTTGAGGCACTAACGAGCAATAATACTCTTCTAAACATTTAATGATGTAACATAGAATAGCTGTTAATGATTAAAACAAAGATGGTTATAAAGGAATATTTACTTGGTAAATCGAGAAGAGACTAACCAGTAAATAGTGGCATGAGAAACATTAAATTCTTCTAGTGGAAAAACATTGGAGAAATGGATTGTAGTTTTAGCTTCAGTCTTTTATCAAGCACAAGCACCTCATTGAAATGTAAGTGTTAGCATGTTGTTTTCATTTTTTTTTTTTTTTTGAGTTAGTGAAATAATAGTTAAAAGGTATTTCAGATTATGCTGTTGCATGCTCAACTTAACGTACCATGTGGCATCCAAAATGGATAGAGCTGTCTTGGCATCCACACTGTGCTGGTCTTGGGATAGGAGGTAGTTGATGTAGTTGAAAACTACTTTGTCCTGCTTTTGTGGGTCTTCAGCTAGATGAATTCCTGGCTTATGTGTCAGTTCAGGCTTCTCTGATTTCCTTTGCCTTGCATTATATTCTCTGGTGTTGGAACTTCAGGACTATAATATCTACAGAGCCAGGCAATTCCTCAAATGTTTTCTCAATGAAGGGATGTAAAGTCCATTGGAAGAGAATTTATTTTATGTTATGATTTTCTGCTTGTCTGGACCTTAGGAGGGAATCTAAAAAAGGCACATTTCCTGCTTGTGCAGGATACTGGCTACCAAGTTGATGTAACAAGAAGTGGGAGGCAGGAGCTGTGCTGTCCTGGGAGCCTCCAGTGAGCAGGGCTGGGGCTTTGCCCAGTGACTCGAGGCTGCATGTCTGAAACTGGCACTTGCCCTCTGGCACTAAAGGGGTTCTGACAGGAGACATCTCTACTTCCTCATGTGCCATCTCTGCTGCTTTAGCTTTTTTCAGCAACAAAATGCTGCAGCATTTCTTCTCTCCAGAAGAGGTGACTTGGTTACCTGAGTGCTGATGGGTTGTATGGTAACTCTGAAGGGGGGCACCCAGTGGGATAAAAGGGCATCAACGGCAAGGAGTTGAGCATTTAAAGTGGAGGATTAGTACAGTAATTTCACAGTTATAAGCCGCACCTCCCGGTAGCTGGCTAGACCA